>JAVGWX010000019.1:61778204-62108204 GCA_036924085.1 Ariolimax columbianus
ACAGTACTCCACACCTGTACACAGTACTCCACACCTGTACACAGTACTCCACACCTGTACACAGTACTCCAATCTAGGTCTAACTAATGTTTTCTACAGTTTGACTTTCACTTCCTTACCTTTGTCACTCTCAAATGTAGGTACATTTGTTATTTATCATAAATATATTTTCTTAACTAATCAGGGAGATGGGTGCAAAACACAGCAACAAAAATGTAGAATTAAATAATATTTAAATTAACAAATAATTATAAAATAAAGAGTAAAAACGGATAAAATAAAATATTGATAATGCAAAGTTTCATATTATTTTGCTGGTTACATATACAATATACATATATATACATATACAACCTCGCTTTGATGTTTGACAGGTGTGCTGAAGCTATTCTGCTCACTTTAAATCTAGCTTCCGTTTGTCACGAAATACCAGAAGTAGTGAGAGAAAGGGCTTATGATGGAAATAGCGGATGTGCTAAGTTGTCTAGTTGTGCTGGAACCTTGCAGCACACCTGTGCTAAGCTGTCTAGTTGTGCTGGAACCTTGCAGCATACCTGTGCTAAGCTGTCTAGTTGTGCTGGAACCTTGCAGCACACCTGTGCTAAGCTGTCTAGTTGTGCTGGAACCTTGCAGTACACCTGTGCTAAGCTGTCTAGCTGTGCTGGAACCTTGCAGCACACCTATTATAGTAGGTGTGCTAAGCTGTCTAGTTGTGCTGGAACCTTGCAGTACCCCTATTATAGTAGGTGTGCTAAGTTGTCTAGTTGTGCTGGAACCTTGCAGCACCCCTATTATAGCAGATGTGCTAAGCTGTCTAGTTGTGCTGGAACCTTGCAGTACACCTGTGCTAAGCTGTCTAGTTGTGCTGGAACCTTGCAGCACCCCTATTATAGCAGGTGTGCTAAGCTGTCTAGTTGTGCTGGAACCTTGCAGTACACATATTATAGCAGGTGTGCTAAGCTGTCTAGTTGTGCTAGAACCTTGCAGCACACTTGTGCTAAGCTGTCTAGTTGTGCTGGAACCTTAACTTAACTTAACGTCTTTATACTGGTTTAGAAGACCCTGCAGAGTCTGTATACAACCAGTTACATTTACATCACCTTGCTCTAAAAGCTATGCGCATCCAGTTTATTCTTAAATGCATTAACTGTCTCTGCCTCAACTACCTCCCCTGGCAATACATTCAAAGCAGACACCACTCTCTGACTAAAAAAATATTTCCTAATATCTAACCTGGACCTCTCTTTAGTCAGCTTGTAGCTATGCCCTCGTGTTATTGTAGGTGGCTGTATTTTAAATAACTTGTTATAGTCTAATTTATCCATTCCTCTGATCATCTTATAAACCTGTATTAAGTCACCACGAATTCTTCTCTCTTCGAGACACTGTAGGCCGGTTTTTCTGAGTTGTTCCTCATAACTGTAATTCTGGAATCCCACTATCAGCTTTGTCGCTCTTTTTTGTATTCTTTCCAGCATGTTTATATCCCCTCTATGATAAGGACTCCACACCTGTGCACAGTAGTCCAATCTAGGTCTAACAAATGCTTTATACAGTTTGACGATCACTTCCTTGCTCCTATGTTTAATTTTTCTTTTTATCATACCTAACATTGCATTTGCCTTTTTCACTGCTACCTTAACTTGCTCACTCGCCTTTCCTGTATGATCTATTATAACCCCTAGGTCCCTTTCCTTATCTATCTTTCTAATATTGTTTTCTCCCATTCTGTAATTATGTTCCATATTGGATCTACCCATGTGGATGACTGTACATTTATCTACATTAAACTTCATTTGCCAGATTACAGACCATTCTCGAATTTTATCTAAATCCGACCTCAATATATCCATTTCCGCTTTAGATGAGACACTACTGCATAGTTTTGTGTCATCAGCAAATTTTGCAATCATGGATCTCATATCAATGTCCAAATCATTTATATATTTCAAGAACAAAATTGGTCCCAAAATCGAGCCCTGTGGCCCACCACTTTTCACTTCACTCCACTCAGAGTACTCCTTATTTATGCCCACCCTCTGCCTTCTTCCCGTTAACCAATTTTTAATCCATTTGGCAACTTCCCCACCTATTCCATGTGATTTTAACTTTCGAAATAATCTTTGATGAGGTACTCTATCAAAGGCCTTTGCAAAGTCTAGATAAATAACATCCACTGGCTCCCCTTTATCTATGATTTTAGTAACCTCCTCCATGAATTCTAATAGATTTGTTAAGCATGATCTCCCTCTGGTAAACCCATGCTGACTATTTCTAATTAGATTAAATTTGTCTAAATGCATTACAATGTTTTCTTTGATTATTGACTCTAACAACTTACAGACTATGCTCGTTAAACTCACTGGTCTATAATTCGCTGGATCTGATTTTTTGCCTTTTTTGAATAAGGGGATCACTCCTACATCTTTCCAATCCCGTGGAACAATCCCTTTTGTAAGTGATTGAGAACATAACATAGCCAATGGTTTTGCTAGTTGGTCTCTAATTTCATACAGCAATTTTGGATGAATACCATCTTGACCTGGACATTTATTCACTTTCAACCCCTCCAATTTAAAAAAAACCATTTCCTCTGTAATACAGATTGATCTTAATCCCGCTGTATCCATGTCTCTTTGAAAAATATCTATCTGCAGCACACCTATTCACCAGCTCATGAGAACTAACTGGCATGTGTTGATAGTGTTCTTTGTGCTAAACAATTTATTATTTGTTTATTTTATTGTATATAATTACGTAAGAGAATGGCCAAAAGTGTAAATATTTAATCATGCAGCCGTTATCAAATGGAAAATAGTGTAGATAATAAGTTTGCCATTTTCTTCTAGAAGTTTCAGTGATAACATACATACAGTGATAACATACTTACAGTGATAACATACTTACAGTGATAACATACTTACAGTGATAACATACATACAGTGATAACATACATACAGTGATAACATACATACAGTGATAACATACTTACAGTGATAACATACTTACAGTGATAACATACATACAGTGATAACATACATACAGTGATAACATACATACAGTGATAACATACTTACAGTGATAACATAGAAACAGTGATAACATACATACAGTGATAACATACTTACAGTGATAACATACTTACAGTGATAACATACTTACAGTGATAACACACTTACAGTGATAACATACTTACAGTGATAACATACATACAGTGATAACATACATACAGTGATAACATACTTACAGTGATAACATACAAACACATACTTACAGTGATAACATACATACAGTGATAACATACTTACAGTGATAACATACATACAGTGATAACATACTTACAGTGATAACATACAAACACATACTTACAGTGATAACATAGAAACAGTGATAACATACTTACAGTGATAACATACTTACAGTGATAACATACATACAGTGATAACATAGTTACAGTGATAACATACTTACAGTGATAACATAAACACATTGAATGCCAGTAAACACAGGCCTGGTCTGGACAGTCTCCAGTTGAATGCCAGTAAACACAGGCCTGGTCTGGACAGTCTCCAGTTGAATGCCAGTAAACACAGGCCTGGTCTGGACAGTCTCCAGTTGAATGCCAGTAAACACAGGCCTGGTCTGGACAGTCTCCAGTTGAATGCCAGTAAACACAGGCCTGGTCTGGACAGTCTCCAGTTGAATGCCAGTAAACACAGGCCTGGTCTGGACAGTCTCCAGTTGAATGCCAGTAAACACAGGCCTGGTCTGGACAGTCTCCAGTTGAATGCCAGTAAACACAGGCCTGGTCTGGACAGTCTCCAGTTGAATGCCAGTAAACACAGGCCTGGTCTGGACAGTCTCCAGTTGAATGCCAGTAAACACAGGCCTGGTCTGGACAGTCTCCAGTTGAATGCCAGTAAACACAGGCCTGGTCTGGACAGTTACCAGTTGAATGCCAGTAAACACAGGCCTGGTCTGGACAGTTACCAGTTGAATGCCAGTAAACACAGGCCTGGTCTGGACAGTCTCCAGTTGAATGCCAGTAAACACAGGCCTGGTCTGGACAGTCTCCAG
Source organism: Ariolimax columbianus (assembly GCA_036924085.1). Lineage (NCBI taxonomy): Eukaryota > Metazoa > Mollusca > Gastropoda > Stylommatophora > Arionidae > Ariolimax > Ariolimax columbianus. The sequence goes on from JAVGWX010000019.1 coordinate 61,782,282, forward strand.
TTGAATGCCAGTAAACACAGGCCTGGTCTGGACAGTCTCCAGTTGAATGCCAGTAAACACAGGCCTGGTCTGGACAGTCTCCAGTTGAATGCTAAGTTGTCTAGTTGTGCTGGAACCTTGCAGCACACCTGTGCTAAGCTGTCTAGTTGTGCTGGAACCTTGCAGCATACCTGTGCTAAGCTGTCTAGTTGTGCTGGAACCTTGCAGCACACCTGTGCTAAGCTGTCTAGTTGTGCTGGAACCTTGCAGTACACCTGTGCTAAGCTGTCTAGCTGTGCTGGAACCTTGCAGCACACCTATTATAGTAGGTGTGCTAAGCTGTCTAGTTGTGCTGGAACCTTGCAGTACCCCTATTATAGTAGGTGTGCTAAGTTGTCTAGTTGTGCTGGAACCTTGCAGCACCCCTATTATAGCAGATGTGCTAAGCTGTCTAGTTGTGCTGGAACCTTGCAGTACACCTGTGCTAAGCTGTCTAGTTGTGCTGGAACCTTGCAGCACCCCTATTATAGCAGGTGTGCTAAGCTGTCTAGTTGTGCTGGAACCTTGCAGTACACATATTATAGCAGGTGTGCTAAGCTGTCTAGTTGTGCTAGAACCTTGCAGCACACTTGTGCTAAGCTGTCTAGTTGTGCTGGAACCTTAACTTAACTTAACGTCTTTATACTGGTTTAGAAGACCCTGCAGAGTCTGTATACAACCAGTTACATTTACATCACCTTGCTCTAAAAGCTATGCGCATCCAGTTTATTCTTAAATGCATTAACTGTCTCTGCCTCAACTACCTCCCCTGGCAATACATTCAAAGCAGACACCACTCTCTGACTAAAAAAATATTTCCTAATATCTAACCTGGACCTCTCTTTAGTCAGCTTGTAGCTATGCCCTCGTGTTATTGTAGGTGGCTGTATTTTAAATAACTTGTTATAGTCTAATTTATCCATTCCTCTGATCATCTTATAAACCTGTATTAAGTCACCACGAATTCTTCTCTCTTCGAGACACTGTAGGCCGGTTTTTCTGAGTTGTTCCTCATAACTGTAATTCTGGAATCCCACTATCAGCTTTGTCGCTCTTTTTTGTATTCTTTCCAGCATGTTTATATCCCCTCTATGATAAGGACTCCACACCTGTGCACAGTAGTCCAATCTAGGTCTAACAAATGCTTTATACAGTTTGACGATCACTTCCTTGCTCCTATGTTTAATTTTTCTTTTTATCATACCTAACATTGCATTTGCCTTTTTCACTGCTACCTTAACTTGCTCACTCGCCTTTCCTGTATGATCTATTATAACCCCTAGGTCCCTTTCCTTATCTATCTTTCTAATATTGTTTTCTCCCATTCTGTAATTATGTTCCATATTGGATCTACCCATGTGGATGACTGTACATTTATCTACATTAAACTTCATTTGCCAGATTACAGACCATTCTCGAATTTTATCTAAATCCGACCTCAATATATCCATTTCCGCTTTAGATGAGACACTACTGCATAGTTTTGTGTCATCAGCAAATTTTGCAATCATGGATCTCATATCAATGTCCAAATCATTTATATATTTCAAGAACAAAATTGGTCCCAAAATCGAGCCCTGTGGCCCACCACTTTTCACTTCACTCCACTCAGAGTACTCCTTATTTATGCCCACCCTCTGCCTTCTTCCCGTTAACCAATTTTTAATCCATTTGGCAACTTCCCCACCTATTCCATGTGATTTTAACTTTCGAAATAATCTTTGATGAGGTACTCTATCAAAGGCCTTTGCAAAGTCTAGATAAATAACATCCACTGGCTCCCCTTTATCTATGATTTTAGTAACCTCCTCCATGAATTCTAATAGATTTGTTAAGCATGATCTCCCTCTGGTAAACCCATGCTGACTATTTCTAATTAGATTAAATTTGTCTAAATGCATTACAATGTTTTCTTTGATTATTGACTCTAACAACTTACAGACTATGCTCGTTAAACTCACTGGTCTATAATTCGCTGGATCTGATTTTTTGCCTTTTTTGAATAAGGGGATCACTCCTACATCTTTCCAATCCCGTGGAACAATCCCTTTTGTAAGTGATTGAGAACATAACATAGCCAATGGTTTTGCTAGTTGGTCTCTAATTTCATACAGCAATTTTGGATGAATACCATCTTGACCTGGACATTTATTCACTTTCAACCCCTCCAATTTAAAAAAAACCATTTCCTCTGTAATACAGATTGATCTTAATCCCGCTGTATCCATGTCTCTTTGAAAAATATCTATCTGCAGCACACCTATTCACCAGCTCATGAGAACTAACTGGCATGTGTTGATAGTGTTCTTTGTGCTAAACAATTTATTATTTGTTTATTTTATTGTATATAATTACGTAAGAGAATGGCCAAAAGTGTAAATATTTAATCATGCAGCCGTTATCAAATGGAAAATAGTGTAGATAATAAGTTTGCCATTTTCTTCTAGAAGTTTCAGTGATAACATACATACAGTGATAACATACTTACAGTGATAACATACTTACAGTGATAACATACTTACAGTGATAACATACATACAGTGATAACATACATACAGTGATAACATACATACAGTGATAACATACTTACAGTGATAACATACTTACAGTGATAACATACATACAGTGATAACATACATACAGTGATAACATACATACAGTGATAACATACTTACAGTGATAACATAGAAACAGTGATAACATACATACAGTGATAACATACTTACAGTGATAACATACTTACAGTGATAACATACTTACAGTGATAACACACTTACAGTGATAACATACTTACAGTGATAACATACATACAGTGATAACATACATACAGTGATAACATACTTACAGTGATAACATACATACAGTGATAACATACTTACAGTGATAACATACATACAGTGATAACATACTTACAGTGATAACATACAAACACATACTTACAGTGATAACATAGAAACAGTGATAACATACTTACAGTGATAACATACTTACAGTGATAACATACATACAGTGATAACATAGTTACAGTGATAACATACTTACAGTGATAACATAAACACATTGAATGCCAGTAAACACAGGCCTGGTCTGGACAGTCTCCAGTTGAATGCCAGTAAACACAGGCCTGGTCTGGACAGTCTCCAGTTGAATGCCAGTAAACACAGGCCTGGTCTGGACAGTCTCCAGTTGAATGCCAGTAAACACAGGCCTGGTCTGGACAGTCTCCAGTTGAATGCCAGTAAACACAGGCCTGGTCTGGACAGTCTCCAGTTGAATGCCAGTAAACACAGGCCTGGTCTGGACAGTCTCCAGTTGAATGCCAGTAAACACAGGCCTGGTCTGGACAGTCTCCAGTTGAATGCCAGTAAACACAGGCCTGGTCTGGACAGTCTCCAGTTGAATGCCAGTAAACACAGGCCTGGTCTGGACAGTCTCCAGTTGAATGCCAGTAAACACAGGCCTGGTCTGGACAGTCTCCAGTTGAATGCCAGTAAACACAGGCCTGGTCTGGACAGTCTCCAGTTGAATGCCAGTAAACACAGGCCTGGTCTGGACAGTCTCCAGTTGAATGCCAGTAAACACAGGCCTGGTCTGGACAGTCTCCAGTTGAATGCCAGTAAACACAGGCCTGGTCTGGACAGTTACCAGTTGAATGCCAGTAAACACAGGCCTGGTCTGGACAGTTACCAGTTGAATGCCAGTAAACACAGGCCTGGTCTGGACAGTCTCCAGTTGAATGCCAGTAAACACAGGCCTGGTCTGGACAGTCTCCAGTTGAATGCCAGTAAACACAGGCCTGGTCTGGACAGTCTCCAGTTGAATGCCAGTAAACACAGGCCTGGTCTGGACAGTCTCCAGTTGAATGCTAAGTTGTCTAGTTGTGCTGGAACCTTGCAGCACACCTGTGCTAAGCTGTCTAGTTGTGCTGGAACCTTGCAGCATACCTGTGCTAAGCTGTCTAGTTGTGCTGGAACCTTGCAGCACACCTGTGCTAAGCTGTCTAGTTGTGCTGGAACCTTGCAGTACACCTGTGCTAAGCTGTCTAGCTGTGCTGGAACCTTGCAGCACACCTATTATAGTAGGTGTGCTAAGCTGTCTAGTTGTGCTGGAACCTTGCAGTACCCCTATTATAGTAGGTGTGCTAAGTTGTCTAGTTGTGCTGGAACCTTGCAGCACCCCTATTATAGCAGATGTGCTAAGCTGTCTAGTTGTGCTGGAACCTTGCAGTACACCTGTGCTAAGCTGTCTAGTTGTGCTGGAACCTTGCAGCACCCCTATTATAGCAGGTGTGCTAAGCTGTCTAGTTGTGCTGGAACCTTGCAGTACACATATTATAGCAGGTGTGCTAAGCTGTCTAGTTGTGCTAGAACCTTGCAGCACACTTGTGCTAAGCTGTCTAGTTGTGCTGGAACCTTAACTTAACTTAACGTCTTTATACTGGTTTAGAAGACCCTGCAGAGTCTGTATACAACCAGTTACATTTACATCACCTTGCTCTAAAAGCTATGCGCATCCAGTTTATTCTTAAATGCATTAACTGTCTCTGCCTCAACTACCTCCCCTGGCAATACATTCAAAGCAGACACCACTCTCTGACTAAAAAAATATTTCCTAATATCTAACCTGGACCTCTCTTTAGTCAGCTTGTAGCTATGCCCTCGTGTTATTGTAGGTGGCTGTATTTTAAATAACTTGTTATAGTCTAATTTATCCATTCCTCTGATCATCTTATAAACCTGTATTAAGTCACCACGAATTCTTCTCTCTTCGAGACACTGTAGGCCGGTTTTTCTGAGTTGTTCCTCATAACTGTAATTCTGGAATCCCACTATCAGCTTTGTCGCTCTTTTTTGTATTCTTTCCAGCATGTTTATATCCCCTCTATGATAAGGACTCCACACCTGTGCACAGTAGTCCAATCTAGGTCTAACAAATGCTTTATACAGTTTGACGATCACTTCCTTGCTCCTATGTTTAATTTTTCTTTTTATCATACCTAACATTGCATTTGCCTTTTTCACTGCTACCTTAACTTGCTCACTCGCCTTTCCTGTATGATCTATTATAACCCCTAGGTCCCTTTCCTTATCTATCTTTCTAATATTGTTTTCTCCCATTCTGTAATTATGTTCCATATTGGATCTACCCATGTGGATGACTGTACATTTATCTACATTAAACTTCATTTGCCAGATTACAGACCATTCTCGAATTTTATCTAAATCCGACCTCAATATATCCATTTCCGCTTTAGATGAGACACTACTGCATAGTTTTGTGTCATCAGCAAATTTTGCAATCATGGATCTCATATCAATGTCCAAATCATTTATATATTTCAAGAACAAAATTGGTCCCAAAATCGAGCCCTGTGGCCCACCACTTTTCACTTCACTCCACTCAGAGTACTCCTTATTTATGCCCACCCTCTGCCTTCTTCCCGTTAACCAATTTTTAATCCATTTGGCAACTTCCCCACCTATTCCATGTGATTTTAACTTTCGAAATAATCTTTGATGAGGTACTCTATCAAAGGCCTTTGCAAAGTCTAGATAAATAACATCCACTGGCTCCCCTTTATCTATGATTTTAGTAACCTCCTCCATGAATTCTAATAGATTTGTTAAGCATGATCTCCCTCTGGTAAACCCATGCTGACTATTTCTAATTAGATTAAATTTGTCTAAATGCATTACAATGTTTTCTTTGATTATTGACTCTAACAACTTACAGACTATGCTCGTTAAACTCACTGGTCTATAATTCGCTGGATCTGATTTTTTGCCTTTTTTGAATAAGGGGATCACTCCTGCATCTTTCCAATCCCGTGGAACAATCCCTTTTGTAAGTGATTGAGAACATAACATAGCCAATGGTTTTGCTAGTTGGTCTCTAATTTCATACAGCAATTTTGGATGAATACCATCTTGACCTGGACATTTATTCACTTTCAACCCCTCCAATTTAAAAAAAACCATTTCCTCTGTAATACAGATTGATCTTAATCCCGCTGTATCCATGTCTCTTTGAAAAATATCTATCTGCAGCACACCTATTCACCAGCTCATGAGAACTAACTGGCATGTGTTGATAGTGTTCTTTGTGCTAAACAATTTATTATTTGTTTATTTTATTGTATATAATTACGTAAGAGAATGGCCAAAAGTGTAAATATTTAATCATGCAGCCGTTATCAAATGGAAAATAGTGTAGATAATAAGTTTGCCATTTTCTTCTAGAAGTTTCAGTGATAACATACATACAGTGATAACATACTTACAGTGATAACATACTTACAGTGATAACATACTTACAGTGATAACATACATACAGTGATAACATACATACAGTGATAACATACATACAGTGATAACATACTTACAGTGATAACATACTTACAGTGATAACATACATACAGTGATAACATACATACAGTGATAACATACATACAGTGATAACATACTTACAGTGATAACATAGAAACAGTGATAACATACATACAGTGATAACATACTTACAGTGATAACATACTTACAGTGATAACATACTTACAGTGATAACACACTTACAGTGATAACATACTTACAGTGATAACATACATACAGTGATAACATACATACAGTGATAACATACATACAGTGATAACATACATACAGTGATAACATACTTACAGTGATAACATACAAACACATACTTACAGTGATAACATACATACAGTGATAACATACATACAGTGATAACATACTTACAGTGATAACATACATACAGTGATAACATACTTACAGTGATAACATACAAACACATACTTACAGTGATAACATAGAAACAGTGATAACATACTTACAGTGATAACATACTTACAGTGATAACATACTTACAGTGATAACATACATACAGTGATAACATAGTTACAGTGATAACATACTTACAGTGATAACATAAACACATTGAATGCCAGTAAACACAGGCCTGGTCTGGACAGTCTCCAGTTGAATGCCAGTAAACACAGGCCTGGTCTGGACAGTCTCCAGTTGAATGCCAGTAAACACAGGCCTGGTCTGGACAGTCTCCAGTTGAATGCCAGTAAACACAGGCCTGGTCTGGACAGTCTCCAGTTGAATGCCAGTAAACACAGGCCTGGTCTGGACAGTCTCCAGTTGAATGCCAGTAAACACAGGCCTGGTCTGGACAGTCTCCAGTTGAATGCCAGTAAACACAGGCCTGGTCTGGACAGTCTCCAGTTGAATGCCAGTAAACACAGGCCTGGTCTGGACAGTCTCCAGTTGAATGCCAGTAAACACAGGCCTGGTCTGGACAGTCTCCAGTTGAATGCCAGTAAACACAGGCCTGGTCTGGACAGTTACCAGTTGAATGCCAGTAAACACAGGCCTGGTCTGGACAGTTACCAGTTGAATGCCAGTAAACACAGGCCTGGTCTGGACAGTCTCCAGTTGAATGCCAGTAAACACAGGCCTGGTCTGGACAGTCTCCAGTTGAATGCCAGTAAACACAGGCCTGGTCTGGACAGTCTCCAGTTGAATGCCAGTAAACACAGGCCTGGTCTGGACAGTCTCCAGTTGAATGCCAGTAAACACAGGCCTGGTCTGGACAGTCTCCAGTTGAATGCCAGTAAACACAGGCCTGGTCTGGACAGTCTCCAGTTGAATGCCAGTAAACACAGGCCTGGTCTGGACAGTCTCCAGTTGAATGCCAGTAAACACAGGCCTGGTCTGAACAGTCTCCAGTTGAATGCCAGTAAACACAGGCCTGGTCTGGACAGTTACCAGTTGAATGCCAGTAAACACAGGCCTGGTCTGGACAGTTACCAGTTGAATGCCAGTAAACACAGGCCTGGTCTGGACAGTTACCAGTTGAATGCCAGTAAACACAGGCCTGGTCTGGACAGTCTCCAGTTGAATGCCAGTAAACACAGGCCTGGTCTGGACAGTCTCCAGTTGAATGCCAGTAAACACAGGCCTGGTCTGGACAGTCTCCAGTTGAATGCCAGTAAACACAGGCCTGGTCTGGACAGTCTCCAGTTGAATGCCAGTAAACACAGGCCTGGTCTGGACAGTCTCCAGTTGAATGCCAGTAAACACAGGCCTGGTCTGGACAGTCACCAGTTGAATGCCAGTAAACACAGGCCTGGTCTGGACAGTCACCAGTTGAATGCCAGTAAACACAGGCCTGGTCTGGACAGTCACCAGTTGAATGCCAGTAAACACAGGCCTGGTCTGGACAGTCACCAGTTGAATGCCAGTAAACACAGGCCTGGTCTGGACAGTCACCAGTTGAATGCCAGTAAACACAGGCCTGGTCTGGACAGTCACCAGTTGAATGCCAGTAAACACAGGCCTGGTCTGGACAGTCACCAGTTGAATGCCAGTAAACACAGGCCTGGTCTGGACAGTCACCAGTTGAATGCCAGTAAACACAGGCCTGGTCTGGACAGTCACCAGTTGAATGCCAGTAAACACAGGCCTGGTCTGGACAGTCACCAGTTGAATGCCAGTAAACACAGGCCTGGTCTGGACAGTCACCAGTTGAATGCCAGTAAACACAGGCCTGGTCTGGACAGTCACCAGTTGAATGCCAGTAAACACAGGCCTGGTCTGGACAGTCACCAGTTGAATGCCAGTAAACACAGGCCTGGTCTGGACAGTCTACAGTTGAATGCCAGTAAACACAGGCCTGGTCTGGACAGTCACCAGTTGAATGCCAGTAAACACAGGCCTGGTCTGGACAGTCTCCAGTTGAATGCCAGTAAACACAGGCCTGGTCTGGACAGTCTCCAGTTGAATGCCAGTAAACACAGGCCTGGTCTGGACAGTCACCAGTTGAATGCCAGTAAACACAGGCCTGGTCTGGACAGTCACCAGTTGAATGCCAGTAAACACAGGCCTGGTCTGGACAGTTACCAGTTGAATGCCAGTAAACACAGGCCTGGTCTGGACAGTCTCCAGTTGAATGCCAGTAAACACAGGCCTGGTCTGGACAGTCTCCAGTTGAATGCCAGTAAACACAGGCCTGGTCTGGACAGTCTCCAGTTGAATGCCAGTAAACACAGGCCTGGTCTGGACAGTCTCCAGTTGAATGCCAGTAAACACAGGCCTGGTCTGGACAGTCTCCAGTTGAATGCCAGTAAACACAGGCCTGGTCTGGACAGTCTCCAGTTGAATGCCAGTAAACACAGGCCTGGTCTGGACAGTCTCCAGTTGAATGCCAGTAAACACAGGCCTGGTCTGGACAGTCTCCAGTTGAATGCCAGTAAACACAGGCCTGGTCTGGACAGTCTCCAGTTGAATGCCAGTAAACACAGGCCTGGTCTGGACAGTCTCCAGTTGAATGCCAGTAAACACAGGCCTGGTCTGGACAGTTTCCAGACACACAACACTTTGTGGTTTCCCAATATGATACCAGAAAATGGTTGACAGGTCGTGAGATTTGATCTAGGCTTTCCGGTTGACAGTTTCCTAAAGATAGTGGAGTTTGGAATAACTGACAGTGGTATTGATCAGTTTCTCTTACAGAAGAGGAGATTCAAGTTGATTTATAAATCAAATTGGTCAGTAATATACTTGTTTTGAATACATTTTGGAGCTAGATACATGACCAAATGGGAAACCGAACATACTGGCTACACAAAAAACGATGCCTATTACCAGTTGAACAGAAGAGAGCAGGTCGTGGTCTTCAGACTTCGCACTGGCCACAATAGACTGAGGTACCACCTATTCAACAAATTGAAGATAGGTGGCACTGACGAATGCCCGTGTGGTACCGGGAAAATGACTGCTGAACATCTGCTGCAAAACTGCCCGACATACGAGGATCAGAGAAAGCAGATGTGGCCATCACCAGTGGCAACACTAGACAAACTCTATGGCAGTGTCGACAGCCTCAGGATGACCGCTGCTTTTTTAGAAAAAATAAAGGTTGACGTCTGACAGCGTACGAAGAAGAAGAACACATTTTGTTTGCGATTTCATGGTACACCAAAGTCACTAATGTGTTTCTACTGAATCATCAGCATCGTTACTCTCTCCCCAAATATCATTTATCTAGTACCTGTACATGTTTTGATTCTTCTTGGTGGGACTAATCAGCTTCTGCAGTGGTGGTTCAGGTAACAATTGGTTGTTGTAACATGAAATTACTGTTTGCTAAACCTGAGAACAACCCTCCTTAGCTCCTATTCATGACTGGCTTTGTGGGGCACATTGACCTATTTCTTACTCACTATCTATCTTTGTGGGGCACATTGACCTATTTCTTACTCACTATCTATCTTTGTGGGGCACATTGACCTATTTCTTACTCACTATCTATCTTTGTGGGGCACATTGACCTATTTCTTACCCACTATCTATCTTTGTGGGGCACATTGACCTATTTCTTACCCAATATCTAATTTTGTGGGGCACATTGACGTATTTGCCACCCGATATCAGGCTCTGACCCAGTTGCTGACCATTATGACATAATAATGCAGATTAAATGTCTTAAATTCTCCTGAACACAACTACTATGGTACATGACTACTACAAAACTTACATTTTTCATAAGATACCTGTACAGTTGTTGACATCAGCACAGACAGACATGAGGATTAGCGAAGCCAGACTTGACATCAGCACAGACAGACATGAGGATTAGCGAAGCCAGACTTGACATCAGCACAGACAGACATGAGGATTAGCGAAGCCAGACTTGACATCAGCACAGACAGACATGAGGATTAGCAAAAGCCAGACTTGACATCAGCATAGACAGACATGAGGATTAGCAAAAGCCAGACTTGACATCAGCATAGACAGACATGAGGATTAGCGAAGCCAGACTTGACATCAGCATAGACAGACATGAGGATTAGCAAAAGCCAGACTTGACATCAGCATAGACAGACATGAGGATTAGCCAAAGTCTGTAAGGACAGGGCCAAAAAGTGATCACTGGAAGATGGGACCAGCTCATATATCAGACCTGGTGTTTACTGAAGATGTGATTAGCAAATCAGAGGGCACATCTTCAGACAAAACCTTCACATCTGGACAAGAGAGGGCTGAACATTACCAGACCAAGAAGACAAACCATGGTGGTCTTGAGAGAAGAGAAGAAACATGACGTTCTGCTGAGTGAACATCCTCTGGAGCAGATCAAACACCTTAGAGCTGTAATGGACCAGAATAGAGGCTGGACCAGAGTGGAGGCTGGACCAGAATGGAGGCTGGACCAGAATGGAGGCTGGACCAGAGTGGAGGCTGGACCAGAGTGGAGGCTGGACCAGAGTGGAGGCATCAAAGAGTTGGCTGCCGGGAGAGCAGAAGCTGACAAACTTGTTCATGTCATAAATAGAGGATTCAAGGTAAAAGGGAAATAGGTTAGGAAACTAAGATGGCGGTGTACAGCTCCACCTATGTACCAGTTTTAATTTGTGGATGTGAATCATGGACAATAGCCAGAACCTAGAAAAGCCAGCTCCGAGTCTCAGAAATGAGATCTGAGAAAGGTGGTCCAAGTAAGAAGAAAAGACAAGATCTTTGGCAGACAATACAGCCCGATCTCGAAACCCAGCCCTTGAACACCAGTGGAACAATCACTACTTTGGTGGTCTGGTCATGTTTGCAAAAAGAAAGGAGATCAGGTACCACGCCAGTCATGCAAAGAGTCAAGGATCCGGAAATCAAGTACTACCAAAGTTCACAGCGATGCCAAGTTTATAAGAAATTGAGAACTAGACTAGAACCCGGTCAAGAGGAAGACAGCGTATAGAATAGTCTGGCACCCTTTCTGGCAAATCTCTACACACCAGCGTAAAAAAGATGTGACATCAGTAAAAATTACAATTAAATATATTATTAAAGTCATCCCATTAGAACTATGAGAATATTATTACAGAGAATCTGAGTTACCTGTAAGTTCCTTGGTCCTTTTCATGACTTGGCTTCATATGTAACTAATATGACACTTGACTACTCTTGGTTTCAGATGAACCAGAAGTCTTGGCTTGCCTTGTGAACTAATCTGATGTTGCGATCATGAAACAGTTTGTTTCTGTGGAGACCTGCCTGAAAGTGAGGTGGGGGCTTGTTGTGGTCAGTATATTTTGCCTGACCCTGACTAACATTATCCAATCAGAAAAAACAGTGATTGGGCTATGCTATAGATGTCCATCAAGTCAAAAAGAGGAAGACGAGGAGCTGATTAGTAGCATAGAAAAGGCAAGTGATAGGAAATTATTATTAATGGGGGATTTCAACTTTCCAGAAATAAAATGGGATATGACAGAAGCACTTGTAGAGTCAAAACCTTTTGTTATGTGCATAACTGACAATTTTTTAATTCAACATGTAGAAGCAGCCACCAGAGGCAAAAACACACAGGACCTAGTTTTTACTACAGAAGAAAATATGATTGAAAACTTTACCGTTGGGGAACTGTTTGGCTCAAGTGACCATCAAATCATCCGTTGGGATCTTATTGCAGAGAAGGAAGTAAACATAAACACGTGAACATATGACTACTCTAAGGCAGATGTTAAGAAGATGAAAGAGGCAGTGAACCACATAATCTGGAAATATATTGTCGTAGGAACAGATGTTGAACAGGAGTGGGAGAGTTTTAAAACAGTTCTAGAAACGTTAAAAGAGGAATGTGTTCCATGTAGAGAGGTAAATCCCAAGCGTAAAAAGTGGATAACTAGATTTGTAGTGAAATGTAGAAGAGCAAAAAATAAAGCATGGAAAAAGTATATAGAGGCAGGTAAATCAAAAGAAACATATTTTAAATATTTGGACAAGCAGAACATATCTCAGAAAGTGAATAAAACAGCAAAAAATACTTTGAAAAAAAACTTGCTCAGAGGATCAGGCTGACAGTAAAAGCTTCTCCTCTTATGTTAGAAATAAACAAAGAACGAAAGACAAAGTAGGCCCTTTCATAGACAGTACAGGGAAAATAATAAGTGAGAAAAGGGAGAATAGGTCTACACAAAAGAGGACTGCTCCAAGATCCAAGGAGAGAACATTATTGCAGAGGAGCAAGCAGGGTTCAGACAGGGAAGAAGCACTACAGAACAGATATTTAATTTAAGGCTGCTAAGCGAGAAATATCTAGAACAGCAGCAAACACTGTATCATGTGTTTGTGGATTTTAAGAAGGCGTTTGATAGGGTATGGCATAAAGCGCTTTGGACAACCATGAGGATGTATAATATCAACGGAAATATTATAACGGTCCTTGAACACCTGTATAACAAGGCGTCTAGAGCAGTTCTTGTGAATGGGAGGCGAGGAGACAGGTTTTGCACATCAGTTGGTGTGAGACAGGAGTGTACACTCTCTCCAACTCTTTTCAATATATTCCTTGAAGGAATTATGAGTGAGGCACTTGGAGGTCACGTTGGTGCAGTCAAGATAGGGGGCCGAACGATTACCAACCTTCGTTTTGCAGATGATATCGACGGGTTGGCGGGTTCAGATGCAGAACTCCAAGAATGGGTCAGAAGGCTCGATGAAACAGCTCTTGACTATGGTATGGAGATAAACGCTGGAAAGACAAAATTAATGACCAACAATGCTACGGGCTTCAACAGCAAGATAAAAGCTAATGGTCAGGAACTCAAAGTGGTTGACCGTTTTAAATATCTTGGGTCGATTGTCAGTGATGAAGGATCAAAATATGAAGTGTTGGCCAGAATAGCACAGACAATAACGGCGCTTGCACGGCTTAACAAAATCTGGCAAGATAAACGGTTAGCACTACGCACGAAAATCAGATTAATGCGTACACTGGTCCTGTCAATATTCCTCTATGCGTGTGAGACATGGACAGTTACAGCTGACCTTCAATGAAGGATACAGGCCTTGGAGATGAGATGTTTCAGAGAACTTTTAAACGTCACGTATAAAGATCGAGTTAAAAACGAGAAAGAATTACAAAAGCAATAGGGCCTTTCAAAGATCTCTTGGCAACTGTCAAAAGAAGGAAACTCACTTGGTACGGTCACATATTGAGATCAAATGGTCTTGCAAACACAATCCTCCACAGGAAGGTGCATGGCAGACAACGAAGAGGCCAGCCCAAAAAGACATGGGAGGACAACATAATAGAATGGACCAGTCTCCGAACAGAAGAGTCACAGGCAGCGGCATCTGACAGAGAGGGATGGCACGGAGTTGTGAGGGTGTCTTCATGTGTGCCCCAACGACCTCACCGGTGACGGGATGACCTGACCAAGATCCTAGAGCATATAGATATTTTTCAAAGAGACATGGATATAGCGGGATTAAAATCAATCTGTATTACAGAGGAAATGGTTTTTAAAAAATTGGAGGGGTTGAAAGTGGATAAATGTCCAGGTCAAGATGGTATTCATCCAAAATTGCTGTATGAAATTAGAGACCAACTAGAAAAACCATTGGCTATATTATGTTCTCAATCACTTACAAAAGGGATTGTTCCACGGGATTGGAAAGATGCAGGAGTGATCCCCTTATTCAAAAAAGGCAAAAAATCAGATCCAGCAAATTATAGACCGATGAGTTTAACAAGCATAGTCTGTAAATTGTTAGAGTCAATAATCAAAGAAAACATTGTAATGCATTTAGACAAATTTAATCTAATTAGAAATAGTCAGCATGGGTTTACTAGAGGGAGATCATGCTTAACAAATCTATTAGAATTCATGGAGGAGGTTACTAAAATCATAGATAAAGGGGAGCCAGTGGACGTTATTTATCTAGACTTTGCAAAGGCCTTTGATTGAGTACCTCATCAAAGATTATTTCGAAAGTTAAAATCACATGGAATAGGTAGGGAAGTTGCCAAATGGATTGAAAATTGGTTAACGGGAAGAAGGCAGAGGGTGGGCATAAATGAGGAGTACTCTGAGTGGTGTGAAGTGAAAAGTGGTGTGCCACAGGGCTCGGTTTTGGGACCAATTTTGTTCTTGATATATATAAATGATTTGGACATTGATATGGGATCCATGATTACAAAATTTGCTGATGACAAAACTATGCAGTAGTGTCTCATCTAAAGCAGAAGTGGATATATTGAGGTCGGATTTAGATTTGAGAATGGTTTATAAGCTGGCAAATAGAGTTTAATGGATAAATGTACAGTCATCCACATGGGTAGATCCAATATGGAACATAATTACATGGTGGGAGAGAACAATATTAGAAAGATAGATAAGGAAAGGGACCTAGGGGTTATAATAGATCATACAGGAAAGGCGAGTGAGCAAGTTCAGGTAGCAGTGAAAAAGGCAAATGCAATGTTAGGTATGATAAAAAGAAATATTAAACATGGGAGCAAGGAAGTGGTAGTCAAACTGTATATAGCTTTAGTTACACCTAAATTGGAGTAATGTGTACAGATGTGGAGTCCTTATCATAGAGGGGATATAAACATGCTGGAAAGAATACAAAATAAAGCGACAAAGATGATAGTGGGATTCCAGAATTACAGTTATGAGGAAAGACTCAGAAAAACTGGCCTACAGTGTCTAGAAGAGAGAAGAATTTGTGGTGACTTAATACAGGTTTATAAGATGATCAGAGGAATGGATAAATTAGACTATAACAAGTTCTTCAAAATACAGCCACCCACAATAACAAGAGGGCATAGCTACAAGCTGACTAAAGAGAGGTCCAGGTTAGATATTAGGAAATATTTTTTTAGTCAGAGTGGTGTCTGCTTGGAATGCATTGCAAGGTGAGGTAGTGGAGGCAGGGACAGTTAATGCATTTAAAAATAAACTGGATGCGCATAGCTTTTAGAGCAAGGTGATGTAAATGTAACTGGTTGTATACAGACTCTGCAGGGTCTTCTAAACCAGTATAAAGACGTTTAGTTAAGTTAAGAATGTTCTGCCTATGTTCGACAAATGAAAGAGCATTGACAGTGGCAGGTTTTTGGGTGAAAACTATGTGAGGTTGCCGCACACAGAAAGTACTTATGTTCTGCCAGACCAGACATTAGTCTCTTCTCCCCATCATTTGGACTAGAAGGAGCAAACAGTATTCCAAATCTGACAAATATAAATAAAAAACTTAAGATGACAGATAACAAGAAGAGATGTTTAAAATATGTCCATTGTCACAATGTACCAAAGTATAAACACATGTATCATAACTTAACGTTCTTATACTGGTTTAGAAGACTATGTGTATCATAACTTAACTTAAAATTTGTATACTGGTTTAGAAGACTACGTGTAAGTGTAACATAACTTTTATACTGGTTTAGAAGACTATGTGTATCATAACTTAACGTTCTTATACTGGTTTAGAAGACTATGTGTATCATAACTTAACGTTCTTATACTGGTTTAGAAGACTATGTGTATCATAACTTAACGTTCTTATACTGGTTTAGAAGACTACGTGTATCATAACTTAACGTTCTTATACTGGTTTAGAAGACTATGTGTATCATAACTTAACGTTCTTATACTGGTTTAGAAGACTATGTGTATCATAACTTAACGTTCTTATACTGGTTTAGAGGACTATGCAGAGTCTGTAACTCATCATGACAAATAGCAGAAGTTAAACTTTTTTATTGGTGCAGCCACCCTCAAGTATTTGTATCTTGTTCTTTAGAAGACGTCACCATCTCATTCAAATAAAGTATCAATGATGATATTTCAATATCTGAGTTTCAAAGAACATTATTACTAAGTCCACTACAATCTTCCATGAATGTCATAAAAAGATACTAAAGAGGATTGTGTTTTGTGCTAGCAGCCCCATAATGCAAATGCTGAGATACAGGCTTCCTGTAACAGTAAAGTGGCCAGCTGAAGATTTGACGTTTGCTCCACTTGAAGCAAACAAACAATTGCTGCAATTTCAATGGCCTTCTTCTTAGCAAACTTACCATGTAAAACACACTGGGCTACACAATATAGACCCAGGTTTCCTAAAAGTTAGAAAAAGAGGGCAACTCAACAACACTCATTAGTTACGAATACTAGACTAGTAATTACTAGTTCTAGTAGTACTGTTAGTGGTTCTATTTAGTCATATTGGTATACAGTATACTAATATTAATATTATTATTATGATATTAGTACTATACTGATTATTAACTCCAATTAATGATATTGATAATGATAGTGATACTCAACTGTAACTGTACTAACTACTACTAGTAGTAGTACAGTATGAGTACCAATATCATCAGACAGTATTAGTATTACTAAGTACTATCCTAACTAGTTTAGCAAAAATACTAAATAGTACTAACTACTACTACTAGTAGTAGTAGTAGTAGTAGTTACAACTCTTATAATTAATATAGTTAGTCATCATACTAAACTATGATAGTCAGTGGGATGGAGTGAAAAAGGCCAGGGACAAGAAGAATGTTTCTACTATTTTGACACAAAAATCATGATTATTCACCAACGAAAGAAGTTAATTACACTTTATTATTACATTCACAATAACAGCACAGAGAATGTTACTATGTATCAATCGGTACTGTATGTCTGTCTGTGTGTTACTAGTGTTATGAGCGGCCATTGTTACAACTGAGAGTGATATGAACCAAAATAACACGTCTAGCTCTATTACACACACACACAGTGCTTACTCATTTTTAAATGGACAATTTTACAGAATATAATTTTCATCTGCCGTGTTCTGAGAGCAGATAGTGCACCATGATAATATACACAATGAAGAAAACAAAAGATCCAGAGTGGAAGTAAATGTCGCGATATTAGTTCCAACAACATGGCACCTGGAGAGTCTACACCATCCAGCCACCGGAAGCTGCAAACATGGTCGCCTACGCCAGACAGCAAGACGCCTGTTTATGAATGACACTACTACTAGAAGACCGTACCTTGTTGGGGTTATAATTCCAGACTTATATCAAGCAGCATTAGACTCCTCACATTAAATATTTATGAAAGACTTCGGCTGTCTCTCTGAAATGGTCAGCTCTTCTTGGTAGGAACACAAGACGAGGTGTGTTTGGAGGTATTTACAAATTTCGCACAGGCGGAAAGTTCAGAAACAAGATTCCACAAGCGTTATCACTACATTAGCATTTCAGTGACAGCAGTAATTCGTGTAGGCTTCAGCGGGGAATTGTTAAACAAGATGCAGTTGCTAGCGTCGTGCAATGCCCTCTTCAGTCGCCTTTTACGACATGCAATGGTGTACATTGGTCATGTCCGCCGGAATAGTTGCTCTAATTCCCTAAGCACAGCCAAGAAATGGTTTACTACACAACGCATTCCGTTCTCTGGACTACATTCTGATACTTGCTTCTGCTTCTTCGGGGCTTGGCAACGGGAGATTGAGAACGTTCAGGCTTGGCAACGGGAGATTGAGAAGGTTCAGGCTTGGCAACGGGAGATTGAGAACGTTCAGGCTTGGCAACGGGAGATTGAGAAGGTTCAGGCTTGGCAACGGGAGATTGAGAACGTTCAGGCTTGGCAACGGGAGATTGAGAACGTTCAGGCTTGACAGGGAGAGATTGAGAAGGTTCAGGCTTGGCAACGGGAGATTGAGAACGTTCAGGCTTGGCAACGGGAGATTGAGAAGGTTCAGGCTTGGCAACGGGAGATTGAGAACGTTCAGGCTTGGCAACGGGAGATTGAGAACGTTCAGGCTTGACAGGGAGAGATTGAGAACGTTCAGGCTTGGCAACGGGAGATTGAGAACGTTCAGGCTTGGCAACGGGAGATTGAGAAGGTTCAGGCTTGGCAACGGGAGATTGAGAACGTTCAGGCTTGGCAACGGGAGATTGAGAACGTTCAGGCTTGACAGGGAGAGATTGAGAACGTTCAGGCTTGGCAACGGGAGATTGAGAACGTTCAGGCTTGACAGGGAGAGATTGAGAACGTTCAGGCTTGGCAACGGGAGATTGAGAACGTTCAGGCTTGGCAACGGGAGATTGAGAACGTTCAGGCTTGACATGGAGAGATTGAGAATGTTCAGGGCTTGGTAGCGGGAGATTGAGAACGTTCAGGCTTGACAGGGAGAGATTGAGAAAGTTCAGGGCTTGATAGCGGGAGATTGAGAATGTTCAGGGCTTGGTAGCGGGAGATTGAGAACGTTCAGGGCTTGGTAGCGAGAGATCGAGAACGAACGAAGAAGAAGAAGATTCACAACTAAGGTTTTACTAGCAAACTACCACCC
This sequence comes from Ariolimax columbianus, assembly GCA_036924085.1. Classification (NCBI taxonomy): domain Eukaryota; kingdom Metazoa; phylum Mollusca; class Gastropoda; order Stylommatophora; family Arionidae; genus Ariolimax; species Ariolimax columbianus. The sequence continues at coordinate 61,801,463 of JAVGWX010000019.1, forward strand.
AAACATAGTACAGTTGGCAGACATAAGCTGCTACTACAGTGATGTTATCTTGATACTGTATACCAGGGGTCAAAGAACATTTTTTTTTTGGTGGTGTGTAAATAGCTAAATAGTAAATGTATTAGGCTCTGCGAGCCAAGAGACAATTCTAGAATATTCATGTGGGCAGGCCTATTAAAATAAGGGAAAAAAAACAGTTTTCACAAATTGATTGAACAAGTCGTGGTGTAATAATAAGTAAACTACAATTGTTTGAATTAAAGCTCAACTAATGAGAAGAATTGAATTGATTTTTGAATGATAACATTTCACCAAAATGGGGTTCAAAAGTTAGTTTTTCTATCATCAAAATTGATTGCAAATGTTCACCTGTTAATGATGTCCTTTATTGAGATTTGACGTATTTCACCGTGGGATGGACATCTCATAAACTTTACTTTACCGTGGGATGGACATCTCATAAACGTCACTTTACCGTGGGATGGACATCTCATAAACGTCACTTTACCGTGGGATGGACATCTCATAAACGTAACTTTACCGTGGGATGGACATCTCATAAACGTCACTTCACCGTGGGATGGACATCTCATAAACGTCACTTTACCGTGGGATGGACATCTCATAAACGTCACTTTACCGTGGGATGGACATCTCATAAACGTCACTTTACCGTGGGATGGACATCTCATAAACGTCACTTTACCGTGGGATGGACATCTCATAAACGTCACTTTACCGTGGGGTGGACATCTCATAAACGTCACTTTACCGTGGGATGGACATCTCATAAACGTCACTTTACCGTGGGATGGACATCTCATAAACTTTACTTTACCGTGGGATGGACATCTCATAAACGTCACTTTACCGTGGGATGGACAACTCATAAAGGTCACTTTACCGTGGGATGGACATCTCATAAACGTCACTTTACCGTGGGATGGACATCTCATAAACGTCACTTTACCGTGGGATGGACATCTCATAAACGTCACTTTACCGTGGGGTGGACATCTCATAAACTTTACTTTACCGTGGGATGGACATCTCATAAACGTCACTTTACCGTGGGATGGACATCTCATAAACGTCACTTTACCGTGGGATGGACATCTCATAAACGTCACTTTACCGTGGGATGGACATCTCATAAACGTCACTTTACCGTGGGATGGACATCTCATAAACGTCACTTTACCGTGGGGTGGACATCTCATAAACTTTACTTTACCGTGGGATGGACATCTCATAAACGTCACTTTACCGTGGGATGGACATCTCATAAACGTCACTTTACCGTGGGATGGACATCTCATAAACGTCACTTTACCGTGGGATGGACATCTCATAAACGTCACTTTACCGTGGTATGGACATCTCATAAACGTCACTTTACCGTGGGATGGACATCTCATAAACGTCACTTTACCGTGGGGTGGACATCTCATAAACTTTACTTTACCGTGGGATGGACATCTCATAAACTTTACTTTACCGTGGGATGGACATCTCATAAACTTTACTTTACCGTGGGATGGACATCTCATAAACTTTACTTTACCGTGGGGTGGACATCTCATAAACTTTACTTTACCGTGGGGTGGACATCTCATAAACGTCACTTTACCGTGGGATGGACATCTCATAAACGTCACTTTACCGTGGGATGGACATCTCATAAACTTTACTTTACCGTGGGGTGGACATCTCATAAACTTTACTTTACCGTGGGATGGACATCTCATAAACTTTACTTTACCGTGGGGTGGACATCTCATAAACTTTACTTTACCGTGGGGTGGACATCTCATAAACGTCACTTTACCGTGGGGGGGGGGGGGGGGGGAATCTCATAAACTCCACTTTGTCGATTATCTTCATCCAATGATCAACCTCCCTTACATATGCCTGGTACGTTACAGTGGTAACTCTCCTTTGCTCCCATGTCACGCCCGGCCAACGTGTTGACTGCTAGTGAGACAATCCGGAAGAAAGTGATTGGTATCATTGTTGCCAACTTGCTGAATATTCAGTCCACCATGATGGAGTTTCCGGCGACAGACAGCAACTTTGGTCTCACGATCAACACTAGGAAAATGGAGGTCCTCTTTCAGGCTGCCTATGGGGAGCTGTACATCGAACCTGACATTATTGTACAAGGCCACCGTCCTCAGGCGGTCGTTAGCTTCACCAAACTAGGCAGGACCATCACCCGGGGAGCTGTAGCTAGCTTCACCTACCTGGGCAGGACCATCACCCGGGGAGCTGTAGCTAGCTTCACCTACCTGGACAGGACAATTACCTGGGGAGCTGTAGCTATCTTCACCTACCTGGGCAGGACAATTACCTGGGAGCTGTAGCTAGCTTCACCTACCTGGGCAGGACCATCACATGGACGGCGCATATTGACAGTGAGGTCAATAACATAGTTGCCACGGCGAGCTCTGCCTTTGGGAGGCTCCAAGCAAACGTCTAGGGCCGGCAAGGCATCAGTACCGCCACCAAGGTAAAGGTGTATCATGTATACACTCACCTGTACGCCTGTGAGACATGGACAGTGTATAGCAGACATGCCAGACAGCTTAACCGCTGATCCAAGGTAACCCAAAATAAGAGTGAAACTGATGACCAGCGGATATTCTCACTCACTATAACCCAAATACAGCGCACAAACCGTCTGATGGTGTGGCATCATAGCGAAGTAATGGACAATAACTATAGGTGCACAGTTCTGATGTCCTCTAGACTTATTGTCCTCCGTCTAATGATGTCCTCCAGACTTACCGTCCTCCGTCTAATGATGTTCTTCACTTACCGTCCTCTGTCTAATGATGTCCTCTAGACTTACTGTCCTCTGTCTAATGATGTCCTCCAGACTTACTGCCCTCTGTCTAATGATGTCCTCCAGACTTACTGCCCTCTGTCTAATGATGTCCTCCAGACTTACTGCCCTCTGGCTAATGATGTCCTCCAGACTTACTGCCCTCTGTCTAATGATGTCCTCCAGACTTACTGCCCTCTGTCTAGTGATGTCCTCCAGACTTACTGCCCTCTGTCTAGTGATGTCCTCTAGACTTACTGCCCTCTGTCTAGTGATGTCCTCCAGACTTACTGTCCTCTGTCTAATGATGTCCTCTAGACTTACTGTCCTCTGTCTGGTGATGTCCTCCAGACTTACTGTCCTCTGTCTATTTCAATTATTGGTATTTTTATACAATCGCACGGGAAGTGTACCAGCCTGAATTGACCAGATCTTGGACAGGAACCCCATAACACCCCCCCCCCCCCCCCCTGGTGACCTGTGATGATTATATTTATGTTTCCTGTCCTAATCCACACAGTTACACCAGACATTTTGCTGATTATTAGTCGGGTGGAAACGGGTCAACTGGATCGTTAGAGATCCGGCCACGTTCCTGTACAACTTTGAGATGTTAGGGTATTGTCATTGAATTAAAAAATATCGTGAAGTGATTTCCAACTCTCTGTCCTGTCACAGAGTGTCTAGCACAGTTTCCAACGCTCTGTCCTGTCACAACGTCTCTACCACAGTTTCCAACGCTCTGTTCTGTCACAACGTCTCTACCACAGTTTCCAACGGTCTGTCCTGTCACAACGTGTCTACCACAGTTTCTAACGGTCTGTCCTGTCACAACGTGTCTACCACAGTTTCCAACGCTCTGTCCTGTCACAACGTGTCTACCACAGTTTCCAATTCTATGTCCTGTCACAACGTGTCTACCACAGTTTCCAATTCTATGTCCTGTCACAACGTGTCTAGCACAGTTTCAAACTTTCTGTCCTGTCACAACGTCTCTACCACAGCTTCCAACGGTCTGTCCTGTCACAACGTGTCTACCACAGCTTCCAACGGTCTGTCCTGTCACAATGTGTCTACCACAGTTTCCAACGCTCTGTCCTGTCACAGTGTGTCTACCACAGTTTCCAACGCTCTGTCCTGTGACAATGTGTCTACCACAGTTTTCAACTCTCTGTCCTGTCACAACGTGGCTAGCACAGTTTTCAATTCTCTGTCCTGTCACAACATCTCTACCACAGCTTCCAACGCTCTGTCCTGTCACAGTGTGTCTACCACAGCTTCCAACGGTCTGTCCTGTCACAGTGTGTCTACCACAGCTTCCAACGGTCTGTCCTGTCACAGTGTGTCTACCACAGTTTCCAACGCTCTGTCCTGTGACAATGTGTCTACCACAGTTTTCAACTCTCTGTCCAGTCACAACGTGGCTAGCACAGTTTTCAATTCTCTGTCCTGTCACAACGTCTCTACCACAGCTTCCAACGCTCTGTCCTGTCACAGTGTGTCTACCACAGCTTCCAACGGTCTGTCCTGTCACAGTGTGTCTACCACAGCATCCAACGGTCTGTCATGTTACAGTGTGTCTACCACAGCTTCCAACGCTCTGTCCTGTCACAACGTGTCTACCACAGCTTCCAACGCTCTGTCCTGTCACAGCGTGTCTACCACAGCTTCCAACGGTCTGTCCTGTCATAGCGTGTCTACCACAGCTTCCATCGCTCTGTCCTGTCACAGCGTGTCTACCACAGCTTCCAACGGTCTGTCCTGTCACAACGTGTCTACCACAGCTTCCAACGGTCTGTCCTGTCACAACGTGTCTACCACAGTTTCCAACGGTCTGTCCTGTCACAACGTGTCTACCACAGCTTCCAACGCTCTGTCCTGTCACAACGTCTCCACCACAGCTTCCAACGCTCTGTCCTGTCACAACGTCTCCACCCCAGCTTCCAACGCTCTGTCCTGTCACAACGTCTCTACCACAGCTTCCAACGCTCTGTCCTGTCACAACGTCTCCCCCCCCCCCCCAGCTTCCAACGCTCTGTCCTGTCACAACGTCTCTACCACATCTTCCAACGCTCTGTCCTGTCACAACGTCTCCACCCCAGCTTCCAACGCTCTGTCCTGTCACAACGTCTCCACCCCAGCTTCCAACGCTCTGTCCTGTCACAACGTCTCCACCCCAGCTTCCAACGCTCTGTCCTGTCACAACGTCTCCACCCCAGCTTCCAACGCTCTGTCCTGTCACAACGTCTCCACCCCAGCAACTATTTAGTTGATTTGGATTCAAAAGTGGGATATGAATATTTTCTTTCTCTCTCACTCTCTTTCTTATTCTCTCTCTCTTTCACTCTCTCTCTTTCTTTCTTTATCTCCCTCTTTCACTCTCTCTCTCTCTTTCTTTCTTTATCTCTCTCTTTCACTCTCTTTCTGTTTCTCCCTCTCTTTCTTTATATCTGTCTCTCTTTCTCTCTCTCGTTCACCCACTCTCTATCTCTCTTTCACTCTCTCCCTCTCTATGTATATCTCTCTCTTTCACACTCTCTCTCTCTTCCTCTCTCTCTCTCTCTATCTCCGTTGAGGCCATTTCTAGATATTTGAGATGAACTGGGGCGTTTAGTTGACTGCCTGTCTGGATGAATCTTCTCTCTCCTTACCCTTGAAGTTAGTTCTAGTTACTTGATTTGATTTGCGATTAAACTGTCACGAAGAATTATCAATATTGACCTCAGATTTATGTATGCCGCAGAGCCTGTTTCAGGCGTCTAACCAAACTCGTGTCTCTGTAATCTCTACTTGCTCGTGCACTCGCGGACATAATCATTTTCACCAGCACGCTCGATGATATCGAGCGTGGCTTCTCCGCTCTTCTGACCAATCGTAGTCTCAATTACTGACGTTGTCGTGTAAGACAAAAATGTCAGTTACGCCATCTGACCGGGTTGTCCTACTTGAGTTCTGTTTGCCGTTTTTTCTTTATGCTCGATGACCGTTATTGCGTCATGTATTCGCCTTTGAGCCTGTTTTGCATATTTTAACAAGGAACGGACTTCAACCATGGATTCCTTTATACTACAAGGCCTGCTACTAAATATGAAAGAACTCAGTGATGGGGGCGGTGTCTAGACTAATTACGTCCCTTGTTAAAATGTTTTGTTATCAGTGTTCATAGTTAGTTGCTCTCTCCTATTAACTTGTTTACTTCACATCTTACATCAGCTGCTTCTAAGATGTCATTCTACTGTGCAGTTGTTCCCTCCAGTGTTGGTTCACTCCCCCCTCATTGATTATACTCTCAACCGCAACCACACAATACCGTCTTCAAGTAATCAATAACAACTGTGCAATGATATTTGATGTTTTTTAATTTGTACACAATATATATTTAGTTGCAATAAATAATCTTAAATATGTGAACGATACAATTTTGATAGCTAACAGTGAGCAGAAATTTGCAGGTGAACAATAAAACAACACGTGGAGGTGCATAGGAGTGTGAAAATTATTAGGTGGCAGTGAAACTGGTTGTATACAGACTATGCAGAGTCTTCTAAACCAGTATAAAGAGGTTAACTTAAGTTCATCTCGGTGAAAATCTACAAGGAGTCTAAGACTGTTAAAGCGCCCATTAACTTATTCGCGGTTCTGAAACTGGCAGGTGCTAAGTTTGTATCCTATATAGTGGGTCGGACCATCTCGTGGGTCGGACCATCTCGTGGGTCGGACCATCTCGTGGGTCGGACCATCTCGTGGGTCGGACCATCTCGTAGTCGGACCATCTCGTGGGTCAGTCCATCTCGTGGGTCAGTCCATCTCGTGGGTCAGTCCATCTCGTGGGTCGGACCATCTCGTGGGTCGGACCATCTCGTGGGTCGGTTGGACCATCTCGTGGGTCGGTTGGACCATCTCGTGGGTCGGACCATCTCATGGGTCGGTTGGACCATCTCGTGGGTCGGTTGGACCATCTCGTGGGTAGGACTTTGTTACAACTTTCCTCCTGGTGTGAGAAATGCAATATTGGCATCTGCTGATGTAAATGTTCTTCCAAGAAGACGTGCTAACAATCCCTTTTCCTCTTGCTTTAGTGGCTGTGTTATCGGTCCATTCATCATCATGTGTACCGTAGTGTCACGTTGGATGTTAGGCACAGGTGGGCTCCCTTGTAATGTGTAATAATGGCTTTCTTGGCATAGACAAGACAATAGAGAGAATCATCTAATCCTAATCTGGCACATATGGGTCTCCTCACTCACATGGATCGCCTCACTCACATGGGTCTCCTCACTCACATGGATCGCCTCACTCACATGGGTCCCCTCACATGGGTCCCCTCACATGGGTCTCCTCACATGGGTCTCCTCACATGGGTCCCCTCACATGGGTCTCCTCACATGGGTCTCCTCACATGGGTCCCCTCACATGGGTCTCCTCACATGGGTCTCCTCACATGGGTCTCCTCACATGGGTCCCCTCACATGGGTCCCCTCACTCACATGGGTCCCCTCACTCACATGGATCGCCTCACTCACATGGGTCCCCTCACTCACATGGATCGCCTCACTCACATGGGTCTCCTCACATGGGTCTCCTCACATGGGTCCCCTCACTCACATGGGTCCCCTCACTCACATGGATCGCCTCACTCACATGGGTCCCCTCACTCACATGGATCGCCTCACTCACATGGATCGCCTCACTCACATGGGTCTCCTCACTCACATGGGTCTCCTCACATGGGTGCTTCCCTGACATGGGTCTCCTCCCTCACATGGGTCTCCTCACTCACCTGGGTCTCCTCACATGGGTGCTTCCCTGACATGGGTCTCCTCCCTCACATGGGTCGCCTCACTCACCTGGGTCTCCTCACATGGGTTGCCTCCCTCACATGGGTCTCCTCCCTCACATGGGTTGCCTCACTCAAACGTTCTGGCTGTTATAAAGAAACTGTTTACAATAACAGTGTGACCCACTTATAATAACCTTCGTTCAGCAGTCCAAACTACAAGCGACCAGCGTATCTAATAACAAGAAAAATGGATAAATCCATATCCATACTAGATTGGCTGGAACTTTACATCCACAAATTAATATGAACTTTGACCTCTATAAACGCATGCACATGTCTCTTGGAAATAACATAAATTTGTTCATACCAAATCACATTAAAAACTATGATTGAGGTTAACAAATGACCAACAATACAAGCTCGTTAAGTGAAAGTCCACGAAACAATTAAAACATGTCACATTTTGGTTGTGTCCTGTTAGCTCACAGCATGTTTATATAACGACATCAAATCTTTTTCTGTCTATCACAATGCCAGTCACCTTCTGTCTATCATAATGCCAGTTACCTTCTGTCTATCCCAATGCCAGTCACCTTCTGTCTATCCTAATGCCAGTTACCTTCTGTCTATCCCAATGCCAGTCACCTTCTGTCTATCATAATGCCAGTCACCTTCTGTCTATCCCAATACCAGTCACCTGGGGAGTTCATGGATTGACCTTTCATTGACCTCACTGTCGACGACCCCCTATTTTGATACCCGTAAAATCAGTTATCGAACTTGTATTCCCGTATCAAATTCTTCTTCTTCTTTGCGTTCGGTTTCGTCTGCTCGTTTGATGTCACTAGATGGGCCGCCTGCATGAAGTGACACGTCAGTCGCAGGTCCTCTCACCAGATGGGCCGCCTCCATGAAGTGACACGTCAGTCGCAGGTTCTCAATGGTTCCCCACAGTTTGTCTTGTATGTTTCTCTCCTCGGGCCAGGTCTTCTCACGGGAGTCTTGGTGCAGTGGACATGTTTGCAGGATGTGTTCTGGAGTCTGGGGTCCTCTCTGACATGTACATTGTGCAGTCTGTACTGCTTTCATTTTATGCATGTGTGCATTTAGTCTGCAATGACCTGTTCTGAGGCGGGAAATTGTGGTATACTGTTTCCTTTTCAGTCTATCGATTGCGTCTTTTGGGTATTTGCTGTTTGTTCTCTATATCCACTGTTTATATTTTTTTGGCTGTATGCCTGGACTTCTGGCGGTGCAATGGGTATCATATAAGGGTTATTGTTTCTGTATCATATACTGGTTATTGTTTCTGTATCATATACTGGTTATTGTTTCTGTATCATATACTGGTTATTGTTTCTGTATCATATAAGGGCTATTGTTTCTGTATCATATACTGGTTATTGTTTCTGTATCATATAAGGGCTATTGTTTCTGTATCATATACTGGTTATTGTTTCTGTATCATATAAGGGTTATTGTTTCTGTATCATATACTGGTTATTGTTTCTGTATCATATAAGGGCAATTGTTTCTGTATCATATACTGGTTATTGTTTCTGTATCATATAAGGGCTATTGTTTCTGTATCATATACTGGTTATTGTTTCTGTATCATATAAGGGTTATTGTTTCTGTATCATATACTGGTTATTGTTTCTGTATCATATAAGGGCAATTGTTTCTGTATCATATACTGGTTATTGTTTCTGTATCATATAAGGGTTATTGTTTCTGTATCATATACTGGTTATTGTTTCTGTATCATATACTGGTTATTGTTTCTGTATCATATAAGGGTTATTGTTTCTGTATCATATACTGGTTATTGTTTCTGTATCATATACTGGTTATTGTTTCTGTATCATATACTGGTTATTGTTTCTGTATCATATAAGGGTTATTGTTTCTGTATCATATACTGGTTATTGTTTCTGTATCATATACTGGTTATTGTTTCTGTATCATATACTGGTTATTGTTTCTGTATCATATAAGGGCTATTGTTTCTGTATCATATACTGGTTATTGTTTCTGTATCATATACTGGTTATTGTTTTTGTATCATATACTGGTTATTGTTTCTGTTTCATATACTGGCTATTGTTTCTGTATCATATACTGGTTATTGTTTCTGTATCATATAAGGGCTATTGTTTCTGTATCATATACTGGTTATTGTTTCTGTATCATATACTGGTTATTGTTTCTGTATCATATACTGGTTATTGTTTCTGTTTCATATACTGGCTATTGTTTCTGTATCATATACTGGTTATTGTTTCTGTATCATATACTGGTTATTGTTTTTGTATCATATACTGGTTATTGTTTCTGTTTCATATACTGGCTATTGTTTCTGTATCATATACTGGTTATTGTTTTTGTATCATATACTGGTTATTGTTTCTGTATCATATACTGGCTATTGTTTCTGTATCATATACTGGTTATTGTTTCTGTATCATATACTGGTTATTGTTTTTGTATCATATAAGGGCTATTGTTTCTGTATCATATATATGCTTTTCTTTCTGGGGCTTCCTTTTATACTTGTATCATCTATAAGGCGTTGGCTCTAGAGCAAACCCAGGATACTTCCAATTTTGTGATTTAAAACGTCACAACAAATGTTTATAGGTAAGCAAGATGTCTGCCTGACAGAGACCAGACAAGATGTCTGCCTGACAGAGACCGGACAAGATGTGTGCCTGACAGGGACCAGTCAAGATGTGTGCCTGACAGGGACCAGTCAAGATGTGTGCCTGACAGGGACCAGTCACGATGTCTGCCTGACAGGGACCGGACGTAAAGTTGGAGGTTAGAACAACCCAAAGGTACTTATGTTGAGTCCAGTAGAAGAAACAGTCCCACTATGGTGGTGGTAGTCGAACCAGCCTGACTTCCCTAGCAGGAAGACCGGGGCTCCGCTAGACCCGGGGCAGGTCGGGGTTGTGTAGGTGTACTGAGTCCAGTCAGGGTCGTCATCCGACGCTAGCCTCTCCACAAACTGACCAACGCTGATATATTTCCCACAACCATGGGGGTGTGACACTATGATGGTCAGTTTGTGGTCAGTCTCCTGTACATTATACCAGTTCACGATATTTTTTTGTCGAACTTGCTCTTGCAGTTGTTCATACAGCTTCGCCATGGCGTGGAGTTTCCTCACCAGAGGTTCGTCGTGCGTGTAGCAGAACATCCAGCATCGATCCTCATTGACATCAATCTCCACACTTCCCATGCCACTGATGGTGACCGTCTTCTCCTGTCCGCCATCATCATCATACAACAAATAACACGTGGTGTGGCCTGCCTCCAGATCGTTATGAACCACGTGGGCTGCTGTGTGGATGTAGATCTTGCCAAATCGTGTCTGACGGTTTCCAGAAGTGACACACTCCCGGCACGAGCAGGTTTTCTGGTCATCCTCTGTGTACATGATGGCATCGCTGACGTGGCCACTTCCATTGATCGAGGACTCCCTTCCAAGAGAGTCGTGGCGAGGGTTTGGTGGATAAGGGGGCTCTGGTCTCAGCGGGCTAATCTTGTTGACGGTCAATCGGACGGTCAAGGTCGACAGACAACGGACCAGATCTACCAAAAGCTCGTCCTGGTAGTGAGGTGGAAGATGATGTTTCTGGAATTCACGTAGAGGAATAAACTCTGTGTGACCCGGGTGTTTTTTGCATGATGTCTTACGTTCGTGAAGATAATCATCTCCTTCCCAGCATAGTTCCACTTCGTACACATCTGTAGGAGTCAATACATAACATGTACATACATTTATTCTGGTACATTTGTACACAAAGGAAAAAGTCAGATTTACAGTCAATCCTAGACTACGCCTCAATAAATGATGAGCCCAGAGATCTATTACACAGCCTAGACAAACTGGCATTGGGCCAGTCAAACACCTCACGGACATAAAGAACGGCTTCAGCCCAACAGTCACACATTTAAGAAACTGTCAGAGAAAAGTTGCACAGAACTGGACTCCGCCAGCCCGAGCAATAACAACTACAGAATGACAGACACACCGGACGAACATGTTCACAAAGACAATAACATCCCTTCTAAGGACTACCATCCAGCAATGCTCAAACAAGAGCTGAAGAGTCACAAGATCAAAGAAAAACAAGTCACATTAGTTTAATGTGGCCCAAAAAGAAAGAGTCAGACACCCGCTACAGCAGCTACGATTGTTCCATCGGGTTGTGACCCATTTACTGACTTCCACTTATATAGTGAATGTATTATTTGAAAGGCGTTGAAAGTTAAATTTGTTACGTTACAAAAAGCGAATAAAATACCAAAATAAAAATTTATCAGCAGAGGTTAAACGCGTTAACAAGACCTAGACAAAACATGGACTGACGTTAACAAGACCTAGACAAAATATGGACTGACATTTACAAGACCAAAACAAAACATGGACTGAAGCTAACTAGACCTAGACAAAACATGCACTGAAGCTAACTAGACCTAGACAAAACGTGGATTGAAGCTAACACAACCTAGACAAAATGTGGATTGAAGCTAACAAGACATAGAAGAACTAGATTGATGTCTCTAAAACTACATTATGTTAAACTGTTTGGGGTGCTGGCTTCACATCGAGCCACACATGTAGAGAGTGGATTGAGAAAAGTGTTCTTCCGTCATTAGACCCTCCTGTCTGGAATGGTCGAGGCTTCCTATCATAATACAGTGACACTGGAACACACGGTCCCGAAATCAGCAAGTACTAAAAACGGGATAAAAGATCTATAATTTAAAAATCTGGAATGCAATGGTCTAGAATTCAAAGATCTAGAATTCAAAGATCTAGAGTTCAAAGATCTGGAGTTCAAAGATCTAGAATTCAAAGATCTAGAATTCAAAGATCTAGAATTCAAAGATCTAGAATTCAAAGATCTGGAATTCAAAGATCTAGAATTCAAAGATCTAAAATGCACACATTTGAAGTTCCACAGCATCCCAGTCACACATACATATTTATCTTCAACAGAACAGGCGACAGCAACTACCTGTTGGGTTCAGGACCGGGAATGGACACCTTCTAAAGAGTGGTGGTGCCTTCGGAAATGTCGTATCGCTGTAGGGTCGTGGTTTTTGATAGGCTGCACCGTGTGATGAAAATATACGAGAAATGTGATTAGTACCCGCTGTTTGTAATTTTTTAAAATATCCATCAGACTAAACAACACAGAAAACATAAAACAAATGATACTCAAAGATGTTTAGAGCAGCCAGATAGTCAATAGAAATAACTTGCGGAAGTCAACAATAAAATGACGGTCTACTTTCAGAGAGCATAGAACAACAGAACAGAGCAAGTTTGGGACAACAGAGCAAGGTTAGAACCATAGAGCAAGGTTAGAACAACAAAGCAAGGTTGAACAACACAACAGAGCAAAGTTAGAACAACACAAAAAACAAGGATAGAACAACAGAGCAAGGATAGAACAACAGAGCAAGGTTAGAACCATAGAGCAAGGTTAGAACAACAAAGCAAGGTTGAACAACACAACAGAGCAAAGTTAGAACAACACAAAAAACAAGGATAGAACAACAGAGCAAGGATAGAACAACAGAGCAAGGTTAGAACAACAGAGCAAGATTAGAACCACAGAGCAAGGTTGAACAACACAAAAGATCAAGGATAGAACAACAGAGCAAGTTTAGAACAACACATCAGAGCAAGAATAGAACAACTGAGCAAGGTTAGAACAACAGAGCAAGGATAGAACAACAGAGCAAGGTTAGAACAACAGAGCAAGATTAGAACAACAGAGCAAGGTTGAACAACACAAAAGATCAAGGATAGAACAACAGAGCAAGTTTAGAACAACACATCAGAGCAAGAATAGAACAACTGAGCAAGGTTAGAACAACACATCAAAGCAAGGCTAAAACAACAAAGCAAGGTTAGAACAACAGAGCAAGGTTAGAACAACAGAGCAAGGTTAGAACAACAGAGCAAGGTTAGAACAACAGAGCAAGATTAGAACAACAGAGCAATAGTAGGACACTACAACACATCAAGGTTAGAACTAAAGGAGCAAGGCTAGAACAACAGAGCAGGATTGGAACAAATCAGAAAGTTTAGAAGAACAGGCCAATGTTAGAACAACAGCGCAAGGTTACAACAGTGCAAGGTTAGAATAAAAGTGCAAAGTTAGAACAACAGTGTAATATTAGAACACCAAAGGAAAATAAGAACAACAGAGCAAGGTTAGAACAGCACAACGGAGCAAGTTGCCATACAAAGCCATTGTTCTATCCATAAGCTAACCGAAATCCACGCGTGGCAACAATCAGTCACATGACTCATTTATAATAAAAAGATGCAGTACTTTTCTCTCCTCCTTATTCGTTCGTTCTCAATCTCCCATTACCAATCCCTGAATAGAACTGGAATGTAGCAGGATGTAGTCCTGAGAACGGAATGCGTTGTGTCGCTAGTTTACAGCTTTACTGCGATATTTACAGTTTCGTTCCGACACATCCGTCTTCAGCAGACTGCAGTCCTGTGATCAACAAGTTATACCATCCATCATGTACTTATTTTTGTATGATTTACGCAAGTATACATTTAGTCATAAAGTCAAGTGATAACTCCTCCACAAGTTATATCATCCATCCTACCCCAAGTCATGACTCCACTCATCCACAAGTTATATCATCCATCCTACCCCCAAGTCATGGCCCCACTCCTCCACAAGTCAAAGCATCCCTCCTACACCAAGTCATGACTTCACTCCTCCACAAGTCAAAGCATCCATCCTACATCAACTCATGACTTCACTCCTCCACAAGTCAAAGCATCCAGCCTACACCAAGTCATGACTCCAATGTTCCACAAGTCAAAGCATCCATCCTACATCAACTCATGACTTCACTCCTCCACAAGTCAAAGCATCCAGCCTACACCAAGTCATGACTTCACTCCTCCACAAGTCAAAGCATCCATCCTACATCAACTCATGACTTCACTCCTCCACAAGTCAAAGCATCCAGCCTACACCAAGTCATGACTTCACTCCTCCACAAGTCAAAGCATCCATCCTACATCAACTCATGACTTCCCTCCTCCACAAGTCAAAGCATCCAGCCTACACCAAGTCATGACTTCACTCCTCCACAAGTCAAAGCATCCAGCCTACACCAAGTCATGACTCCACTCCTCCACAAGTCAAAGCATCCATCCTACATCAACTCATGACTTCACTCCTCCACAAGTCAAAGCATCCAGCCTATACCAAGTCATGACTCCACTCCTCCACAAGTCAAAGCATCCCTCCTACCCTCAAATCATGACCATATTCCTCCACAATTCCTCTCCCAAAGTCCTCCAGTCCACAAGGTCATGTTTCATGTTTCACCATCAGGCTGGCGTTGTTTACTCTCCTCTGTTCGGCGGTTCCCGTTTGCTGGATATTACCGCCAGCCATTATACAATCTAGCCTGTCCTGTCGTCAATGGGCGACATCTCCAACTGTTTTATATCTAAGATTCCAACAGAAGGTTCTGGCGGGCTGAAGGTTCTGTGTTGTAACATTTATTGTATGGAAGAAAAGACAAGATAGTTGGACAAAATTAACCCAATGGACAAAATAACTGGACAAAATAAAGTGAATAAAGAAAATAATTGGACAGGACGAAGTTAACGGACAAGATGTTGAAATAGAAATACTTTTTTTTACCTGCCTGGTAGGGGAGGGGGGAGGGAGGAATAGTTCAGATACAATGAAGAACCGTCTGATACAGAGGAAAGAGAATTTGGTGTTATAATGTTAAACTGTCAAAGAGAACTATATGATGTTGCAATATTGAAAGGTGTTATCTTCGAGACAGCTAATTTTGTCTTTCGTTCTATGTCTGTTTCTAACAGGAGAATGTAATGTATTGTTATCAATCTTGATCTCTGTTGCATGTTTTTTTCGGTCAATATTTGCTCCTTTATTCACTTCCGGAACTATGGTTCGCTTGTCTAAATATTTAAAATGTTTCCTTTAATTTACCTACCTCTATATATTTTTGCCATGCTTTATTTTTAGCTCTTCTACATTTAACGGCAGATCTAGTTATCCACTTTTTACGCTTGGTGTTTTATCGTCTTAAATGGGACACATTCCTCTTTTATATTCTCTAGAATTGATTTGAAACTCCTCCGTTCTTCTTCAGGATTTGTTCTTCTGACAATGTTTTTCCAGATTATATGGCTCGCTACTTCTTTCATTTTCTTAACATATGTATTAGAGTAGTCGTATGTTCGTGTATTTATATCCAGTTGTGACCAGGTATCTTTTTTGTGTCGGACATTTTGTTCGCGTCCAGTTGTTGACAGGTACATTGAAAAACTGAAACATCGAACAGTGAAAAACTGTTCCTTTGTAGGGTTGTGTGGCTGGTATCCATAATATTGATATGCGATTATGACAAATAATTTAGAATTTATTAATATAAAAGCATATTTATAATTTGTTTTTTAAAACGGGACAAAACTGACATTTATATGACAACGACAGAAAGTACGAGAAATATGAAACAAAAACGGTACGAATGATCAAGCTATCCACAAGCTATCCATCCTACACCAAGTCATGACTCCACTTCTCCACAAGTCAAAGCATCCCTCCTACACCAAGTCATGACTCCACTCCTCCACAAGTCAAAGCATCCCTCCTACACCAAGTCATGACTTCACTCCTCCACAAGTCAAAGCATCCCTCCTACACCAAGTCATGACTCCACTCCTCCACAAGTCAAAGCATCCCTCCTACACCAAGTCATGACTCCACTCCTCCACAAGTCAAAGCATCCCTCCTACACCAAGTCATGACTCCACTCTTCCACAAGTCAAAGCATCCCTCCTACACCAAGTCATGACTCCACTTCTCCACAAGTCAAAGCATCCCTCCTACACCAAGTCATGACTCCACTCCTCCACAAGTCAAAGCATCCATCCTACACCAAGTCATGACTCCACTCCTCCACAAGTCAAAGCATCCCTCCTACACCAAGTCATGACTAAACTCCTCCACAAGTCAAAGCATCCCTCCTACACCAAGTCATGACTCCACTCTTCCACAAGTCAAAGCATCCCTCCTACACCAAGTCATGACTCCACTCCTCCACAAGTCAAAGCATCCATCCCACCCCCAAGTCAAGGCTCTACTCCTCCACAAGTTATATCATCCACTCTGCCACCAAGCCATGGCTCCACTACTCCACCAGTTATATCATCCATCCTACCCCCAAGTCAAGGCTCTACTCCTCCACAAGTTATATCATCCACTCTGCCACCAAGTCATGGCTCCACTCCTCCACGACTTAAATCCTCCACCCAACCTCTGTGCCGTGTTTCACCTGCTGGCTCGTATAGAAACTCCCGTCTGCTTGACGTCTGCTGTTCGCAGATTATTACCGTAACCCATTCTATAATCTACCTATGTCCGTCCTGTCGGGAATGGACGAAATCTCTTACCGCTCATCTCCCCAAGATACCAACATCAGGTAGAGGCATGCTTTAGGTCCTGCTGAACAATATTGACTTGACGGAAGTGAAGACAAACTAATTGGACACAATGAACGGACAAGATGAACGGGCACAATAAACGGACAAGATGAACGGACAAGATGAACGGACATAATGAACGGACACAATGAACGGACAAGATGAACGGACACAATAAACGGACAAGATGAACGGACAAGATGAACGGACACGATGAACGGACATAATGAACGGACAAGATGAACGGACACAATGAACGGACACGATGAACGGACATAATGAACGGACAAGATGAACGGACACAATGAACGGACAAGATGCTTGCATGTAAAGATCCGTTACCTATTATTTCCTCCAATGAGCTCAGGGACCGCAGAGCGCTCACTTGAGGCACCATAATAGAAGTGGAAGCTGAAACGGACGAAAGAAAACGTGGGGTTGTGATGTTGAACCGTACAAGATAATGTGGGGTTGTAATGTTGAACCATACAAGATAATGTGGCGTTGTAATGTTGAACCATACAAGATAATGTGGGGTTGTAATGTTGAACCGTACAAGATAACGTAGGGTTGTAATGTTGAACCATACAAGATAATGTGGCGTTGTAATGTTGAACCGTACAAGACAACTGCCAGGAGATGCTCAGTGTATGTAATATAAAGAGAGGGTTGGTGCTGGAGAGCAGCAGAGAAGTGAATGTCACATGTGTCCTACTCTCAAACATTCTGTCACGTGTCCTAGTTGTAATTGTGGTAGTTATAGTAGTGGTTGTTGGATTGGTGTTAGTTGTAGTTGTGGTAGATGCATTGCAGATAGTTGTAGTTGGGGTAGTTGTAGTGGGGGTAGTTGTAGTTGGGGTAGTTGTAGTTGGGGTAGTTGTAGTGGGTGTAGTTGTAGTGGAGGTAGTTGTAGTGGGGGTAGTTGTAGTGGGGGTAGTTGTAGTGGGGGTAGTTGTAGTGGGGGTAGTTGTAGTGGGGGTAGTTGAAGTGAGGGTAGTTGTAGTGGTTGTAGTTGTAGTGGGGGTAGTTGTAGTGGGGGTAGTTGAAGTGAGGGTAGTTGTAGTGGGGGTAGTTGTAGTGGAGGTAGTTGTAGTGGGGGTAGTTGTAGTGGTTGTAGTTGTAGTGGAGGTAGTTGTAGTGGGGGTAGTTGTAGTGATTGTAGTTGTAGTGGAGGTAGTTGTAGTGGAGGTAGTTGTAGTGGTTGTAGTTGTAGTGGTGGTAGTTGTAGTGGGGGTAGTTGTAGTGGGGGTAGTTATAGTGAGGGTAGTTGTAGTGGTAGTAGTTGTAGTGGTAGCAGTTGTAGTGGGGGTAGTTGTAGTGGTGGTAGTTGTAGTGGGGGTAGTTGTAGTGGGGGTAATTGTAGTGGGGTAGTTGTAGTGAGGGTAGTTGTAGTGGGGGTAGTTGTAGTGAGGGTAGTTGTAGTGAAGGTAGTTGTAGTGGGGGTAGTTGTAGTGAGGGTAGTTGTAGTGGGGGTAGTTGTAGTGAGGGTAGTTGTAGTGGGGGTAGTTGTAGTGAGGGTAGTTGTAGTGAGGGTAGTTGTAGTGAGGGTAGTTGTAGTGGGGGTAGTTGTAGTGAGGGTAGTTGTAGTGAGGGTAGTTGTAGTGAGGGTAGTTGTAGTGGGGTTAGTTGTAGTGAGGGTAGTTGTAGTGGGGGTAGTTGTAGTGAGGGTAGTTGTAGTGAGGGTAGTTGTAGTGGGGGTAGTTGTAGTGAGGGTAGTTGTAGTGGGGGTAGTTGTAGTGAGGGTAGTTGTAGTGGGGGTAGTTGTACTGGGAGTAGTTGAAGTGGGGGTAGTTGAA
The DNA here is from genome assembly GCA_036924085.1 of Ariolimax columbianus. Classification (NCBI taxonomy): domain Eukaryota; kingdom Metazoa; phylum Mollusca; class Gastropoda; order Stylommatophora; family Arionidae; genus Ariolimax; species Ariolimax columbianus. The sequence continues at coordinate 61,820,386 of JAVGWX010000019.1, forward strand.
GTGGGGGTAGTTCTAGTGTAGCTGTAGTGGTGGTTGTTGCAGTGAGGGTAGTTGTAGTGGGGGTATTTGTAGTGGTGGTAGTTGTAGTGAGGGTAGTTGTAGTGGGGGTAGTTGTAGTCTGGGTAGTTGTAGTTGTGGTAGTTGTAGTGGGGGTAGTTGCAGTTGTGGTAGTTGTAGCGAGGGTAGTTGTAGTGGTAGTAGTTGTAGTGGGTAGTTGTAGTTGTTGTAGTTGTAGTGGGGGTAGTTTTAGTGGGGGTGGTTGTAGTTGTAGTGGGGGTAGTTGTAGTTGTTGTAGTGGTGGTAATTGTAGTGGGGTAGTTGTAGTGGGGGTAGTTTTAGTGGGAGTAGTTGTGGTAAATGTAGTGGTTGTAGTTGTAGTGGTGGTAATTGTAGTGGTTGTAGTTGTAGTGGTGGTAATTGTAGTGGGGTAGTTGTAAGTGGTGGTAGTTGTAAGTGGTGGTAGTTGTAGTAAGTGGGGGTAGTTGTACTGGTTGTAGTTGTAGTTGTAGTGGTGGTAGTTGTAGTGGGGGTAGCTGTAGTGGGGGTAGTGGTGGTAATTGTAGTGGTTGTACTGGTTGTAGTTGTAATGGGGGTAGTTGTAGTTCTTCTTCTTCTTCTTTCGTTCACTTTAAAATATTGTCTACATCTGCAATGTTGTCTCTTGTATAAACTTCAGTGTCTTTTGTAGTTCACATACAGGTCCATAAAGTCCCTCTTCCAGTGTTGTGTCTATGGGCCAGTGAGATTTTCGCTGTATATCATATTCGGGCCAGTTTTGCAGTATGTGCTCTGCTGTCTGGGGCGCCTGTCCGCGTGTTCACATGGCTGAGTTGCCAATCTTCATTTTTGTGTACATGTGGCTGCGGCGTCAGTTGTGTCCCGTTTTAAGGCGCATCACAACAGTTTGCTCTTGTCTGTTCATGTTATGGTAATCATCTGGTGTTACTGTTGGTGGCTTTCTGATTGATTTGATCATCCTTATCTTCTGTTGGTGGCTTTCTGATTGATTTGATCATCCTTATCTTATGTTGGTGGCTTTCTGATTGATTTGATCATCCTTATCTTCTGTTTGTGGCTTTCTGATTGATTTGATCATCCTTATCTTATGTTGGTGGCTTTCTGATTGATTTGATCATCCTTATCTTCTGTTTGTGGCTTTCTGATTGATTTGATCATCCTTATCTTCTGTTGGTGGCTTTCTGATTGATTTGATCATCCTTATCTTATGTTGGTGGCTTTCTGATTGATTTGATCATCCTTATCTTCTGTTTGTGGCTTTCTGATTGATTTGATCATCCTTATCTTATGTTGGTGGCTTTCTGATTGATTTGATCATCCTTATCTTCTGTTTGTGGCTTTCTGATTGATTTGATCATCCTTATCTTATGTTGGTGGCTTTCTGATTGATTTGATCATCCTTATCTTCTGTTTGTGGCTTTCTGATTGATTTGATCATCCTTATCTTCTGTTTGTGGCTTTCTGATTGATTTGATCATCCTTATCTTCTGTTGGTGGCTTTCTGATTGATTTGATCATCTTTATCTTCTGTTAGTATGTAACTGGCACATCTGGTTGCTCGTCTGCAGCACCCTCCTTTCCCAGTCGATCTGCTCTCTCGTTTCCTGGTACTCCCCAATGAGAAGGTATCCCCTGCATGACAATCTTGCGCTGGTTGCTCAGTTCAGACAGTAGAGCCTGTAGATCTGGCAGTTTCTCAAGTTTAAGTGCTTGGAGTGCTGATTGTGCATCTGTCAGAAATACAACAGGTTGTAGACCAACATTGGTGTTCAACAGTTTCTCAGTTGCCACCTTGATTGCCTGTATTTCTGCATCAGATGTATGACAGAATTTCCCAGTTGGTACTCTGACTGTATCCAGAATGTTGTTTGGGTATTCTATGTACACTCCCGCTCCACCATTCTTTACTGCATTCTGTGCTGACCCATCTGTGTATCCTCTGATCCAGAAGTCTTGTGGGTATTCTTCATCCAGGAAATTGAGGATCACTATTCTACGATGCACACTGTTCTGTTCATCCTTGTCTAATATTCCTTTCACTTTTGTTTGAATGCATACTGATAGTCCGTGCTCCTCTCTCCAAGGGGTTTGTTCTGGCACAGACTTTAGGGGGATGTCAACTTCAGGTAGATCCATAATTTGCCTGCGAAGTCGTTTCGCCTGATGCATAAAACTACTTCTTTTCAGTCTTCCCATTGCTAAATTTTGAAATCTGTCTTTCATTGGATGGCTCGGCATGCAGAGGAACTTTTCTGCTTGTGTTAATACCTTTGTGTCTCTGCGCTCTCTTAGTGCTTGTATCCTTCCAATTTTCTCCATCTCCACAATAGGTGTTGATTTCATTGCTCCTGTAATGACCCTAAGTGCCTGATTTTGCACCTTATCCACCTCTTTTAGGGTAGTGTTTGCTGCAGGGTACCCCGCTGCTGACCCATATTCCAGATGTGGCCGTATACCTTGTTGGTAAACTTTGTTAAGTATTTTCCCACTAGCTCCCCACTTAATTTTCTCAGGATGGCTAACTTCCTCCTGGCTTTTTTGGCTGCCTTGTTGATGTGTTCCCTCCATGTCAACCTATCATTAAATGTAACTCCAAGATAGGTGGGTTGCTTATCTTCTTTGAGGTGTTCTCCATTTATCTTGTTAACTCCAGCTTTTTGTTTTGGGGAGACGATGAAAAGCGTAGTGCTACATTTTTTGGTGTTAATGTTTACACACCAACTGTTTGTCCATGAGGTCAAGGCATCAATAGCTCTTTGCAGCATTCTGGTGGCCACTGTTGCTTGCTCATTTACACACCATATTACCAAGTCATCTGCATACATTGCAACTTTTGTTCCTTGTGGTAGCTCAGCAATCAAGTCATTGATGAAGATTATGAAAAGTGTAAGGGAAAGAACTCCTCCCTGAGGCACACCATGACGGCAGTAGAATTTTCTTACTCTTGAGACCATCTAGTTGGACTCTGGCTCTTCTGTTATGTAAGAATGCTTTTATTCATTTGTACATCCTACCCATCACTCCATTATTTCTCAGTTACTTTAAAAGTCCTTCTTTCCAAACTTTATCAAAAGCTTTCCTCAAGTCTATCCATGCTGCTAATACTAATTTCTTGTCCTGGAATGCGTCCTCAATCTCTTGTGAGAGGTATGTTGCCTGGTCTTCAGTGGAGTTGCATTTCCTAAATCCTGCCTGCTGTGGCTCAAGAAGGTTTTGGCTCTCAAGGTACCACTGCAGCCTTAGATTGATGATACGTTCCATTGTTTTACATATGCAGCTTGTGAGGCTGATTGGTCTATAGCTGGATTCCATGGAACTGTCTTTCCCTGGTTTTGAGAGTGGTATCATGATTGCTTCTCTCCAGGTCTGTGGGACTGTACCTGATGTCGAACAATTGTTGAAGATCTCCAGCAGCTTTGTTTTTGCTGCTGTGCCCAAGTTCTTGATCATCTCATTGGACACTCTGTCTGTTCCTGTCGACGTTCTCATGTTCAGTTTGGATATTGCAAACTCCATTTCTTTATTAGTGATTAGTGTCTCCATAACTTTGGGTATGGCACCATCTCGCTCTGTATTTTGTCGTTCCTCGCGAACACTTCGTTGTTTCTCTCTGTCTACTTCAATGTTGCTATCTTTTGCAAAAGAGTCCGCAAAGTAATCTGCTGGCTCGTGTAAAAACTATCGTCTGCTTGACGTCTGCTGTTCGCAGATTATTTCCGTAACCCATTCTATAATCTACCTATGTCCGTCCTGTCGGGAATGGACGAAATCTCTTACCGCTTATCTCCCCAAGATACCAACATCAGGTAGTGGCATGCTTTAGGTCCTGCTGAACAATATTGACTTAACGGAAGAGAAAACAAACTAATTGGAAACAATGAACGGACAAGATGAACGGACAAGATGAACGGACAAGATGTTTGCATGTAAAGATCCGTTACCTTTCTCTTTTTCCCTCGCTAACATCAGCCGGCGAGCGCTCATTTCGGACACCATCTCAGAAGTGGAAGCTGAAACGGACGTAAGATAACGTGGGGTTGTAATGTTGAACCGTACAAGATAACGTGGGATTGTAATGTTGAACCGTACAAGATAACGTGGCGTTGTAATGTTGAACCGTACAAGATAATGTGGGGTTGTGATGTTGAACCGTACAAGACAACTGCCAGGAGATGCTGTGTATGTAATATAAAGTGAGGGTTGGTGCTGGAGAGCAGCAGAGAAGTGAATGTCACAAGTGTCCTACTCTCAAACATTCTATCACAAGTGTCCTACTCTCAAACATTCTGTCACGTGTCCTACTCTCAAACATTCTGTCACGTGTCCTAGTCTCAAACATTCTGTCACGTGTCCTAGTCTCAAACATTCTGTCAAGTGTCCTACTCTCAAACATTCTATCACAAGTGTCCTACTCTCAAACATTCTGTCACGTGTCCTAGTCTCAAACATTCTGTCACGTGTCCTAGTCTCAAACATTGTCACAAGTGTCCTACTCTCAAACATTCTGTCACGTGTCCTACTCTCAAACATTCTGTCACATGTGTCCTACTCTCAAACATTCTGTCACATGTGTCCTAGTCTCAAACATTCTGTCACATGTGTCCTAGTCTCAAACATTCTGTCACATGTGTCCTACTCTCAAACATTCTGTCACATGTGTCCTAGTCTCAAACATTCTGTCACGTGTCCTAGTCTCAAAGATTCTGTCACGTGTCCTAGTCTCAAACATTCTGTCACGTGTCCTAGTCTCAAACATTCTGTCACGTGTCCTAGTCTCAAACATTCTGTCACATGTGTCCTAGTCTCAAACATTCTGTCACGTGTCCTAGTCTCAAAGATTCTGTCACGTGTCCTAGTCTCAAACATTCTGTCACGTGTCCTAGTCTCAAACATTCTGTCACGTGTCCTAGTCTCAAACATTCTGTCACGTGTCCTAGTCTCAAACATTCTGTCACGTGTCCTAGTCTCAAACATTCTGTCACGTGTCCTAGTCTCAAACATTCTGTCACAAGTGTCCTACTGTCAAATATTCTGTCACAAGTGTCCTACTCTCAAACATTCTGTCACATGTGTCCTAGTCTCAAACATTCTGTCACGTGTCCTAGTCTCAAACATTCTGTCACGTGTCCTACTCTCAAACATTCTGTCACATGTGTCCTACTCTCAAACATTCTGTCACATGTGTCCTAGTCTCAAACATTCTGTCACGTGTCCTAGTCTCAAAGATTCTGTCACGTGTCCTAGTCTCAAACATTCTGTCACGTGTTCTAGTCTCAAACCTTCTGTCACGTGTCCTAGTCTCAAACATTCTGTCACATGTGTCCTACTCTCAAACATTCTGTCACGTGTCCTAGTCTCAAAGATTCTGTCACGTGTCCTAGTCTCAAACATTCTGTCACGTGTCCTAGTCTCAAACATTCTATCACAAGTGTCCTACTCTCAAACATTCTGTCACGTGTCCTACTCTCAAACATTCTGTCACGTGTCCTAGTCTCAAACATTCTGTCACAAGTGTCCTACTCTCAAACATTCTGTCACGTGTCCTACTCTCAAACATTCTGTCACAAGTGTCCTACTCTCAAACATTCTGTCACGTGTCCTACTCTCAAACATTCTGTCACAAGTGTCCTACTCTCAAACATTCTGTCACATGTGTCCTACTCTCAAACATTCTGTCACATGTGTCCTAGTCTCAAACATTCTGTCACATGTGTCCTAGTCTCAAACATTCTGTCACATGTGTCCTACTCTCAAACATTCTGTCACATGTGTCCTAGTCTCAAACATTCTGTCACGTGTCCTAGTCTCAAAGATTCTGTCACGTGTCCTAGTCTCAAACATTCTGTCACGTGTCCTAGTCTCAAACATTCTGTCACGTGTCCTAGTCTCAAACATTCTGTCACATGTGTCCTACTCTCAAACATTCTGTCACGTGTCCTAGTCTCAAAGATTCTGTCACGTGTCCTAGTCTCAAACATTCTGTCACGTGTCCTAGTCTCAAACATTCTGTCACGTGTCCTAGTCTCAAACATTCTGTCACGTGTCCTAGTCTCAAACATTCTGTCACATGTCCTAGTCTCAAACATTCTGTCACGTGTCCTAGTCTCAAACATTCTGTCACAAGTGTCCTACTGTCAAATATTCTGTCACAAGTGTCCTACTCTCAAACATTCTGTCACATGTGTCCTAGTCTCAAACATTCTGTCACGTGTCCTAGTCTCAAACATTCTGTCACGTGTCCTACTCTCAAACATTCTGTCACATGTGTCCTACTCTCAAACATTCTGTCACATGTGTCCTAGTCTCAAACATTCTGTCACGTGTCCTAGTCTCAAAGATTCTGTCACGTGTCCTAGTCTCAAACATTCTGTCACGTGTTCTAGTCTCAAACATTCTGTCACGTGTCCTAGTCTCAAACATTCTGTCACATGTGTCCTACTCTCAAACATTCTGTCACGTGTCCTAGTCTCAAAGATTCTGTCACGTGTCCTAGTCTCAAACATTCTGTCACGTGTCCTAGTCTCAAATATTCTGTCACGTGTCCTAGTCTCAAACATTCTGTCACGTGTCCTAGTCTCAAACATTCTGTCACGTGTCCTAGTCTCAAACATTCTGTCACGTGTCCTAGTCTCAAACATTCTGTCACAAGTGTCCTACTGTCAAATATTCTGTCACAAGTGTCCTACTCTCAAACATTCTGTCACGTGTCCTAGTCTCAAACATTCTGTCACACGTGTCCTACTCTCAAACATTCTGTCACGTGTCCTAGTCTCAAAGATTCTGTCACGTGTCCTAGTCTCAAAGATTCTGTCATGTGTCCTAGTCTCAAACATTCTGTCACACGTGTCGTAGTCTCAAACATTCTGTCACACGTGTCCTAGTCTCAAACATTCTGTCACAAGTGTCCTACTGTCAAATATTCTGTCACAAGTGTCCTAGTCTCAAACATTCTGTCACACGTGTCCTAGTCTCAAACATTCTGTCACAAGTGTCCTACTGTCAAATATTCTGTCACAAGTGTCCTAGTCTCAAACATTCTGTCACAAGTGTCCTATTCTCAAACATTCTGTCACACGTGTCCTAGTCTCAAACATTCTGTCACGTGTCCTAGTCTCAAACATTCTGTCACGTGTCCTAGTCTCAAACATTCTGTCATGTGTCCTAGTCTCAAACATTCTGTCACACGTGTCCTACTCTCAAACATTCTGTCACGTGTCCTAGTCTCAAAGATTCTATCACGTGTCCTAGTCTCAAACATTCTGTCACACGTGTCCTAGTCTCAAACATTCTGTCACACGTGTCCTAGTATCAAACATTCTGTCACAAGTGTCCTACTGTCAAATATTCTGTCACAAGTGTCCTAGTCTCAAACATTCTGTCACATGTGTCCTACTGTCAAACATTCTGTCACAAGTGTCCTATTCTCAAACATTGTGTCACAAGTGTCCTAATCTCAAACATTCTGTCACGTGTCCTACTCTCAAACATTCTGTCACGTGTCCTACTCTCAAACATTCTGTCACGTGTCCTACTCTCAAACATTCTGTCACGTGTCCTACTCTCAAACATTCTATCACAAGTGTCCTACTCTCAAACATTCTGTCACGTGTCCTAGTCTCAAACATTCTGTCACGTGTCCTAGTCTCAAACATTCTGTCAAGTGTCCTACTCTCAAACATTCTATCACAAGTGTCCTACTCTCAAACATTCTGTCACGTGTCCTAGTCTCAAACATTCTGTCACGTGTCCTAGTCTCAAACATTGTCACAAGTGTCCTACTCTCAAACATTCTGTCACGTGTCCTACTCTCAAACATTCTGTCACATGTGTCCTACTCTCAAACATTCTGTCACATGTGTCCTAGTCTCAAACATTCTGTCACATGTGTCCTAGTCTCAAACATTCTGTCACATGTGTCCTACTCTCAAACATTCTGTCACATGTGTCCTAGTCTCAAACATTCTGTCACGTGTCCTAGTCTCAAAGATTCTGTCACGTGTCCTAGTCTCAAACATTCTGTCACGTGTCCTAGTCTCAAACATTCTGTCACGTGTCCTAGTCTCAAACATTCTGTCACATGTGTCCTAGTCTCAAACATTCTGTCACGTGTCCTAGTCTCAAAGATTCTGTCACGTGTCCTAGTCTCAAACATTCTGTCACGTGTCCTAGTCTCAAACATTCTGTCACGTGTCCTAGTCTCAAACATTCTGTCACGTGTCCTAGTCTCAAACATTCTGTCACGTGTCCTAGTCTCAAACATTCTGTCACGTGTCCTAGTCTCAAACATTCTGTCACAAGTGTCCTACTCTCAAACATTCTGTCACATGTGTCCTAGTCTCAAACATTCTGTCACGTGTCCTAGTCTCAAACATTCTGTCACGTGTCCTACTCTCAAACATTCTGTCACATGTGTCCTACTCTCAAACATTCTGTCACATGTGTCCTAGTCTCAAACATTCTGTCACGTGTCCTAGTCTCAAAGATTCTGTCACGTGTCCTAGTCTCAAACATTCTGTCACGTGTTCTAGTCTCAAACCTTCTGTCACGTGTCCTAGTCTCAAACATTCTGTCACATGTGTCCTACTCTCAAACATTCTGTCACGTGTCCTAGTCTCAAAGATTCTGTCACGTGTCCTAGTCTCAAACATTCTGTCACGTGTCCTAGTCTCAAACATTCTATCACAAGTGTCCTACTCTCAAACATTCTGTCACGTGTCCTACTCTCAAACATTCTGTCACGTGTCCTAGTCTCAAACATTCTGTCACAAGTGTCCTACTCTCAAACATTCTGTCACGTGTCCTACTCTCAAACATTCTGTCACATGTGTCCTACTCTCAAACATTCTGTCACATGTGTCCTAGTCTCAAACATTCTGTCACATGTGTCCTAGTCTCAAACATTCTGTCACATGTGTCCTACTCTCAAACATTCTGTCACATGTGTCCTAGTCTCAAACATTCTGTCACGTGTCCTAGTCTCAAAGATTCTGTCACGTGTCCTAGTCTCAAACATTCTGTCACGTGTCCTAGTCTCAAACATTCTGTCACGTGTCCTAGTCTCAAACATTCTGTCACATGTGTCCTACTCTCAAACATTCTGTCACGTGTCCTAGTCTCAAAGATTCTGTCACGTGTCCTAGTCTCAAACATTCTGTCACGTGTCCTAGTCTCAAACATTCTGTCACGTGTCCTAGTCTCAAACATTCTGTCACGTGTCCTAGTCTCAAACATTCTGTCACGTGTCCTAGTCTCAAACATTCTGTCACGTGTCCTAGTCTCAAACATTCTGTCACAAGTGTCCTACTGTCAAATATTCTGTCACAAGTGTCCTACTCTCAAACATTCTGTCACATGTGTCCTAGTCTCAAACATTCTGTCACGTGTCCTAGTCTCAAACATTCTGTCACGTGTCCTACTCTCAAACATTCTGTCACATGTGTCCTACTCTCAAACATTCTGTCACATGTGTCCTAGTCTCAAACATTCTGTCACGTGTCCTAGTCTCAAAGATTCTGTCACGTGTCCTAGTCTCAAACATTCTGTCACGTGTTCTAGTCTCAAACATTCTGTCACGTGTCCTAGTCTCAAACATTCTGTCACATGTGTCCTACTCTCAAACATTCTGTCACGTGTCCTAGTCTCAAAGATTCTGTCACGTGTCCTAGTCTCAAACATTCTGTCACGTGTCCTAGTCTCAAACATTCTGTCACGTGTCCTAGTCTCAAACATTCTGTCACGTGTCCTAGTCTCAAACATTCTGTCACGTGTCCTAGTCTCAAACATTCTGTCACGTGTCCTAGTCTCAAACATTCTGTCACAAGTGTCCTACTGTCAAATATTCTGTCACAAGTGTCCTACTCTCAAACATTCTGTCACGTGTCCTAGTCTCAAACATTCTGTCACACGTGTCCTACTCTCAAACATTCTGTCACGTGTCCTAGTCTCAAAGATTCTGTCACGTGTCCTAGTCTCAAAGATTCTGTCATGTGTCCTAGTCTCAAACATTCTGTCACACGTGTCGTAGTCTCAAACATTCTGTCACACGTGTCCTAGTCTCAAACATTCTGTCACAAGTGTCCTACTGTCAAATATTCTGTCACAAGTGTCCTAGTCTCAAACATTCTGTCACACGTGTCCTAGTCTCAAACATTCTGTCACAAGTGTCCTACTGTCAAATATTCTGTCACAAGTGTCCTAGTCTCAAACATTCTGTCACAGGTGTCCTATTCTCAAACATTCTGTCACACGTGTCCTAGTCTCAAACATTCTGTCACGTGTCCTAGTCTCAAACATTCTGTCACGTGTCCTAGTCTCAAACATTCTGTCACGTGTCCTAGTCTCAAACATTCTGTCATGTGTCCTAGTCTCAAACATTCTGTCACACGTGTCCTACTCTCAAACATTCTGTCACGTGTCCTAGTCTCAAAGATTCTATCACGTGTCCTAGTCTCAAACATTCTGTCACACGTGTCCTAGTCTCAAACATTCTGTCACACGTGTCCTAGTATCAAACATTCTGTCACAAGTGTCCTACTGTCAAATATTCTGTCACAAGTGTCCTAGTCTCAAACATTCTGTCACATGTGTCCTACTGTCAAACATTCTGTCACAAGTGTCCTATTCTCAAACATTGTGTCACAAGTGTCCTAATCTCAAACATTCTGTCACGTGTCCTACTCTCAAACATTCTGTCACGTGTCCTACTCTCAAACATTCTGTCACGTGTCCTACTCTCAAACATTCTGTCACGTGTCCTACTCTCAAACATTCTGTCACGTGTCCTACTCTCGAACATTCTGTCACAAGTGTCCTACTCTCAAACATTCTGTCACGTGTCCTACTCTCGAACATTCTGTCACAAGTGTCCTACTCTCAAACATTCTGTCACGTGTCCTAGTTGTAATGGTGGTAGTTGTATCAGTGGTAGTTATAGTAAGGGAGGGGGGGGGGGGTGTTGTTTAAGTGATGGTAGTTGTAGTGGTGGTAGTTGTAGTGGGGGTAGTTGTAGTGGGGGTAGTTGTAGTGGTGGTAATTGTAGTGGGGGTAGTTGTAGTGGGGGTAGTTGTAGTGTTTGTAATCGTTGTAGCGGGTGTACCAATACTATCTTCACAAATAGAAGCGCCACTAAATACCTGCAGCTCCCCTGACTCTCAGTTAACACATCACTTCATGGTTTACGTGAGCGTGAGATCAGGCCCATGGGAACACTAGAAGCTTTTCCTACATGTGTCAGTGAGCTACATGCCTTTCCTTTCATCGTACATCGGTTGGGACGGTTGGAAGTGGGGACTATTTCTGTGGGACAGGTGGAAGTTGGGACACTATATGTGGGACAGGTGGAAGTGGGGACACTATATGTGGGACAGGTGGAAGTGGGACACTATATGTGAGACAGGTGGAAGTGGGGACACTATATGTGGGACAGGTGGAAGTGGGGACACTATATGTGGGACAGGTGGAAGTGGGGACACTATATGTGGGACAGGTGGAAGTGGGGACACTATATGTGGGACAGGTGGAAGTGGGGACACTATATGTGGGATAGGTGGAAGTGGGGACACTATATGTGGGATAGGTGGAAGTGGGGACACTATATGTGGGACAGGTGGAAGTGGGGACACTATACTTGGGACAGGTGGAAGTGGGGACACTATATGTGGGACAGGTGGAAGTGGGGACACTATCTGTCAAAATTAAATCACAAAAGAGATGTACTCTGCATTTTCCATACGTCTTGTCAGTGACGATCTCCTTTACCTTGCTAGGCCCACCATGGAAGGCTGCAGACAAAGTTCACCTTGCTAGGCCCACCATGGAAGGTTGCAGACAAAGTTCACCTTGCTAGGATCACCATGGAAGGTTGCAGACAAAGTTCACCTTGCTAGGCCCACCATGGAAGGTCGCAGACAAAGTTCACCTTGCTAGGCCCACCATGGAAGGTCGCAGACAAAGTTCACCTTGCTAGGCCCACCATGGAAGGTCGCAGACAAAGTTCACCTTGCTAGGCCCACCATGGAAGGTCGCAGACAAAGTTCACCTTGCTAGGCCCACCATGGAAGGTCGCAGACAAAGTTCACCTTGCTAGGCCCACCATGGAAGGTCGCAGACAAAGTTCACCTTGCTAGCCCACCATGGAAGGTTGCAGACAAAGTTCACCTTTCTCCACAAAAATCTCTCTTATATTACGTTTTTCCTTTATGTTGTCAAATATTTGTTATACAAAAGGGGAAATAAAACTCCAACAATACAAACATGGATGGAAATAGACGGAAAGTCCAATGTAGTTTTGTACGATAACCCAAACAGCCTGAATCAGACAGCTACTCCACATCCAAACAGCCAGAATCAGTAGCTACTCCACATCCAAACAGCCAGAATCAGTAGCTACTCCACATCCAAACAGCCTGAATCAAACAGCTAATCCACATCCAAATAGCCAGAATGAGACAGCTAACCACACCCAAACAGCCAGAATCAGACAGCTAATCCACATCCAAACAGCCTGAATCAGACAGCTACTCCCCATCCAAACAGCCAGAATCAGACAGCTACTCCCCATCCAAACAGCCAGAATCAGACAGCTACTCCACATCCAAACAGCCAGAATCAGACAGATACTCCCCATCCAAACAGCCAGAATCAGACAGATACTCCCCATCCAAACAGCCAGAATCAGACAGCTACTCCCCACCCAAACAGCCAGAATCAGACAGCTACTCCCCATCCAAACAGCCTGAATCGGACAGCTACTCCCCATCCAAACAGCCTGAATCGGACCGCTACTCCACATCCAAACAGCCAGAATCAGACAGCTACTCCACATCCAAACAGACTGAATCAGTAGCTACTCCACATCCAAACAGCCAGAATCAGTAGCTACTCCACATCCAAACAGCCTGAATCAAACAGCTAATCCACATCCAAATAGCCAGAATGAGACAGCTAACCACATCCAAACAGCCAGAATCAGACAGCTAATCCACATCCAAACAGCCTGAATCAGACAGCTACTCCCCATCCAAACAGCCAGAATCAGACAGCTACTCCCCATCCAAACAGCCAGAATCAGACAGCTACTCCACATCCAAACAGACTGAATCAGACAGATACTCCCCATCCAAACAGCCAGAATCAGTAGCTACTCCACATCCAAACAGCCAGAATCATTAGCTACTCCACATCCAAACAGCCTGAATCAAACAGCTAATCCACATCCAAATAGCCAGAATGAGACAGCTAACCACACCCAAACAGCCAGAATCAGACAGCTAATCCACATCCAAACAGCCTGAATCAGACAGCTACTCCCCATCCAAACAGCCAGAATCAGACAGCTACTCCCCACCCAAACAGCCAGAATCAGACAGCTACTCCACATCCAAACAGCCAGAATCAGACAGATACTCCCCATCCAAACAGCCAGAATCAGACAGATACTCCCCATCCAAACAGCCTGAATCGGACAGCTACTCCCCATCCAAACAGCCTGAATCGGACCGCTACTCCACATCCAAACAGCCAGAATCAGACAGCTACTCCACATCCAAACAGACTGAATCAGTAGCTACTCCACATCCAAACAGCCAGAATCAGTAGCTACTCCACATCCAAACAGCCTGAATCAAACAGCTAATCCACATCCAAATAGCCAGAATGAGACAGCTAACCACATCCAAACAGCCAGAATCAGACAGCTAATCCACATCCAAACAGCCTGAATCAGAAAGCTACTCCCCATCCAAACAGCCAGAATCAGACAGCTACTCCCCATCCAAACAGCCAGAATCAGACAGCTACTCCACATCCAAACAGACTGAATCAGACAGATACTCCCCATCCAAACAGCCAGAATCAGTAGCTACTCCACATCCAAACAGCCAGAATCATTAGCTACTCCACATCCAAACAGCCTGAATCAAACAGCTAATCCACATCCAAATAGCCAGAATGAGACAGCTAACCACACCCAAACAGCCAGAATCAGACAGCTAATCCACATCCAAACAGCCTGAATCAGACAGCTACTCCCCATCCAAACAGCCAGAATCAGACAGCTACTCCCCACCCAAACAGCCAGAATCAGACAGCTACTCCACATCCAAACAGACTGAATCAGACAGATACTCCCCATCCAAACAGCCAGAATCAGACAGCTACTCCCCATCCAAACAGCCAGAATCAGACAGCTACTCCACATCCAAACAGCTAGAATCTTTTTCTTCGTACGCTGTCAGACGTCAACTTGAATTTTTTTTTAAAAAGCAGCGGTTATCATGAGGCTGTCGACACTGCCATAGAGCTTGTCTAGTGTTGCCACTGGTGATGGCCACATGTGCTTTCTCTGGTCCTCGTATGTCGGGCAATTTTGCAGCAGATGTTCAGCGGTCATTTTCCCTGTACCACAGGTGCATTCGTCAGTGTCACCTATCTTCAATTTATTAAATAGGTGGTACCTCAGTCTATTGTGGCCAGTGCGGAGTCTGAAGACCACGATCGGCTCTCTTCTGTTAAACTGGTAATAGGCATCGTTTTTTGTGTAGCCAGTGTGTACTGTTTCCCATTTGGTCATGTATCTAGCTCTAATTAGCATTTTTGACTCTTCGTAGGTCACACTAGAATCTGGTAGTGGTAGTCTTGCACCTTCTTTTACCATTCTGTCTGCCTCCTCGTTGCCTTGGATGTTACAGTGGGATGGAACCCACTGTACCACTACTCTTTTTGGTGTGGACTGCTGGCATAATTGACAGAGTACTGCTCTTAACTCATTAAGTTCAGTATTTTTCTGGCTTTTTAGATCTGTAACCACGGCCAGGACATCTGTAAACAGGACTATCTGGCTTTCATTGCTTTCGCCTGTCAGCATTGCTTTTACTGCAGCCTTCAGTGCCTCTGCCTCCGCTCTGAAATTGCTTGAGTATTTTCCAGTTGCCACTGGCAGTGTTATTTTTCTACCATTTGGTAGGCCCAGGAATACCCCTCCTCCTCCATTCTGTGTTGTGTTTGTTACAGAACCGTCGGTGTATCCATGGGTCCAGTCCATGCTTGGGTAGTTTTCCGCTATGTACCTCAGGGTTATGTCTCTTCTTTCCTTTTCAGTCTGGCTGTTCTTGTTTCCAATACCTGGTATATTTTCTACCACCTCCGGAATGCAATGCTGCTTCCATGTGGATTTTCGTACAGTAGGGATGGGCTTCGGTGTTGTTATGGTGTTCATAGGGTCTTCGCTCATCTTTGCTTTGGCTATTTCTGCAAAGTTTCTCCGCTTTAGTTTCCCTTTTCCAAATCTATTTAGTGTCTGATGCATTGGATGGTCTGTCAGTCTTCTGAGTTTCTCTGCTTGCTGCTGGGCTCTGCAGTCTCTTCTCTCGATCATGGATTGCAGATTTGTAATCTTTTCAAGTTCTACAATTGGCGTTGACTTCATGCCTCCTGTTATAACTCTCGTGGCTTGGTTTTGGAGTTTGCTAATTTTATCAAAGTTCGCCTTTGCTGCTGTTGCCCATGCCGCAATGCCATACTCGAGAACTGGTCTCACTTTTCCAGTGTACAGTTTCTTTAGTATACTTTCGTCTGCTGCCCAGCTTGTGCCAGCAAGTTTCCTCATGATTGCCATTCTTTGTCTGGCTCTCATTTGGTTTCTCTCGATCTGACTTTTCCATGTCATGCGCCGATCAAATGTGACGCCCAATTAGTTTGGGTTGTCGTTTGGCCGCAGATATTTGCCGTTAAACAGCCAGAATCAAGCAGCTATTCCCCACCCAAACAGCCATAATCAGACAGCTATTCCCCACCCAAACAGCCATAATCAGACAGCTATTCCCCACCCAAACAGCCATAATCAGACAGCTATTCCCCACCCAAACAGCCACAATCAGACAGCTATTCCCCACCCAAACAGCTAGAATCAGACAGCTACTTCCCATCCAAACAGCCTGAATCAATCAGACAGCTGCTCCTCACCCGAACAGCCAGAATCAATCAGACAGCTACTTTCCACCCGAACAGCTTAATCAATCAGACAGCTACTCCTCATCCCTACAGCCAGAATCAATCAGACAGCTACTTCCCACCCAAACAGCCAGAATCAATCAGACAGCTACTTTCCACCAAAACAGCAGGAATCAATGTGTGGTAGAGTCTAGGTTCAGCTGAGTAGTTACTTATCTAAAGAGTTACAACATGTAATGTACACCACGACACGACTTCACACAGTAAATAACACAGTTAACACTATCCTGACCATAAAACAAAACAATATAATTTATTTACATGATTAATGGTTACATAATACCAACAAAAAGCAAGTACATCTAAACTAAATAACCAATATATATATATATATATGTGTGTGTGTGTGTGTGTATATTGAACTACTATAGGAGATTTTAAGCACTAGCCTTTAATGTTTCCCCCAAATTACGTGTCAACCCAAATTCTATGTCTAAACCTGCAGCAATCAAACGTTCCACCCTCAAGACATTTTCTAGCCACAACTTAATGGCTCCAGTTAGCTCGCCGTCTTTCTTCTGCCCCCTCAACACACAAACACAAAGCCGTCCTCGCGATCATACGACGTACCCAGACGAATCTGAACGCCCAGACATAATCAACAAAATCGTCTTCACAATTAGATTACATAGATCATTTCACATACTATGACAAATAGGTACATTCACATACGATCAGATCCCTTACAATCAGGCGATCTGTGCATTTACAAATTGTTAGATCACTTCACGTATTCACGCGAATCTGTACATTCATATGTAATTAAATCACGCATCGTTCACTGGGTGTCCTGCAAGCACAACACACATTCAAATATCTTACTGTTCACACGGTGTCCAACATAAACACCTATTGAGCGCCACTGGTCAACTCGAGGTGTATGATTGTTCAGTCACCCTGTGAACTCACTCACTCTCAGCCTTCCTCCCAGCTAGTCTCATAGCCAGCCGTGCAGAGTATTTTATGGTATCAAGCAACAGCATGGCTGTCCAGTGGTATTCTGTTAGTTGTCTGACTTAGCCGTCACTCTAATTTGAAACTATCCCCAAATAATTGTTATTGGTTGACTATCAACGAATCACTGTCACTCTAAATGTCGTACCAGATCGTTGCAGCATCAGACTGTCACCAACTCCCATCTACGACAATTCTGAACGCCAGAGTGGTCAGTTCCGATACCCCACCTCAGTTCCGAACACCCACCCATGTACCAGACAAAGTCTTCCATATAAACCCCTCGTTTCCTTTGTCGACCTAGTGTCAAAACGATGATTAACCTTGGCGTGACCTGTGTTCGTCCAAAGCATTCAGACAACCTCTGTTCTTAGAGTCGCCAGCCCAATCTCCCCTGCCCTAAAACACTCATGCTCCATCTGGAACTGTCACAAATCAGACAGCCACTCCCCACCCAAACAGCCTGACTCAATCGGGCAGCCACTCCCCACCCAAACAGCATAAATCGAGGAGACAGTCATTCCCCACTCAAACCGCTAAATCGAGGAGACAGTCATTCCCCACTCAAACCGCTAAATCGAGGAGACAGTCATTCCCCACTCAAACCGCTAAATCGAGGAGACAGTCATTACCCACCCAAACACAGCCATGCACTCAAACCCTCAGCCAGTTATACTTACCCATGGTGGCCGGGTGTGATGCCTGAAACGATCCTGCGAACAAAATAAAACAGAGAAGTTTAACACGTCAGAAGTGACGGCACATGAGGTTGGTGTGATGTTATTCGGCACGCGACATGTGGTTAGTTTAATTTATTGGCTAGGAAGTGTTTACTAGAACAAATATATACGGTATTGTATTAGGTATTAGTTTTGGCCAGGAAGTGTTTACTAGAACAAATATATACGATATTGTATTAGGTATTAGTTTTGGCTAGGAAGTGTTTACTAGAACAAATATATACGGTATTGTATTAGGTATTAGTTTTGGCTAGGAAGTGTTTACTAGAACAAATATATACGATATTGTATTAGGTATTAGTTTTGGCTAGGAAGTGTTTACTAGAACAAATATATACGATATTGTATTAGGTATTAGTTTTGGCTAGGAAGTACAACTATAATAAATAACATAATTAGTAAGGCTAAGACCAGGTGAAAAGCGGAGAAAAGTGGCCAGAATATAGTGTGTGTTTTGTGTAGGAGCAATGTAAGTATTAGTCTAGGAATAGATGCAACGTTGGAGGATGAAATAAAAGTTATATGGAGGTTATGTAGAGTAGAAGAGAGGCAGGCTGGGATGGAGTGCAATATTAGAACACACGAGAAGAGATGGGAGGAGATAGAAAAGAGGAAGATCAAAACAGAACTGAAACAAGAGAAAAATTGAGGATGTTTTATAGAAGCTGCAGTTGGGCAGTCGAGATGATAAAATTAAACCACTGTCAGTTAGGTATGGGTTGTCAGTTAGGTAGGGGTTGTCAGTTAGGTAGGGGTTGTCAGTTAGGTATGAGTTGTCAGTTAGGTATGGGTTGTCAGTTAGGTATGGGTTGTCAGTTAGGTAGGAGTTGTCAGTTAGGTATGAGTTGTCAGTTAGGTATGGGTTGTCAGTTAGGTATGGGTTGTCAGTTAGGTATAGGTTGTCAGTTAGGTATGGGTTGTCAGTTAGGTATGGGTTGTCAGTTGGGTATGGGTTGTCAGTTAGGTATGGGTTGTCAGTTAGGTAGGGGTTGTCAGTTAGGTATGTGTTGTCAGTTAGGTATGGGTTGTCAGTTAGGTATGGGTTGTCAGTTAGGTATGGGTTGTCAGTTAGGTAGGGGTTGTCAGTTAGGTAGGAGTTGTCAGTTAGGTATGAGTTGTCAGTTAGGTATGGGTTGTCAGTTAGGTATGGGTTGTCAGTTAGGTATGGGTTGTCAGTTAGGTATAGGTTGTCAGTTAGGTATGGGTTGTCAGTTAGGTATGGGTTGTCAGTTGGGTATGGGTTGTCAGTTAGGTATGGGTTGTCAGTTAGGTATGGGTTGTCAGTTAGGTAGGGGTTGTCAGTTAGGTATGTGTTGTCAGTTAGGTATGGGTTGTCAGTTAGGTATGGGTTGTCAGTTAGGTAGAGGTTGTCAGTTAGGTATGTGTTGTCAGTTAGGTATGAGTTGTCAGTTAGGTATGGGTTGTCAGTTAGGTAGGGGTTGTCAGTTAGGTATGGGTTGTCAGTTAGGTATGGGTTGTTAGTTAGGTATGGGTTGTCAGGTATGGGTTGTCAGTTAGGTATGGGTTGTCAGTTGGGTATGGGTTGTCAGTTAGGTATGGGTTGTCAGTTAGGTATGGGTAGTCAGGTATGGGTTGTCAGTTAGGTATGGGTTGTCAGTTAGGTATGGGTTGGAGAAGATAATAGGAATTGGAAGTAAGGGAGATTTTTAGTGAGGAAACAGTTTGTCGACAATACAGACATTGGTAAAGTTGGAGTAAAACTGGAGAGAATTGGTTACTGGTACACGAAACTTACCTGGCTTGGCTCTCTGTGCTGTTTTCCTGATGTCTAGTCTTTAATGAAGACTCTCATGGGCTCAAACGTCTGCCTTTATCTGTATTGGGCTGGTGAGAAAGTACGTTTCAGCTTTTTGAATTATTGTCCAAAACAGGAGGTTCGATGTTATCTATTGTTGTCTGTCTCCTGTCAACTATTGTTGCCTGTCCCATGTCAACTATTTCAACCACAAGTTAGCTATTGTTGTTTGTCCCATGTCAACTATATCAACCACAAGTTAGCTATTGTTGTCTGTCCCATGTCAACTATATCAACCACAAGTTAGCTATTGTTGTCTGTCCCATGTCAACTATATCAACCACAAGTTAGCTATTCTTAAACAGTTTCAACCACAGGTTAGCTATCGTTGTCTGTCCAAGGTCAACTATACCAATCACAAGTTAGCTATTGCTGTACCGTTTCAACCACAGGTTAGCTATTGTTATCAGTCCCATGTCAACTATTTCAACATCAGGTTATCTATTGGTGTCTGTCCCATGTCAACGACAAGTTATCTATTGGTGTCTGTCCTATGTCAACTATTTCAACCACAAGTTATCTGTTGGTGTCTGTCCCATGTCAACTATTTCAACCACAGGTTATCTATTGGTGACGGTCCCATGTCAACTATTTCCACCACAAGTTAGTTATTGGTGTCTGTCCCATGTCAACTATTTCAACCACAAGTTAGCTATTGTTGTATGTCCGATGTCAAATATATCAACCACAAGTTAGCTATTGTTGTACCGTTTCAACCACAGGTTAGCTATTGTTATCAGTCCCATGTCAACTATTTCAACATCAGGTTATCTATTGGTGTCTGTCCAATGTCAACTATTTCAACCACAAGATAGCTATTGGTATCTGTCCCATGTCAACTACTTCAACGACAAGTTAGCTATTGTTGTATGTCCGATGTCAAATATATCAACCACAAGTTAGCTATTGTTATCTGTTGCATGTCAACTATTTCAACCACAAGTTAGCTATTGTTGTCTGTCCCATGTCAACTATATCAACCACAAGTTAGCTATTGTTAAAGTTTCAACCACAGGTTAGCTATCGTTTTCTGTCCAAGGTCAACTATATCAATCACAAGTTAGCTATTGTTGTACCGTTTCAACCACAGGTTAGCTATTGTTATCAGTCCCATGTCAACTATTTCAACATCAGGTTATCTATTGGTGTCTGTCCCATGTCAACTATTTCAACCACAAGTTATCTATTGTTGTCTGAACCTGTCTCATATCAACTGCATCAACCACAAGTTATCTATTGTTGTCTGAACTTGTCTCATATCAACTACATCAACCACAAGTTATCTATTTTCTGAACCTGTCTCATATCAACTACATCAACCACAAGTTAAGCGCTAAAAAGCCAGAAAAACACTGAGCTTAATGACTTAAGAGCAGCACTCTGCAAACTGTGCCAACAGTCCGCACCAAAAAGGGTAGTGGTACAGTGGGTTCCGTCACACTGCAACATCCAAGGCAACGAGGAGGCAGACAGACTGGCAAAAGAAGGTGCAAGGCTACCACAAATAGATACCAGTATGACGTACGAAGAGTCAAAACGGCTTATCAAAGCCAGGTACATGTCCAAATGGGAAACCGAACATACTGGTTACACCAAAAACGATGCCTATTACCAGTTGAACCGAAGAGAGCAGGTCGTTGTCTTCAGACTTCGCACTGGCCACAACAGACTGAGGTACCACCTCTTCAACAAATTGAAGATAGGGTGTACCGACGAATGCCCGTGCGGTACTGGTAAAATGACCACTGAACATCTGCTGCAGAACTGCCCGACATACGAGGATCAGAGAGAGCAGATGTGGCCATTGCCAGTGGAACTGCAAGACAAGCTCTATGGTAGTGGCGAGAGTCTCAGGATGACCGCCGCTTTTTTCGAGAAAATAATGGTTACTGTCTGACTGTGTACGCAGAAGAAGAAGAAGAAGAACCACAAGTTATCTATTGTTGTCTGAACCTTTACCGTGTAAAGAATCTCACGTAACTCCGAGATGGCAATCAAATGTTTAACACTCTGCTTGAGCCTTTGTCCATCTTTGCTTGTGGTAGCACACACTTCACACTGCGACACAGCCTGCCCGTGCGGACACGTATTGCATTTCTCATGTTGTTGCGCATGTTCAATAATATAAGTCGACTACCAGGAGGATGTAGGGGCATCGACATCTGTGACGGTTGGCCACATTCCACTTGAATAACAACTAATCTACTTTTTCTTCTTCGTGTATTCTCAGATCAAGGGTCAGGTTTCTCTTACATCCTCAGATTATCCTGCGATATTCTCGTCATTCTTGGATATAATTGTGCATAATTTAGATGTGAAAATGAACTGGGCCTGTGTTTCCGACCTGTGTTTCTACTGTTTAGGATCGTGGAAAGTGCATTTCTGATTTCCCAATTCATTAAAGGATCACAGCTACCCACGCAAGGGGATCTGGGTCATGTTTACGGTCAGAAAATCACCGGTGCATGACGCGATAACGACCCTGCCATGAACCGACCAGCGGGAGTTTTATTATACTGTATAAATTCTGTTAATATAACGAGCTGAGAGGATTTATCATGTGGTAACAAAAATGAAAGTGTATGGGGTGAAATAGAAAGTGGGGGTGAAAAAACAGTGATTGGAGTATGCTATAGATGTCCATCAAGTCAAAAGGAGGAAGATGAGGAGCTGATTAGTAGCATAGTAAAGGCAAGTGATAGGAATTTATTATTAATGGGGGATTTCAACTTTCCAGAAATAAAATGGGATATGGCAGAAGCACTTGTAGAGTCAAAACCTTTTGTTAAGTGCATAACTGAAATTTTTTTAATTCAACATGTAGTAGCAGCCACCAGATCAAAAACATACTCGACCTAGTTTTTACTACAGAGGAAAATATGATTGAAAACGTTACTGTTGGGGAACTGTTTGGCTTAAGTGACCATCAAATCATCCGTTGGGATCTTATTGCAGGGAAAGAAGTGAACATAAACACGCGAACATATGACTACTCTAAGACAGATGTTAAGAGGATGAAAGAGGCAGCGAACCACATAATCTGGGAAGATATTGTCAGAGGAACAGATGTTGAACAGGAGTGGGTGAGTGTTAAAGCAGTTCTCGAAACGCTAAAAGAGGAATGTGTTCCATATAGGGAAGTAAACCCCAAGCGCAAAAAGTGGATCACTAAAATTGTAGTTAAATGTAGAAGAGCGAAAAATAAAGCATGGAAAAAATATATAGAGGCAGGTAAATCAAAAGAAACATATTTAAAATATTTGGACAAGCAATACATATCTCAGAAAGCGAATAAAACAGCAATAATAGACTTCGAAAAGAAACTTGCTCAGAGGATCAAGACTGATAGTAAAAGCTTCTTCTCTTATGTTAGAAATAAACAAAGATCAAAGGACAAAGTAGGCCCTCTCATAGACAATACAAGGAAAATAAAAAGTGAGAATAGGGAGGCAGCAAATCTACTCAATCACTACTTTGGCACAGTGTACACAAAAGAGGACTGCTCCAAGATCCCAGAGCCTATAGATATTTTTCAAAGAGACATGGATACAGCGGGATTAAGATCAATCTGTATTACAGAGGAAATGGTTTTAAAAAAATTGGAGCGGTTGAAAGTGGATAAATGTCCAGGTCAAGATGGTATTCATCCAAAATTGCTGTTTGATATTAGAATCCAACTAGCAAAACCATTGGTTATATTATGTTCTCAATCACTTGCACAAGGGACTGTTCCACGGGATTGGAAAGATGCGGGAGTGATCCCCTTATTCAAAAAGGGCGATCCAGCAAACTATAGACCTGTGAGCTTAACGAGCATAGTCTGTCAATTGTTAGAGTCAATAATCAAAGAAAACTTTGTAATGCATTTAGACAAATTTAATCTAATTAGAAATAGTCAGCATGGGTTTACCAGAGGGAGATCATGCTTAACAAATCTATTGGAATTCATGGATGAGGTTACTAAAATGTTAGATAAAGGGGAGCCAGTGGATGTTATTTATCTGGATTTTGCAAAGGCCTTTGATAGAGTACCTCATCAAAGATTATTTCGAAAATTAAAATCACATGGAATAGGTGGGGAAGTTGCCAAATGGATTGAAAATTGGTTAACGGGAAGAAGGCAAAGGGTGGGTATAAATAAGGAGTACTCTGAGTGGTGTGAAGTGAAAAGTGGAGTGCCACAGGGCTCGGTTTTGGGACCAATTTTATTCTTGATATATATAAATGATTTGGACATAGGTATGGGATCCATTATTGCAAAATTTGCTGATGACACGAAACTATGCAGTAGTGTCTCATCTAAAGCAGAAGTAGATATATTGAGGTCAGATTTAGATAAAATTCGAGAATGGTATGTAAGCTGGCAAATGGAGTTTAATGTAGATAAATGTACAGTCATCCACATGGGTAGATCCAATATGGAACATAATTACAGAATGGGAGAAAACAATATTAGAAAGATAGATAAAGAAAGGGACTTAGGGGTTATAACAGATCATACATGTAAGTTGAGGGAGCAAGTTCAGGTAGCAGTAAAAAAGGCAAATGCAATGTTAGGGATGATAAAAAGAAATATTAAACATAGGAGCAAGGAAGTGATAGTCAAACTGTATAAAGCTTTAGTTAGACCTAGATTGGAGTACTGTGTACAGTCCTTATCAGAGAGGGGATATAGACATGCTGGAGAGAATACAAAAAAGAGCGACAAAGCTGATAGTGGGATTCCAGAATTACAGTTATGAAGAAAGATTAAAAAGAACTGGCCTTCAGTGTCTAGAAAAGAGAAGAATTCGTGGTGACTTAATACAGGTGTATAAGATGATCAGAGGAATGGATAAAGTGGACTTTAACAAGTTTTTTAAAGTACAACCACCAACAAGGACAAGAGGGCACAGCTACAAGTTGACTAAGGAGAGGTCCAGATTAGATATTAGGAAGTATTTCTTTAGCCAGAGAGTAGTGAATGCTTGGAATGCATTGCCAGGTGAGGTGGTGGAGGCTGGGACGGTCAATGCATTTAAGAACAGATTGGATGCGTACAGCTTCTATAGGAAGATGTTGTAAATGGAACTGGTTGTATACAGACTCTGCAGAGTCTTCTAACCCAGTATAAAGACGTTAAGTTAAGTTAAGATCAAGGTCCTGGTTTCTCTTACATCCTCAGATCAAGGTCTCGGTTTCTCTTACATCCTCAGATCAAGGTCCCAGGTTCTCTTACAAAGGACACTGTTATTTGTAAGACTGTCTCGTCTCCATACAGCCTTTGTCTCATATCTGTCTCACGAGGCCAGTATTGTTCTCTCTTTTCCTGCGTGAGCATGCAGCTTTGCATGATGTGTTCCACGGTTATGGTATGCTCCACACATGGGCACCTGTCATCTGTCCCAATCCTCATTTTGTTGTAAAGATGACCCTTGAGTATGCCATGCCCAGTTCTCCGTCTGAAGATGATGACTTGCTCTTCTCTAGTTAAGTTATAGTAGCTGTTTTCTTTTCGGAGTCGGAGTGTTGATCAGCCCATTTTACCCTGAAGTTGGCTTTAATTATGGTTTTGGCTTCATTATATGTGATACTCAGATCTGTTTGTGGGGATGCTCCTCTAATGTTTGCTAGTTTGTCAGCAGCTTCATTGCCTTCAATATTGCAGTGGGATGGGATCCACTGTATGACCAATCTTGGGTGTTCTGCTGAGAGCTGTGTCAGGGAGAACATACATTGCTCGAGATCTTCATCTTTGTGTTGTTTTAGCGCTACTAATACTGACGCGGCATCAGTCAGAAATACTGTTTTCTTAGTGGATATCTTTATCTTGGATTACAAGCTCAGCTGCGGCCGTCAGTGCCTATTCTTCTGCACAGAAGTTATTGGAATATGTTCCCGTTGTTAATAGTCGAGTTTTTTTCTTCTCTATTCCTTAGTCTGTAATATAACTCTCCACCTCTATTGGATGTGGCTTTGTTAGATGAGCCATCTGTATATACGTGTGTCTATGTTTCTGGTGGGTATACTCTCCAAAGATATTCTTCTGTGATAAATGTCCTTTCTGAATCTGTCTGTTCCCTTTTTCCCTATTCCCTCTATGGTTTCTACCATCTCAGGGGACTTGGCTTTTTTCCATGGTGGGATTTGGGATGTTTGTTTTAGATCTCTAACCACTGCCTGGCTTATGATTTGGTCTGCTCTTGCAAGTTCTTTTGTTTTCGATATGAAGTGGTTTCTCTTTAATCTCCCTCTTCCCATGCGATTTATCCTGTCATATATTGGGTGATCAGGCATTCGTTTGAACTTCTCCCCCTGCTGGATTGTTTTTTGGTCTCTGTGCGCATACATATTTTTGATTCGTGAGATGTTCTCCATTGCATTTATTGTTGTTCTCATAGCTCCAGTGATGATACGTATAGCTTAGATTCTTGTGTTGTTCTCATAGCTCCAGTGATGATACGTATACCTTGATTTTGGGTTGTATTTATTTTGTGAAAGTTATTCTTTGTTGCTGTAGACCATGCTGCTATCCCATATTCTAGCACTGGTCTCACATAACCTGTGTACAGTTTCTTTAGGGTGCCCGTGTCCGCTCCCCATGTTGAGCCTAATATCTTCCTCATTATGGCCCTTCTGTTCTTAGCTTTGTTGGTGGCTTTTTTTATCTGGTTTTTCCATGTCAACCTTGCGTCCATTGTTATTCCCAGATAAGTTGGACTTATGTCAAGGGGGAGAGTCTGGCCATTTACTTTCAGGATTACTTCTTGGGGCTTGGGAGATAAGAGAGAAGATTGTGTACGTGGTTTTGGATTCGTTTATAGTGATATGCCATTTTTTTGTCCATGTCTCTATTTTATTTAGAGCCTCCTGCATTTGGTTTCTAGCTACAGGTGTAGACTCTACAGATGTCCATAGTGCCAGGTCATCTGCATATAGTGCACTGTATACTCTTTTAGGGATTTCTGTGATTATATCATTGATATATATGAGGAACAGCATGGGTGAGAGTATTCAACCTTGCGGGAATCCTTGTTCCATTTTTATCTTTTTGCTGAGGTGTCCTTGGAGTTGCACTCTTGCTGTCCTGTTATCTAGATAATCACTGATCAACTTGTACATGTTGTTGGTTATACCCATTTGTACATGTTGTTGGTTACCCCCATATTTGTACATGTTGTTGGTTACACCCATTTGTACATGTTGTTGGTTACCCCCATATTTGTACATGTTGTTGGTTACCCCCATATTTGTACATGTTGTTGGTTACACCCATTTGTACATGTTGTTGGTTACCCCCATATTTGTACATGTTGTTGGTTACACCCATTTGTACATGTTGTTGGTTACACCCATTTGCAGTGGTTTGAATTTTAACTCGCTCTTCCACATTTTATCAAAGGCCTTTTTCTAGGTCTATCCAGACTGCCAGTGTTTTCTTTTTTTCTTGAAATGCATCTTCTTCCTCCTTCGAGATATATGTCAGATGATCTTCGGTTGATCTGTTTCTACGAAAACCTTCTTGCTGGGGGATAAGTAAATTCTTTGATTCCATATGCCAGGTCTTTCTAGTGTTAACTATTGGTTCCATTAGTTTCTCCACACAGCTGAGTAGACTAATAGGTCTGTAACTGCCTGGCTTCATGTCCTTCCCATGTTTACGGGTGGGGATAGTCCTTGCCTCCTTCCACCCTGTGGGGACAGTTCCTTGTTTCCAGCTTGTGTTAAAGATGTGTAGCAGTTTGTTCTTTGCTACTTCTCCCATGTTAGAGAGCATTTCATTAGTGACACCATCCTTTCCTGGGGCTTTTCTCTTCTTGAGTTTACTAATGGCTGACTCCAGTTCTGTCTTGGTGATATTTACTGTCAGATGTTCCTCAGGTACTCGCATTGAGTGCTCCGTGTGGTTTATTTCTTTCTTAATTTACCTTTTCATGTCTGCTGGGATTTTGTTTCTCCTTGTTTCTGCACAATTTTGGATTAGAACATTCGCTGCTTTTTCCCCAGTTAGTGCCTTCAACTAATGTAGAATGTTTTGTTTTGTTTGTCTTATTTCTCTATTCCCTAAGGCTGTGTGCGTTGCACTACGGTTTTTTATTTTGCGCCTGTCGGCCCAGTGCATCCGACTTCGGCATGCATTTATGTAAGGGTCTGCTTCCTCCTGCATTTTCTAAGGGTTTGTTTCCTAGGGGTAACGGCCGGTGCTCAAATGGGGAGCGAACCTAGCACCTTTGGGTTGTTAGTCGTGTCACTTAACCACTAGCCCACACCGTCCCCTACTGTACAATGTAACAGACTATCTGTCACTGGATGACCTAGTTTATATTGAAATACTTAGCACAGTTAAATGGTTTGAGAAACGAAATGTGAACAGTTTTTGGTGTGTCTGTCTTCCTTCTACCGTTGGATGTAGACGCCCCTTTAGTGTTCTTGCTGTTTAACACTTAAGGTCATATATGTTGTTTTCATTATCATGAATAGAATCATGAATTAAAGCAATACAAAGAATGAGAAATGGGCGTCTATCTGTTTTGTATCTTTGACCTTTTTATTTGTTATGATATTGGAATACATTGTGATGATGCCATGTATGAAAGTCTATAATGTCATGCTAGTGGGCAAAACGTAGAAATTGTACGTGCACACCTGCTACAATAGATGCTCCTCCACCCACCGTGAGCAGTGCACATCTGCTACAATAGATGCTCCTCCACCGACCGTGAACAGTGCACACCTGCTACAATAGATGCTCCTCCACCCACCGTGAGCAGTGCACATCTGCTACAATAGATGCTCCTCCACCCACCGTGAACAGTGCACACCTGCTACAATAGATGCTCCTCCACCCACCGTGAGCAGTGCACACCTGCTACAATAGATGCTCCTCCACCCACCGTGAACAGTGCACGCCTGCTACAATAGATGCTCCTCCACCGACCGTGAACAGTGCACACCTGCTACAATAGATGCTCCTCCACCCACCGTGAACAGTGCACACCTGCTACAATAGATGCTCCTCCACCCACCGTGAACAGTGCACACCTGCTACAATAGATGCTCCTCCACCCACCGTGAACAGTGCACACCTGACGTTTGTCTCCTGCGTTGTTTACACTAGAGTCACTTGGCCTACGATCATCGTCAGCTGACCCGTCCATCAACGATACCATGTCTGTGGTACAGATCTACCTCACTGTTATCTCTCTCTATCAACGATAACATGGCTGTGGTACAGATCTACCTCACTGGTATCTCCCTCCATCAACGATACCATTGATCAGCACTTACCAGTGGTAAAGGATTTGAGGGAGTCAGCAGTATAAGATATCAAGGGTTTTACAAGATCGGGTAGTCCTGCCCCATGCCCAGCTCTTCTAACTTTGACTTAACTTAGTCACTTCACCTCTAACATGACATGTAGAGCTCCCCATTTATTTTTCTTGTCCCTTATAGTTTCTACAGGATCGGGTAGTCAGCCCCATGCACAACCTTCCTTAGTGGTTATTCACGATTTGCTTGACAGGTTACAGTGAACATATTCGTCACTCCTCTTTTAGACTGGTAATGTACCAGGCCTGTGAAAGTGGCATGTCACAGGCCTGTGAAGGTGGTATGTACCAGGCCTGTGAAGGTGACATGTCACAGGCCTGTGAAGGTGGTATGTACCAGGCCTGTGAAGGTGGCATGTCACAGGCCTGTGAAGGTGGTATGTACCAGGCCTGTGAAGGTGACATGTCACAGGCCTGTGAAGGTGGTATGTCACAGGCCTGTGAAGGTGACATGTCACAGGCCTGTGAAGCTGACATGTCACAACTATCCTATCGGCTTTTATTCCCATCATTGAGATTTGCCAGGAGAATTATTGAGTAAAGGTTGCTTGTCCCGGCAGCCATCACACAGTGTTAAGCATAGATCTCATACCTAAGAAATAAAAAATTGTGGTTCGAGGATTTGATAAATTTAAAAAAAAATAAAAAAATTCATCCACGTGTTCTTCAACAATGATAAAACTTATAACAGTTTGTCAAGTTCTTGACAGACAGAGAACAATATAGATACAACTTGGAGAAATGTGTCAAGTTCTTGACAGACACTTTAATGATCTATATATATCTCAGGTCCGATCAGTCCATAAAACCAATCAATACTTGCCTTTCCCTAGCAGACGGATCAATACATATTATTCCTTTCTTTATCTTATCAAGATTTTAGAAATCGTCAAATAATACACTTTGACAGACTAAGTTGTGTTGTACAATAATACACTTTGACAGACTAAGTTGTGTTGTACAATAATACACTTTGACAGACTAAGTTGTGTTGTACAATAATACACTTTGACAGACTAAGTTGTGTTGTGTGATAATACACTTTGACAGACTAAGTTGTGTTGTACAATAATACACTTTGACAGACTAAGTTGTGTTGTACAATAATACACTTTGACAGACTAAGTTGTGTTGTGTGATAATACATTTTGACAGACTAAGTTGTGTTGTACAATAATACACTTTGACAGACTAAGTTGTGTTGTGTGATAATACACTTTGACAGACTAAGTTGTGTTGTACAATAATGCACTTTGATAGATTAAATTGTGTTGTGTGTTATTTCTGTTCTACAGTCCCATTTTCTTACACGACTCAAACTCGTATTTAACTGCAGCGGGGCAAATGTTGGAAGATGAAGCCCAGAAGATGAAGCTTTCACAACTTACATATAGTGAGTCACCAATGATTATTATGTAGCGAGGGATGAATGGGGTATCTATTTTATAGAAGGAAGTATTAGAAACATTATTGTATTTGATTTTCGAAAATGAACAACAATTTCTGGACATAACCTTGGTTAATAATAATGTTAGCTTAGGTGTTGCAGGGTCGTTGTGTCGGTCAGCCACATTTATTACCCACTGCTAAAGCGTGGTTCCAGGCCTCGTACGGGCTGGAGGGCGGCCACATTCATTACCCACAGCTAAGGCATGGTTCCAGGCCTCGTACGGCCGGAGGTCGGCCACATTCATTACCCACGGCGTGGTTCCAGGCCTCGTCCAGGCCGGAGGTGGACCACATTCATTACCCACTGCTAAGGCGTGGTTCCAGGCCTCGTCCGGGCCGGGTCGGCCACATTCATTACCCACTGCTAAGGCGTGGTTCTAGGCCTCGTCCGGGCCGGAGGTCGGCCACATTTATTACCCACTGCTAAGGCGTGGTTCTAGGCCTCGTCCGGGACGGAGGTCGGCCACATTCATTACCCACTGCTAAGGCGTGGTTCCAGGCCTCGTCCGGGCCGGAGGTGGATATCTGCTGGAGCCACACTGTACGGCGACGGTCTCTTCTGCACCTCCAGCCGGTCGGGGGGAAGACTTTTTGGCGCTGAGGAACGACTTGTGTAGCATCTTGTGGACCGGGGTGTCCTGGTCCAGTCGTACAACATGACCGAACAAAGAAACTCGGCGACGGTCAAGTGTTTCTGAGGTTGGGTGGAGGCCTCCACGCTGCGGATGTAGTCATGCCATCGGATGCCCAGGATACGCTGTTGGTTGCGCATGTGGAAGGCCTCTAGTCTCGATCATGTTTCAGCAATGTCCAGGTTTCGGAGCCGTAGAGGACTGGGACCACGCAGGACTGGTAGATCAGGATTTATGACCCAAGGAAGATCTTACCATTTCTCCACACATGTCGGAGGTCATGCATAGCAGACGCAGCTAGTCCGATCCGCCTTGACATGTCGGGGCCACTGGGCCCATCGGGTAATATCATGCTACCAAGATAGATGAATTCGTTGATGCCCTCCGCAGTGTGACCTTGAGTTCCAATACCCAGTTGTGCTGTGTTATAAAGTTGGTTAGGCTATTCATCAATTATTGACACTTGCTGTACAAATATATTTCAATATTTAAGAATAACTCGTGAGTCCACTAACTGCCAACCATTCACTGGGTTGCTGATGACCCGTTCTACAGCAGAGGCGGCTACAACGTTGCAGGTCCCAGCTCTCATCCAACGGTCTATATATATCTAGAGAGAGAGAGAGAGAGAGAGGGAGTGAGTGAACAATTGAGAGTGGTTCCTAGAACGGACATCACTGCCACATCTGGGCACCCCCTGAACAAGAACACAATAAAGAACATACTCCATAACTGCTCATCTATATCTCTCAGAGGCTGTGTTGTCCACTAGTAGTTGGACTTCCATGATACTATCCCAGGTGGGCTGGCCTTACAGGTGGGCTGGTCTTACAGGTGGGCTGGTCGTACAGGTGGGCTGGTCGTACAGGTGGGCTGGTCGTACAGGTGGGCTGGTCGTACAGGTGGGCTGGTCGTACAGGTGGGCTGGTCGTACAGGTGGGCTGGGAGGGGGGGGGGAGGTGCTTTACAGGCAATACATACACGCATATATATATATGGACTGATGGCACCACCCACAAACATGGACTGATGGCACCACCCACAAACATGGACTGATGGCACCACCCACAAACATGGACTGATGGCACCACCCACAAACATGGACTGATGGCACCACCCACAAACATGGACTGATGGCACCACCCACAAACATGGACTGATGGCACCACCCACAAACATGGACTGATGGCACCACTCACAAACATGGACTGATGGCACCACCCACACTCACAAACATGGACTGATGGCACCACCCACAAACATGGACTGATGGCACCACCCACAAACATGGACTGATGGCACCACTCACAAACATGGACTGATGGCACCACCCACACTCACAAACATGGACTGATGGCACCACCCACAAACATGGACTGATGGCACCACCCACAAATATGGACTGATGGCACCACCCACAAACATGGACTGATGGCACCACCCACAAATATGGACTGATGGCACCACCCACAAACATGGACTGATGGCACCACCCACACTCACAAACATGGACTGATGGCACCACTCACAAACATGGACTGATGGCACCACCCACACTCACAAACATGTCAATATGTGTAAAAAACAGATGTTCATTTGATTGAGCAAGTAGACAACAATGATAACACATTTCATTGAGTCCATACCGACGGGGCGGCAGCACTTCAGTATTCCTCCCTGGACAGCAGGTTCTCAAATGTCAGAGCCGAGCCCAGAGGTCAATTAAGGATTTGCTTGAGTCTAACAGCATTCTCTCAAGACATAGGGACGATGAGGCTAACGTCAGGTCAGGCAAAACACACTGATCAGACAATGTTAGCCAGGGTCGGGAGAGATATACTGGCCAAGACCCTCACCTGACCTCCTTGTTGGTCGTCCTGGAAACGGGCTGTTGTCGAGGATAACAGTCTGGCTAACAAGGTGAGGTTCAACGTAATCCCTGCAGTAGTGAGTGACACGTAGATGAAGCCAAGCATTGCACAACTGCCTGGAGAACCCCAGTTCACCTTCATCAGCACGCTCAGGATGTGAGGAAAGCTACTGCAACCTGTCACTTAACGTCCTTTTCAGGGTGCACAAAAGAGTAACCTACTCATTGTGGGCATTCGCAAACAACAACTCTCTCGAGGCATGCTCAACCCATAGCCAAGGCCAGAAGTGAATGTAGGATTAGCTTGAGTCTACACATAGCCAGCCTCTGGCAGCAAAAACCCATTTCCTGAACATTCTCATGCTAGGATAGTTCCTATTAACAGGAGTAGGGAAGAGGCGTAGTTCTGTTGTGTCCTAAAACATAAACTCTCTGGTAGAATAAAGCCTATATCACATAGGTGGCTCTGCATCTGGGAGAAGGAAAAACTATTTACTTCAAACCACTGTCTACACTGCAGGACTAACAGGTCCAGCCAGATATCA
The DNA here is from genome assembly GCA_036924085.1 of Ariolimax columbianus. Lineage (NCBI taxonomy): Eukaryota > Metazoa > Mollusca > Gastropoda > Stylommatophora > Arionidae > Ariolimax > Ariolimax columbianus. The sequence continues at coordinate 61,853,726 of JAVGWX010000019.1, forward strand.
GGTACTGTCCAACTGTGCAGGACTAACAGGTCCAGATATCAGGTACTGTCCAACCATACAGGACTAACAGGTCCAGATATCAGGTGCTGTCCAACTGTGCAGGACTAACAGGTCCAGATATCAGGTACTGTCCAACCATACATGACTAACAGGTCCAGATATCAGGTGCTGTCCAACTGTGCAGGACTAACAGGTCCAGATATCAGGTACTGTCCAACCATACAGGACTAACAGGTCCAGATAACAGATGCTGTCCAACCATACAGGACTAACAGGTCCAGATATCAGGTGCTGTCCAACTGTGCAGGACTAACAGGTCCAGATAACAGATGCTGTCCAACCATACAGGACTAACAGGTCCAGATATCAGGTGCTGTCCAACTTGTACCACAACGTAATTAATGCCCAAACAAATGAAAGAAGAAATCACTGGAGACATCAACAGAAACAGTTGTATGTGAATCACAAATCTCTCTCGGACATGTTAACTGATCATGTAGGAACAAAATTCTTCCAATACTCGTACAAAGACATAAGTCTTGGATTATTTGAACGAAAGAAAGCCAGACAGACAGAAGTGCTAGGTATGAGACCAAACATCCTGGCCTTGACCTTTACACTAGGTCAGACCAATCCCAGTTGAAGTGTTCCAAGTCTATAGATTTACAGAAAGACCTCAGACAGTACCATCTCATATGGTAGGACCTCACACAGTACAACCTCAGACAGTACCATCTCATATGGTAGGACCTCACACAGTACAACCTCATACAGTACCATCTCATATGGTAGGACCTCACACAGTACGACCTCATACAGTACCATCTCATATGGTAGGACTTCACACAGTACGATCTCAGACAGTACCATCTCATATGGTAGGACCTCACACAGTATGACCTCAGACAGCACCATCTCATATGGTAGGACCTCATACAGTACGACCTCATACAGCACCATCTCATAAAGTAAAGTACCATCTCATACAGTACGACCAAGTAATATTCATGAACATGTTGCAAAGTGAAACGCCATATAACAAATAAATTGTATGTCAAATTTCAATTATATGTACGATCTGGCTTACACATATATATGTATTGAATGTTTAATATGAGCCTGTTTGACTGTGATTGTTGAATATATTATGCTAATGTATTAGTCATAGATAACAGAAACATCAAATGTGGTCGAGCAGGCAGAGGCACTGGAGAGAATACAACAGCAGCATGTACGACCAGCAACTTTCAGATACCAGCAGTATAAATATCATTTACTCAGATCCTAATGGTCTGTCTGGAGTACAGTGATGTTGGTTCTGTATAACATAACATAACTTAAGAATCATCTGAACAGAATCGAACCACGAGACACTTCAGCTGTGGAAACACTCATCCCTTGTCCAGTGCCCAGTATTTGATTATATGAGAAAACTGCTCATTTGACCAAGGCCAGATAAATGGAACGCTTAATTTGAAACTATACAACAATTAATAAACATGTGCAAATAACACTTCACAGCACTGGGTCGAAGGTCAAGAGCCTTAGTGTTGTATTCTTAACTCTTTTAAGTGTGTTCGAATAGGCATCAGTTGGTGAGAAAACATCCGTTTCCGTCTGATTCTTTGACATTCAGTATATTTCACTTATGTTTCGCCACTTAGTTCAAGAAACTGCGTTTACATATATAAACTAACCTAAAGATGGATGACTATCTAGGATATGCGCAGCTTTCGTTTAATGTAAAGTTAATTACATGACAAGCAGTCACACAACTCTGTGCAAATCACAGCTTTGATGGACAGGCCATGTTGTCCACATGTCAGATGAGTGGCGTTCAATGAAAATAATCTATGGCGAGTTGAGTCCAACAAGCGAGCCAAATACAACATTACTAAGACACTCTGAAAGCCTCAATGAAGAACTGCAGCATTGACCTTGAAAACTGAGAGAACATTGCTGCTGATCGATCTGTCTGGCGTAGCAAAATCTTTGCTGGCATGTCATATGTGGAGCAGATAAGAATCAAGGAAGCTGCATGGAGATGAGAGACACGAAAGGCAAGAGACTAGTTGCCCCGTCTGAAGATCATCGTCATTGGTACGAACCCCAGCAAAGACCATGGACAGCAGATCCACCAAATGTCCCCAAAGGTTTGCGACCTTTATGTTTGCTTTCAGCACTTTCACTGGCATGAACCCCAGCAAGACCAGGGACAGCAGATCCACCAAAGGTTTGCGACCTCTATGTTTGCTTTCAGCACTTTCATTGGCATGAACCCCAGCAAGACCAGGGACAGCTGATCCACCAAATGTCCTCAAAGGTTTGCGACCTCTATGTTTGCTTTCAGCACTTTCACTGGCACGAACCCCAGCAAAAACGAGGTCAGCAGATCCACAAATGTCCGTCACAGGCTGGAGACCTTCTTGTGTGCTATCTACTCATATGGTGAACATCCATTTTGTACCCTACTCATCAAATACTGAGAGTAAGACACAACGACTTTCATGATTGCTGACATCTGACTTAGTCACTTTTCTGCAGCTATATGATGACTTATCCCTTCCTATCTGTTCCCTGTGGAACATAGGACAGCAACTATTATGAATTACCCCCTACTCCTATTTTCAGCCATGTGACTATACCCTCTGTAATTGTATCATCTATGTTTATATATATATAAGACTACATTTTAAATAATGGTCCGTCCGAGTGGTGCACAGGATATAAGGATATGACCACTGCAACCTTCCAAGCATTGTGTAAAAGGTGACTTCAGAAAGTTGTGCACAGAGCTTGCAAGCTCATCATGTCAAACTATTGTTGTTAAAACTGTCACTGCAAATGTTTGGTCACAAGTTTGCTGTCAGCTGCAGTGGTGATCCTGGACGTGACACAGAGTGACGTGACAAATGGAGAATATACAAGCAGATCCATTTTCCTGACCAAAACACACCGGACAACCAAACTAAAAAGTAACCCCAAGCATCATGAAAGCTGTGAAATTTCTTGTGCTACATGGAGCTTTTTGTGTTTGGTCAAACCCCCATTCTGGCTGAACCTACCCCCACAAATATCACACTTGTAATACTTCTCTCCTACATGAGTCTTCTTATGCTTGTGTAAGCCACAGTTGCCATGGAAACCGATACCACAAATTTGACATTTGAATGACTTATCCACTGTATGCTTTCTTTGATGCCTGTTTAAGTTACCAATTTCTGCAAAATTTGCTTCGCAGACTAAACATTTGTACGGTTTCAACCCGGAGTGTTTTCTAATATGTTTTCTGAGATCACTGGTACGTCGAAACCAAGTACCACAGATATCACATTTGTACGGCTTCTCTCCGGTATGTATTCTTTTATGTTTGTTTAAATCGCCACTTTCAGCAAATGCTGCACCGCATAATTCACATCTGTAAGGTTTCTCTCCTGTATGTTTTCTTCTGTGCCTCTGCAGGTTACAGTTTTCTGCAAATCTTAAACCACAATCATCACATCTGTAAGGTCTCTCTCCTGTGTGCATTCTTTTGTGTCTGTGTAGGTTACCATTCTCAGCAAACTCTACACCACAAACATCACACTTGTAAGGCTTCTCTCCTGTATGTCTTCTGACATGTTTATTCAGATCACCGCATCGATTAAATCCTGCAGAGCAAATGTCACATTTATATGGCTTCTCTCCTGTATGTACGACCCTGTGTATGTTGAGGTCACCGTCTTCGCTAAACTCTTCGCCACACATGTCACACTTATACAGCTCCATTCCAGCCAGGTAGTTCTGTGTACAGGACAAAATATCTGAAAGACAACGGACAATCATGAACACAAATGTGCTGTAACAAGGCTCATCTGACCTTTCTACTTATGTTGTTAGGTGTCGTGAAGAAGTGTGCTGTTCTTGTGTGGGCCATGTGTAATGTATGCCTCTCCTCTGTTGCATGTATTTAGCAATCCATCCCTCCCCACACTTTGTCAGATGCCATTATGTCACCTTTTATAACAGACAACTTGCTCACAGTTTTGAAGGCGAGGGGTCGAATCCCTCAGCTCATTGTTTGATTACAATGAGAAGCTTTCATCCTCTGGATGGCTCAGGCTGAAATCATGTGTCTGTTACAGCATTTTTCTTTATGCTGTTTGGTGTACATGTTTTCTGAGTGATGTACTTGTTTTCTGAGTGATGTACATGTGTTCTGGGTGATTCATACATCTGTCTCTGTGATTGTTGTCACTACATTGTTGAAATTGTCAAACATTTCCTGCATCAAAAGAAGAAATGGCTATCCTTAGATTATTATTATTTGAATGAACTTAGTCTATATTTGTTGTACGTCTTTGGAGGCTACAAGTTTCTAGAGGATGAGGTAGCCCAAGTCTCCGTAGCCACATCTTACAGTATGTCTGGCAGGTTATAGTCTTACCATTCTTGGCTTCCATATCAAGCCCCTATTCTTGGCTTCTCCATCAAGCCCCCATTCTTGGCTTCCCTATCAAGCCCCCATTCTTGGCTTCCCCATCAAGCCCCCATTCTTGGCTTCCATATCAAGCCCCCATTCTTGGCTTCCCCATCAAGCCCCCATTCGTGGCTTCCCCATCAAGCCTCCATTCTTGGCTTCCCCATCAAGCCCCCATTCTTGGCTTCCCATCAAGACCCCATTCTTGGCTTCCCATCAAGCCCCCATTCTTGGCTTCCCCATCAAGCCCCCATTCTTGGCTTCCCCATCAAGCCCCCATTCTTGGCTTCTCCATCAAGCCCCCATTCTTGGCATCCCCATCAAGCCCCCATTCTTGACTTCCCTATCAAGCCTGCCGTTCTTGGCTTCCCTATCAAGCCCCTGTAACACAAGGTCACCAACGCTGTTATTCATGATGTTAGTGAATGCCCACAATGGTTAGGTTTACTCTTTTGTACACCCTGAAAAGGACATTAAGTGATGGGTTGCAATAGCTTTCCTAACATTCTGAGCGTGCTGATGTAGGTGGACTAGAGTCCTCCAGGTGGCTGTGCCATGCTTGGCTTCATCTGCATGTCACTCACTACTACAGGGATCACGTCAATCCCTCACTTTGTTAGGCAGGCTGCCATTAAAACAGGCCGTTTCCAGGGAGGGCTACTAGGAAGCCGAGGTGAGGGTCTTGGCCAGTATGTTTTGCCTGACCATGACTAACATGTCTGATCAGTATGTTTTGCCTGACCATGACTAACATGTCTGATCAGTATGTTTTGCCTGACCATGACTAACATGTCTGATCAGTATGTTTTGCCTGACCATGACTAACATGTCTGATCAGTATGTTTTGCCTGACCATGACTAACATGTCTGATCAGTATGTTTTGCCTGACCATGACTAACATGTCTGATCAGTATGTTTTGCCTGACCATGACTAACATGTCTGATCAGTATGTTTTGCCTGACCATGACTAACATGTCTGATCAGTATGTTTTGCCTGACCATGACTAACATGTCTGATCAGTATATTTTGCTTCACCAGACATTAGTCTTCCTCCCCCACTAACACAGTAAATGTTATCTTAATATACTGTATCATGTACTACACTTCATCATCTCCCCAGCAACATCTGACAGCAGCTGTCACAAAATCCTGCAACAACTTTGACACAATCATCCCTTCAGCCAAGTTCTATTGGAGACAGACAATCAACTCTGAGGTTCCAAGTACTTAAAAAAGACCCTTGGCAGTTAAAAACTGAAAAGAGTTCGACTATTACCCGCTGCCTGGGCATATATTCTAAAGGTATGAAAGTACTACCCAAAAGTGGTCTCATCTACGGCCAAAGGAAGGTGGTCTCTCCATCACGCAAGGACACAACAGGCCAATCGGAAGTTTGACTGCACATTCAAAGACAGGTATATACAAGAGAGGAGCTCTACTTAACCAGGGATGGAAGAGGAGCGAATAAAAGAGAGGTCAAGGACACAACATCCCAGAAAATACCAGCAGGTTCATCAAAATGGCTAATGAGATAACCATTTGCCTTGTATGCTATCAAATAAGCATAGTCACCACACTACAACTGGCCCCCTTACAGGAAGTCTGTACATAACATAGGCAGTGGCAGTTTTCATAGCAATGGTTTGACATGTTGAGGTTGCTAGCCTCAACCACAACACTCCTTATTCACATTTTACAACATGCTTGGCAGGCTACAGTGGTCATATTCTTGTCACTGCTAGGGTGAGTAATGGAATGAGCAATACATTGAGTGGGTAAGACTACAGAATATTGAAACCATACAAGGGTTAAGCTGAGTCACGCACAAGAGGACGGAGCAAGAGTGTGTTCAACCAGCGAGCTGCAGGAATCATCTTTATCAATACCCATGACCATTTGCTGAAAGCCTCAGGATAAAGATGCTGAGCAGTATATGAGGTGCAGCGGTTAGCAACCCATACGTGACTACTAGTATCAGGGCCAGCGAACAAGAGCTGGTAAAACCCTTCTACACCTTCACTCAGTGATCCTGGATAACAGGCTGCAACAGAGCAGACTGGCTACGGAGATGGGATCGAAGAGGGAAGGCTAATCCAGTACTACAAAATGTCTGTTGAAATCGGATGTGTCAGACCGAAAGGTGCAAATATCGCAATCAAGCTGTAAACTATAACACAACACATTCCGTTCTCTGTACAACATCCTGCTACTTGCAAAGCCCTTTTCAGGGTTATGGCAGTGGGAGATTGAGAATGATCGATGAAGACGCTGAGAGAGCCCATATAGGCGTGCCTGCTTGGTAGTGGGAGATTGGAGATTGAGAACGATCGATGAAGACGCTGAGAGCCCATATAGGCATGCATGCTTGGTAGAGGGAGATTGAGAACAATCGATGAAGAAGCTGAGAGCCCATATAGGCATGCATGCTTGGTAGAGGGAGATTGAGAACGATCGATGAAGACGCTGAGAGCCCATATAGGCATGCATGCTTGGTAGAGGGAGATTGAGAACAATCGATGAAGACGCTGAGAGCCCATATAGGCATGCATGCTTGGTAGAGGGAGATTGAGAACGATCGATGAAGACGCTGAGAGCCCATATAGGCATGCCTGGAGGGAGGTGAAGTCGAACAGAACAGAACAATACTAAACTGACTACCTGTTGTATAATTACCCTCGTCATCCTGATACAGAGCAGGTGGTTTGACATCTTCCTCTTCTGGCATACTGCCATCCAATCTATCGTCGTCGTCATCATCCTTACAGTCCAGGTCTTCGGTGTTGCTGCTGCTCTCGTACGACATCTGAAAGAATTCCCAGGTAATATTGCAAGTGAGAACTTCTACCACACTCGTGGCAGGTAGCACATGGTGGATAGGTTTTAGACAAGCCACCAGAGAGGTTGGTAGGAATACATGCACTGTAACATGTCAATATCATAGAAGGTGACTACAAAGGGTTGCTCATGGAGCTAGCAACCTCATCATGTAAAACTATTACTATTGAAACCGCCACAGCAAATGTTCGGATACAAGCTAGTAAAGAGACTAGCTGTAGTGGTGGCCTTAAGCTCGAGCCAACTGGTAGATACTGGGATGGATATCCATGTCATTAACTTTGTTCATAACAAGAGGAGTCTGTCACCTTCAACGGATCACTGTCTCAGCGTCGTACGAGCATAAGTCTTCAACGAATACAAAACTATCGTGTCCTCGGTGCTGCAGGCTTCTCATCTGTCACACCTTCCATATCTCTATTCAGATCTGTCACACCTTCCATATCTCTATTCAGATCTGTCATTCCTTCCATCTCTATTCAGATCTGTCACACCGTCCATATCTCTATTCAGATCTGTCACACCTTCCTTATCTCTATTCAGATCTGTCACACCTTCCATATCTCTATTCAGATCTGTTATTCCTTCCATCTCTATTCAGATCTGTCATTCCTTCCATCTCTATTCAGATCTGTCACACCGTCCATATCTCTATTCAGATCTGTCACACCTTCCTTATCTCTATTCAGATCTGTCACACCTTCCATATCTCTATTCAGATCTGTTATTCCTTCCATCTCTATTCAGATCTGTCATTCCTTCCTGACACCTCATCAGAAGTAGTTTGTGAGATAATAAAAAGTGTCACCTGTAAACCCCACACAGCACTACTATACAAAAGGTTTCACCTGTAAACCCCACACAGCACTACTATACAAAAGGTTTCACCTGTAAACCCCACACAGCACTACTATACAAAAGGTTTCACCTGTAAACCCCACACAGCACTACTATACAAAAGGTTTCACATGTAAACCCCACACAGCACTACTATTTGCAGTCACTGCAACACGAAATATGTCAGGGAGACTGACCTTGAACTCCTTGCCCACTTCCGCCAACACCTCAATGTCTTTCCATTAACTCCAGCTTCCCTGTCGCAAACATTTCAATGTCACTGGCAACGACTCTTGATCCACCAAGAATCGTTTCATCTTCCTTATGGGATGCCTTAAACATGGATTTAAAACATTCAATACCTTTATGTAGTCTGCGCTGTATATTCCATTCTTCGTTTGTTCTTAATCTCCCACTACCAAACCCTGAAAGGGCTTAAGTAGCAGAATGTAGTCCTGAGAACGGAATGCGTTGTGTTGTAGTTTACAGCTTGGCTGCGATATTTGCACCTTTCAGCCCAACACATCCGACTTCAGCAAGCATTTTTTTGAGTACCGGGTTAGCATTCCCTCTTCGATCCCTTCTCCTTAGCCAGTCTGCCCTGCTGCAGCCTGTTATCCAGGATCACCGCGTGGAGGTGTAGAATGGTCTTGGCAGCTATGGTTCGCTGGCCACTGCAGCTCATGCGCTGCTCAGCATCTTGATCCCGTACATATGTCTGTATGTACATATGTGCCTTTTTAATATGGTAGATACATGTAGTGGTATGTGCTCATTGGTTCATATATTATCATTTCCTGTTTGGCCTACTTTTCTTAACTGGCATAATCTGCTGCACGCATTCCTGGCAACACTCTGGCAAATATGGCTGGGGTTTTATCCATTTTCTTTCGTTATTTTGTGAATTGTTCAATGTTTTTGTTTGTTCTCTGTACCTGATGAAGGCCTTGTGTGTGTGTAGCATAGGTTTCACTTTGTCTCTGAACAGTCTCTGAGTCTTTACCTGCGTGTTTGACTGACTTGTTAGATATTCACCGTAAGTGGCTGATGTCAGAGATATTCACCGCAAGTGGCTGATGTCAGAGACATTCACTATAAGTGGCTGATGTCAGAGACATTCACCGTAAGTGGCTGATGTCAGAGACATTCACTATAAGTGGCTGATGTCAGAGACATTCACCGTAAGTGGCTGATGTCAGAGACATTCACTATAAGTGGCTGATGTCAGAGACATTCACCGTAAGTGGCTGATGTCAGAGACATTCACTGTAAGTGGCTGATGTCAGAGACATTCATTCACTGTAAGTGGCTGATGTCAGAGACATTCACTGTAAGTGGCTGATGTCAGCGACATTCACCGTAAGTGGCTGATGTCACAGACATTCACTGTAAGTAGCTGAAGGTCATTCACGTACTGTCAAGGTCATTCGTGTACTGTTTGGGACATTCAAGTATTGCTCTAGACATTCAAGTATTGTCCTAGACATTCAAGTATTGCCCTAGACATTCAAGTATTGCCCTAGACATTCAAGTATTGTCCTAGACATTCAAGTATTGTCCTAGACATTCAAGTATTGTCCTAGACATTCAAGTATTGTCCTAGACATTCAAGTATTGTCCTAGACATTCAAGTATTGTCCTAGACATTCAAGTATTGCCCTAGACATTCAAATATTGTCCTAGACATTCAAGTTATGCCCTAGACATTCAAGTATTGCCCTAGACATTCAAGTTATGCCCTAGACATTCAAGTATTGTCCTAGACATTCAAGTTATGCCCTAGACATTCAAGTATTGCCCTAGACATTCAAGTTATGCCCTAGACATTCAAGTATTGCCCTAGACATTCAAGTATTGCCCTAGACATTCAAGTATTGCCCTAGACATTCAAGTATTGTCCTAGACATTCAAGTATTGTCCTAGACATTCAAGTATTGCACTAGACATTCAAGTATTGTCCTAGACATTCAAGTATTGCACTAGACATTCAAGCATTGTCCTAGACATTCAAGTATTGCCTTATACATTCAAGTATTGCCCTAGACAGTCAAGTATTGTCCTAGACATTCAAGTATTGCCCTAGACATTCAAGTATTGTCCTAGACATTCAAGTATTGCCCTAGACAGTCAAGTATTGCCCTAGATATTCAAGTATTGCCCTAGACATTCAAGTATTGCCCTAGACAGTCAAGTATTGCCCTAGACATTCAAGTATTGTCCTAGACATTCAAGTATTGCCCTAGACAGTCAAGTATTGCCCTAGACATTCAAGTATTGCCCTAGACATTCAAGTATTGTCCTATCAAGTATTGTCCTAGACATTCAAGTATTGTCCTAGACATTCAAGTATTGTCCTATCAAGTATTGCCCTAGACATTCAAGTATTGTCCTGGACATTCAAGTATTGCCTTAGATTGCTGTCAAAGATATCCCTTACGAGGGTGACCCTCCCACATTTACTGTAAACATATTACCTCAGCATTATCCACATCATCTACAAGAATGCCACTGGTCGGACAGTCTGCTGCATGGCTCAACCGTGACTCGTCACAATCTGGAAAAACGATAGAGGACATATTTGATGTTCTAAAACAGATTGTCAGCAACTATAACTGAATGATTGTTCTCGATTCATGACCAATTCTGATATTGATTTGAAAGTTATCATTGTCTGCCCACTCTGTTTCTCAAACCCTGGCTATTTTCTTGTCAGCTCAGTTATTCTGGAACAAATTTGGACAAGACCCAAATTGTGACTGCCATTTCCCAACACAATCACTACATGCACCCAACACAATCACTACATGCACCCAACACAATCACTACATGCACCCAACACAATCACTACATGCACCCAACACAATCACTACATGCAACCAACACAATCACTACATGCACCCAACACAATCACTACATGCACCCAACACAACCCCTACATGCACCCAACACAATCACTACATGCACCCAACACAACCCCTACATGCACCCAACACAACCCCTACATGCACCCAACACAACCCCTACATGCACCCAACACAATCACTACATGCAAAAGTTTTACATTGTATTTACTTTTTCTGGTTGTTAGCCCCACAGACTGACTGTAACCATCACTATCTTTAACAAGTTTATACCTCACATAAACCTGTACACGACTCCTACAATCCTCTCCGTGGACTGACTGTAACCTATATTCGTTTGCCTATTTTTGTCAACCACGAAATTGAAACTAATGCAGTTCACACTTGTAAGGATGAACACTAGTTCAAACAAACAAGAACAGTAGGGCATACGTGACTCAATCTACGTACACGTTAGGTTCAGAGATCAATATGTGCATAGCAGCTTTGGATGTATCCCATGGTTCCAAAATGATGAGGGTTTATGATAATTTTTTTATAACACCTCAAATTTGTCAATGTGGTTATCACCCGGTTAAGGAAGGAAACGTCTCATATAAACTAAACACAACTTCTTGTTGTTGTAGAAGCTGTTGTTGTTGTGGAAGCTGTTATTGTTGTGGAAGCTGTTGTTGTTGTGGAAGCTGTTGTTGTTGTGGAAGCTGCTGTTGTTGTGGAAGCTGGTGTTGTTGTTGTGGAAGCTGTTGTTGTTGTGGAAGCTGCTGTTGTTGTTGTGGAAGATGTTGTTGTTGTGGAAGCTGTTGTTGTTGTGGAAGCTGTTGTTGTTGTGGAAGCTGTTGTTGTTGTAGAAGCTGTTGTTGTTGTGGAAGCTGTTGTTGTTGTGGAAGCTGCTGTTGTTGTGGAAGCTGGTGTTGTTGTTGTGGAAGCTGCTGTTGTTGTGGAAGCTGGTGTTGTTGTTGTGGAAGCTGCTGTTGTTGTTGTAGAAGATGTTGTTGTTGTGGAAGCTGCTATTGTGGAAGTTGTTGTTGTTGTGGAAGCTGTTGTTGTTGTGGAAGCTGTTGTTGTTATTGTGGAAGTTGTTGTTGTTGTGGAAGCTGTTGTTGTTGTTGTGGAAGCTGTTGTTGTTGTTGAAGCTGTTGTTGTTGTGGAAGTTGTTGTTGTTGTTGTGGAAGCTGTTGTTGTTATTGTGGAAGTTGTTGTTGTTGTGGAAGCTGTTGTTGTTGTTGTGGAAGCTGTTGTTGTTGTTGAAGCTGTTGTTGTTGTGGAAGTTGTTGTTGTTGTTGTGGAAGCTGTTGTTGTTGTTGTAGAAGATGTTGTTGTTGTGGAAGCTGCTATTGTGGAAGTTGTTGTTGTTGTGGAAGCTGTTGTTGTTGTGGAAGCTGTTGTTGTTATTGTGGAAGTTGTTGTTGTTGTGGAAGCTGTTGTTGTTGTGGAAGCTGTTGTTGTTGTTGTGGAAGCTGTTGTTGTTGTGGAAGCTGTTGTTGTTGTTGTGGAAGCTGTTGTTGTTGTTGTGGAAGCTGTTGTTCTTGTGGAAGCTGTTGTTCTTGTGGAAGCTGTTGTTGTTGTGGAAGCTGTTGCTGCTATCGAAGCTGCTGTTGTTGTGGAAGCTGTTGTCGTTACTGTCAAAGCTGTCAGAGCCACTGCTGATAGAAGTTACTCATGCTTAGTTAACTCTTGGCAGGTTACTGTTGCTCTTCTTTCATGCCATTCTTACACTTGAGAAGGGGGTTCTCCTGGATGTAGTGTAATGCAAGACTCCCCAGTATTCTCTCCATCTTGGGGATCTCAATGTCAATCCCCACCTTGTTGGCCAGACTGTTATGATGCAGCCTGTCTCCAAGAGCTTGGTTGTGGACGTGAGGTGGGGCCCTGGTCACCTGACCCTGGTTATGCCTGGCTCCCTCTAAGGCAGGTTGTAGTGGTTCTTTTCTGTTCAGCCAGGGCGGAGCAACTAAACTAGGTTATGTCAAACTGATTAAAGTTGTGTATGAGGATCCATATAGAGCAATTAGGTTATGTCAGGCTGAGGAAAGTTGTGTATGAGGATCCATATAGAGCAATTAGGTTATGTCAGGCTGAGGAAAGTTGTGTATGAGGATCCATATAGAGCAATTAGGTTATGTCAGGCTGAGGAAAGTTGTGTATGAGGATCCATATAGAGCAATTAGGTTATGTCAGGCTGAGGAAAGTTGTGTATGAGGATCCATATAGAGCAATTAGGTTATGTCAGGCTGAGGAAAGTTGTGTATGAGGATCCATATAGAGCAATTAGGTTATGTCAGGCTGAGGAAAGTTGTGTATGAGGATCCATATAGAGCAATTAGGTTATGTCAGGCTGAGGAAAGTTGTGTATGAGGATCCATATAGAGCAATTAGGTTATGTCAGGCTGAGGAAAGTTGTGTATGAGGATCCATATAGAGCAATTAGGTTATGTCAGGCTGAGGAAAGTTGTGTATGGGGATCCATATAGAGCAATTAGGTTATGTCAGGCTGAGGAAAGTTGTGTATGAGGATCCATATAGAGCAATTAGGTTATGTCAGGCTGAGGAAAGTTGTTCTTTCACTAACCATAAGTCATGTACCCAATTACAGCTAGGTTGATAGGAGCATGACGGTTGCAAGAGTTGAACCCTGAACCTTTTGCATGAAAAACCAGTGCGCTACCGCAACACTAATTAGATGCCCCCATCCCACAAAGGTAACAAAACCAATATGGCTGGTGTTGGAACACAAGGTACAGACCAACAAGGAATCACTTACAGAGGCATTTGTCCTGGTCAGGTGAGCTAGACGATTTCTTGTTGGACATTCTCTTCTTCTTGATGGGGGACATGTCATGGCTCTCCTCATCTCCACTGACTTTACTCCACCATCCTCTTCCTTCATAAACCTGAACATAGAATCATATGTTCACAGATAACTGCTAGACAGGATTCACCTGGAACATCTTATGGAAACTTCGATCACACCTGTCTTCAACGTTATGGCTAGTCAAGGTTTTGCAGTTTTTTCACACTGACACACATATGCACACTGACACACATAAGCATGCACACTGACACACACAAGCGTGTACACAGACACACACAAGCATGCACACACACATGTGTTCACACATCTACAAGATGAGGTAGCCATTGCATCTTGGATGAATGTATATACTGCTAAATCTTGCACATTTAGCCCAAAATTCTCTGGTTAAATGAAAATTCATGTATAATAAACATCAAGATCTAATCCCAAATGTTATTTGATGAAACATTTATTTAAAAAACTGAAATTATGGATAATAACAAAGAGAAATGGGTAAGCAACATCTTCATTGTAGGTACGTTGGAAGACACCATCAAATATGGGGCAGGAAAGGACATACGCTGCGGAAGACACCATCAAATATGGAGCAGGATAGGACATACGCTGCAGAAGACACCATGAAATATAGCCAGATAGGCTCTTACATGAAGTCCTTAAGAGAGAGAGAGGAAGACCCAAAAGTACATGGAGAAGAGAATATGAAAAGGAACTAAAATGAAATGATTACACCTGGAGAGAGGCAGAGAGAGTAAATGATTACACCTGGAGAGAGGCAGAGAGAGTAAATGATTACACCTGGAGAGAGACAGAAAGAGTAGCCCAGGACCATGCATGCTGGTCGGATGTTGTCAATAGCCTATGTACCAAGAGGAACGACAGACTTTGATTGGTTGATGTTAGTTTTCTGTCATCAAAACTAAACTAAATGTTGTAGACTTTTTTTGCTGTTTCAGATGTGGTTGTATGTGACTACAGAAGATCTGGCTACATGTCACGAGGAAGCCCACAAAACAGATAGGTGACACGACAGAATCCCTACAACAGCACACTTGCCACGAGGAAGACCACTTGAGCTCCTCACAACATCAGTGGACGGAACAGTCAGTCAGTACTTACATCATCCTTGACCTCAGCTTTGATTCTCCCAGAGATGGCTACAACATTTGAGGCTATGTTTCTGGCAGCCTGATTTGTTTTGACAAGAAAGAAAGAAAGAAGGTGTATGACTACACACTGATCATAAGATGTAGGAGATCAATACCAGAAACGGACATTGATTGTACAACACACGCATTGGAATAAACATGACAGGTAAGGTAGATGACACAGGCACGCTGGTGTCATCAGACGTACGTCTTGAAATAATGATGATCATAGCACATGTACGCTGATGTCATCAGACGTACGTCTTGGAATAATGATGATCATAGCACATGTACGCTGATGTCATCAGACGTACGTCTTGGAATAATGATCATATCACATGTACGCTGATGTCATCAGACATACGTCTTGGAATAATGATGATCATAGCACATGTACGCTGATGTCCTCAGACATCACACGTAAAATCTGTAGCACACTTGATATCAGGACGTAAACTTATCTGGTGGAGAGTTACACTGAAATGGTGCCAACCGTAAGTTATAAATAGACTGAAGATAAACAATCGTGATAAAAAATTGTGTTGAAATCGAGGACACGACAGCAGGAAAAGACTGGCGGGCGAACCAGCTGTCGGACTTGTGCTCAATGTTTCAGAGATCATTAAAATTTTGATGATGATTATTCTGAAAGTGATGTCAATATGGAATCTGATGATTACTTGAGTGACGAAGGACGTGGATCAGATTATGATCAAGCTGTTGATGTCCACTCTGTGGGTCTGGCTACAGTAGGAGGTGAACCAGCTGTTGATGTCCACTTTGTGGGTCTGGCTACAGTAGGAGGTGAACCAGCTGTTGATGTCCACTCTGTGGGTCTGGCTACAATAGGAGGTGAACCAGCTGTTGATGTCCACTCTGTGGGTCTGGCTACAGTAGGAGGTGAACCAGCTGTTGATGTCCACTCTGTGGGTCTGGCTACAGTAGGAGGTGAACCAGCTGTTGATGTCCACTCTGTGGGTCTGGCTACAGTAGGAGGTGAACCAGCTGTTGATGTCCACTCTGTGGGTCTGGCTACAGTAGGAGGTGAACCAGCTGTTGATGTCCACTCTGTGGGTCTGGCTACAGTAGGAGGTGAACCAGCTGTTGATGTCCACTCTGTGGGTCTGGCTACAGTAGGAGGTGAACCAGCTGTTGATACCTGGAAACCTAAAGCTGTGCCAAAATTACAGAACAATAAGCCTCATCAGCCACCCTAGCAAGGTCATGCTTAGATTAATCCTCGACCGATTGAAACCCCAAGCAGAGAACATTATTGCAGAGGAGCAAGCAGGGTTCTGACAGGGAAGAAGCACTACAGAACAGATATTTAATTTAAGACTGCTGAGCGAGAAATATCTAGAACAGCAGCAAACACTGTATCATGTGTTTGTGGATTTTAAGAAGGCGTTTGATAGGGTATGGCATAAAGCGCTTTGGACAACCATGCGGATGTATAATATCAACGGAAATATTATAACGGTCCTTGAACACCTGTATAACAAGGCGTCTAGCACAGTTCTTGTGAATGGGAGGAGCGGGGACTGGTTTCGCACATCAGTTGGTGTGAGACAGGGGTGTACACTCTCTCCAACTCTTTTCAATATATTCCTTGAAGGAATTATGAGTGAGGCACTTGGAGGTCACGTTGGTACTGTCAAGATAGGGGGGGGGGCCAAACGATTACCAACCTTCGTTTTGCAGATGATATTGACGGGTTGGCGGGCACAGAAGCAGAACTCCAGGAATGGGTCAGAAGGCTCGATGAAACAGCTCTTGACTATGGTATGGAGATAAACGCTGGAAAGACAAAATTAATGACCAACAATGCCATGGCCTTCAACAGCAGGATAAAAGCTAACGGTCAGGAACTCGAAGTGGTTGACCGTTTTAAATATCTTGGGTCGATTGTCAGTGATGAAGGATCAAAATGTGAGGTGTTGGCCAGAATAGCACAGACAATAGCGGCGCTTGCATGGCTTAACAAAATCTGGCAAGATAAACGGTTAGCAATATGCACAAAATTCAGATTAATGGGTACATTGGTCCTGTCAATATTTCTTAATGTCTGTGAGACATGGACAATTACAACTGACCTGCAGCGGAGGATACAGGCTTTGGATATGAGATGTTTTCAAAGACTTCTAAATGTCACGTACAAAAATTGAGCTACAAATGAGGAAATACAAGAAAGAATTACAACAGTAATAGGACCTTTTGAAGATCTCTCGGCAACTGTCAAAAGAAGGAAACTCACTTGGTACGGTCACATATCGAAATCAAATGGTCTTGCAAATACGATCCTCCACGGAAAGGTGCAAGGCAGACGACGAAGAGGCCATCCCAAAAAAGGGGCGGGAGGACAAAATAAAAGAATGGACTAATCTCCAACCAGAAGAGGCATAAGGAGCGACTGCTGACAGAGAGGGATGGTGTGGGGTTGTGAGGATGTCTTCATGTGTGCCCCAACGACCTCACTGGTTACGGGATGACCTGACCTGACATTTTGAGAAGCCAATTTGAATATGTTTAAAGTCATTTAACATTTTCATAAGTCAATTTGAAAATATTTTTTTTTAAATAGGTAATTTTAAAGCTATTGGCCTCTTAGCAGAATCTGTCCATGATTGGTACCAGTGGTGCCATATGCACGTTCTCTGTTTCTCATAAGTTTGGTGCACTCCTGAAGTGCAGATGTTCAGCAGTCTTACTAACAGCACCCAAGTTACAATCATTGGTAGTTCATATCTTTGGTATGTTGACCAGATGATAATACATCAAGGAAAGTGAAAACATTCTTATGGTACTAATATTGTCACAGGATTGGAGATCTTACAAATGATATAGTCACAGGATTGGAGATCTTACAAATGATATAGTCACAGGATTGGAGATCTTACAAATGATATTGTCACAGGATTGGAGATCTTACAAATGATATAGTCACAGGATTGGAGATCTTACAAATGATATAGTCACAGGATTGGAGATCTTACAAATGATATTGTCACAGGATTGGAGATCTTACAAATGATATTGTCACAGGTTTGGAGATCTTACAAATGATATTGTCACAGGTTTGGAGATCTTACAAATGATATTGTCACAGGTTTGGAGATCTTACAAATGATATTGTCACAGGTTTGGAGATCTTACAAATGCATCCAAGTCAATTAATCATACTTTACCATGTGCAGGTGGAAACTAGAAATGAGAGATCTTGTAAGCAAATACCTCTTTAATGTGAGTACGATCTATTTCTTCCTCCACTTTCCCATTGCCTACTTGTATTGATGTTTTGTGATACCCAGCAGTCTCTTCTTCTGACCTACAAAGAGAGAGAGAGAAGCCGTGCCCAAACTATGCCAGCTTATTTCATGCACGAATATCTTCCAACAGTAGGAGCACTGGATGGAGCTGCCATGTGTAGCCATGCTAACATTACATGTCAAGTGGAAGAGTGGTAAGAGCCCTTGTGTCAAAGGAACTGAATTCAATCCCAGGCCTTGACATACTGCAATCTACTCAGTTGTAAATGGGTACCTATCTTACAGTTAAGCAAGACAAGGTGACGAGGTAGAAAGCTGGTTACTCCACATCAGAAAAATCTCAACTTAGAATGCTGTTACTGCTCAACAGTTTCTTTGTCGTCCATTATGGTGTCCATTTAAAGGTTGAAATGATATTTTTATAAACTATTAACATGTTTACTTCATGTCAATTACATCTATAAATTGGGTATAAGTTTTGTGTAACTTTGACATTTATTTACATCTATAAATGATGATGATGAAGCAAAGAGCCTATCATGCTTGGAGGTGAGAAACTGGAAGAGGTGAGCACATGATGATGATGAAGCAAAGAGCCTATCATGCTTGGAGGTGAGAAACTGGAAGAGGTGAGCACCTTCACAAATTTGGGTAGCATGATTGATACTTCAGGGGGCACAGAGGCAGATATAAGGGCTAGAATTGGAAAGGCAAGAATGTGACAGTTCCAGCTGAAGCATGGGAGTTTAGGGCAGGAGAGATTGGGCTGATGATTCTAAGATCAAAGGTTACCTGAATACATGCCTAGGTAAATCACCGGTTTGACACTAGGTCGACAAAGGAAACAGGGGTTTAGGTGGAAGACTTTGTTTAGTACAGGGGTAGGTGTTCGGATTTGACCACTCTGGCGTTCAGAATTAGCATAGATGGGGGGTTGTAACAGTCAGATGCTGCCACAACTAGCTACGACATTTAGAGTGACAAGGATTCAGGGATAGTCATCCAATAATAATTAGTTATTAGACCATTGGACAGCCATGTTGTTGCTTGAGACTATTAAATACTCTGCATGGATGAACTCAGGAGACTGGCTGCCAGGAGTCTGTGAGTTTGCAAGGTGACAGTACCTTCATACACCTCGAGTTTTGGCCAGTTGCTCAATAGATGTTTAAATTGAACACCCTGAGAAAAGTAAGAGATCTGAATATGTGTTGTACCTGCATGAACCTTGTGAACGATGTATGTTCTGAGCGGTTACACGAGTGTACAGATCACCTACGGACAAGATCTGAATGTGTGTTGTATGTGCAGGACACCTGGTTTTTGTTTTGTTTTTGCGTTCGTCTTATTTCTCTAATCTCTTAGGCGGTGTGCGCTGCACTACGGTTTTTATTTTACGCCTATTGGCCCAGTGCATCCGACTGCGACATGCATTTTATGTAAGGGTCTGCTTCCTCCTGCATTTTCTAAGGGTTTGCTTCCCCGGGATAACGGCCAGTGCTGTGATGGGATCGAACCCAGCACATTCGGATTGTGAGCCATTTCACTTAACCACTAGCCCACGCCGTCCTCATGAATGATGCGTAATCTAATTACAAATGAATGTACAGATTCATCTGAGTACATGAAGTGATCTATGTAATCTGATCGTGAGGAAGAGTTTGTTGATTATGTGTGAGCGTACAGATTCATGTGAATACATGAATTGATCTACGCACAGATCGCACATGAACCGATTGTATGTGAATGTACAGATCACCTAATTGAAAGTGAGATTATATGTGAATGCACAGAACGACTGAGTTTGTAATTTTACCATGAGGACGAGTTTGTGATTGTGTGCAGATAAGGGAGTGCAGCGGCAAGAATCTGGGTTATGTAGTTTGGGGGAAACATAAAAAACTAGTGCTTAAAACCTCCTATTGTAGTTCAATATATATATATGTATATATATATATATATATAATACTTATTTAGTTTAGATGTACTTTCCTCTTTTTGTTGATATTCATGTTATTAAATCATATATAGTGTTTACTGTGTGAAGTCGTGCAGTGGTGTGGATACATGTTGTAACACTTTAGATAAGTAAACTACTCAGCTAAACCTAGACTCTACCACAAGAACATCATTTCCTGTTACTGAATAACATATGGCAATTCAGAGAAATAGACTACTACAAGGTTTGGATTGTTTAATTCCAATTTCAAGCCAGTGCTCCTGTGAGGAGCAAAAACTTGGCGAGCGACAGGGACAATACAAAGGAAAATCCACATCAAGAGATGTCTACGGAGAATGATGGGCATAGGCTGGCAGGACATGGTGAGGAGTAGGAACCTATGGGAAACAAGCCAGCAACCACTACATCAACATATCAAACATGAGAAATGGGATTGGATAGGACACTCGCACCAGAAATCATCACCAAACATGGCATACGCAGAGAGGGGAGGGGGGGGGGGAGAAACACCTGGAAAATGAACTTCGGTCCCTGGACCTCAACTGAAGAGGGGTGGAGACAGTGGCTCAGGATCAAACTTGCTGGAGGAGGGTTGTTAATGGCCTGTTTCCGAAAAGGAGCAACAAAATAGGATGATGACTGGACAAAAGTAACGAATTAATACTGCGTTTCGATTTATTGGCATTCAAATTATTGAAGCTCTGTTGTACTTCTAAATTCTGAATGCTACTAAATAGTCTAATTTTGTATCATTATCATACAAGATAAACATGATTATAAAAACTATGTGCATGTTCTCGTGGTTATGTTGAAAAGAATCATCATAGCATGTATTTACCTGGAATCTTCTTGATCATTCTCACCACTT
Source organism: Ariolimax columbianus (assembly GCA_036924085.1). NCBI lineage: Eukaryota > Metazoa > Mollusca > Gastropoda > Stylommatophora > Arionidae > Ariolimax > Ariolimax columbianus. The sequence goes on from JAVGWX010000019.1 coordinate 61,874,775, forward strand.
GAATCCATTCAGAATTGAAGTTCACAAAGAATGCTTTTTTTATATAGATCTACTTATATAGACTAGTACTAGTTTAGTTTAGTTAGTACGTAGTCAGTCTATACAAAACTATTGAGAGTTAGGGCACTGATTTCACTGAACTAGGAAGAGCGAATGATTAAAAATAATAGTTAACTTAATTACTCCTTACTTATGTTCCTATAGTTATTATGTCTACACTCGGTGTTTTAGTGTGTCACTTCTGACGTCTGAGTTTAGACAGTTTAGTGTTTGAGTGTGTCACTTCTGACGTCTGAGTTTAGTGTTTGAGTGTGTCACTTCTGACGTCTGAGTTTAGACAGTTTAGTCAAGTTTAATGTTTGAGTGTGTCACTTCTGACGTCTGAGTTTAGTGTTTGAGTGTGTCACTTCTGACATCTGCGTTTAGACAGTTTAATGTTTGAGTGTGTCACTTCTGATGTCTGAGTTTAGACAGTTTAGTGTTTGAGTGTGTCACTTCTGACGTCTGAGTTTAGACAGTTTAGTCAAGTTTAGTATTTGAGTGTGTCACTTCTGACGTCTGAGTTTAGTGTTTGAGTGTGTCACTTCTGACGTCTGAGTTTAGTGTTTGAGTGTGTCACTTCTGACGTCTGAGTTTAGTGTTTGAGTGTGTCACTTCTGACGTCTGAGTTTAGACAAGTTTAGTGTTTGAGTGTGTCACTTCTGACGTCTGAGTTTAGACAGTTTAGTGTTTGAGTGTGTCACTTCTGACGTCTGAGTTTAGTGTTTGAGTGTGTCACTTCTGACGTCTGAGTTTAGACAGTTTAGTGTTTGAGTGTGTCACTTCTGACGTCTGAGTTTAGTGTTTGAGTGTGTCACTTCTGACGTCTGAGTTTAGACAGTTTAGTCAAGTTTAGTGTTTGAGTGTGTCACTTCTGACGTCTGAGTTTAGTGTTTGAGTGTGTCACTTCTGACGTCTTAGTTTAGACAGTTTAGTCAAGTTTAGTGTTTGAGTGTGTCACTTCTGACGTCTGAGTTTAGACAGTTTAGTCAAGTTTAGTGTTTGAGTGTGTCACTTCTGACGTCTGAGTTTAGTATTTGAGTGTGTCACTTCTGACGTCTTAGTTTAGACAGTTTAGTCAAGTTTAGTGTTTGAGTGTGTCACTTCTGACGTCTTAGTTTAGACAGTTTAGTCAAGTTTAGTGTTTGACTGTGTCACTTCTGACGTCTTAGTTTAGACAGTTTAGTCAAGTTTAGTGTTTGAGTGTGTCACTTCTGACGTCTGAGTTTAGTCAATTTCATCGTTTATCTCACTGCAGCCTCAGTCTCAGCCTCCTGATTCCTTCTGCTGCTAGTACTAGCAAATACTAGACTAAGCTGTATGCTCATCGTAAAGACCTGAATAACGATCAGTCAGAAATAAAAAACAAACAATGCATAAACATTGCACGCTATTTGTATTACTACTGATCTATCATACATTGTAGATATTCCTGAATTGTACACTAACACTTCTAGAAGGGAATCTTGAAAATAACAACATTGCCGCCATGTTGGATTCGCCCCGGAAGTTATCAGATACTAGTACCGGAGTGAAGCCCCGGTCTGTCCTGGCTCATGGCTATCGCTACTGGCCGACCGACTCTACTGCACATCACCATTAAAATAACACTTTGGACTCTTCCAGATAATAACAACTTTAGGTTGCCTGGTAGTCGACCTCCAGTGTTGTACAATTCTTAAGTGGCCTACTCAAGTCATTGATCAATTATTTTTAGAATGTGTTTACTGAATAAATCAAAGATTATATATATATAAATAAACATCATTATTATGATTACATACACGTGTATGTCACTATGTCAATGTGTGTGTACATGTATAATATACATTCAGTTCAGTTCAAGTGCCGTCGTCGCTTCGAAGGTCGGCTGCAATGGATCTCCTGTGTACTCTATCTCTTGACGTAATGGTACAATCTGACAGGCTTTTTTTCAGTCCATCTCCTGATGTTATTCACCCACTCAAAACGTCGTCTGCCTCTTGAACGACTGCCTTTCTCCATATCCTCTAGTATGGTCTTCAACAAGGAGGTGTGTCTTGTTATATGACCGAAATAACGTAACTGTCTAACCCTGGTTTCGGTCATTAATTCTCTTTTCACACTCAACTTTTTCAATACCTCCACATTTGTTTTCTTCTCTTTCCAAGAAATGTGACCCAATCTTCTTATATTTCCACGTTTCGAAGGCTTCGATACTTTTTCCCAATGTGTTATTCAGTGCCCAGGTGTCTGCGCCATAAAGTAGTGACGAGTATATATAACACCGGACAATTCTCATTTTCAAATTCTGATTTATCAGTTTGGATGTCAGTATGTGTCGCATGTTGCTGAATACCATCTTGGCCATATCTATTCTCTTTCTGATTTCCTGTTCACATAATATGCATACCTGAACGAAGCAGAATACACATTATGTGCGCGTGTGTGTGTGCATGTGTGTGTGTGAGCATGTGTGTGTGTGTGTGTGCGTGCGTGTGTATGTATGTGCGCGCGTGTGTGTGTCCAAAAAAGGCGCTTCAAGGACAGCCTGAATGAGTCTTTTAATTGCCGTCACATAGACATTACCACCGGGGAACACATGGCTCCAATTCGTTCAACCTGGAATGGTGCGGTCGAAAAGGTCGTTGCAATCAGCGAGGGCCTCTGTGCTCAATCATCCCAGGATAGACGAACACTCAGACATGGGTCTGTGGTCAGCTAGCCCAGGATAGAGCCACAATCAGAGATGGGTCTGTGGTCAGCTAGCCCAGAATAGAGGCACAATCAGAGATGGGTCTGTGGTCAGCTAGCCCAGAATAGAGGCACAATCAGAGATGGGTCTCCGGTCAGCTAGCCCAGGATAGAGGCACAATCAGCGAGGGCCTCTGTGGTCAGCTAGCCCAGGATAGACGAACAATCAGCGAGGACCTCTGTGCTAAATCATCCCAGGATAGACGAACAATCAGTGAGGACCTCTGTGCTAAATCATCCCAGGATAGACGCACAATCAGCGAGGACCTCTGTGCTCAATCATCCCAGGATAGACGAACAATCAGTGAGGACCTCTGTGCTCAACTAGCCCAGGATAGACGCACAATCAGCGAGGACCTATGTGCTCAGCTAGCCCAGGATAGACGCACAATCAGCGAGGACCTCTGTGCTCAATCATCCCAGGATAGACGAACAATCAGCGAGGACCTCTGTGCTCAACTAGCCCAGGATAGACGCACAATCAGCGAGGACCTATGTGCTCAGCTAGCCCAGGATATACGCACAATCAGCGAGGACCTCTGTGTTCAGCTAGCCCAGGATAGACGCACAATCAGCGAGGACCTATGTGCTCAGCTAGCCCAGGATAGACGCACAATCAGCGAGGACCTATGTGCTCAGCTAGCCATCATTTTTAAATTTTCAATTGTTGGTGATCATATATATATTCTGTGTTCAGGTATTTGATCTGCGGTCCCGTTGCCAGGACGAAGTTCACAATCTGTTCTAGGTCTGGAGGGCAGCCCAATAGTTTCGGCCTCTTCTGACCATATTTGGCTTCTTAGATCTTTGTGGGCTGGACAGCTTTGTAGGACTTGTTCATGTGTTTAGATTCCGGTTACATATGGACATTCGTTTGTCTAGGACTGATTCTGCCGGCAGAGCTGTTCTATTATTCTACAGTCGCGGAACAGGAATGTCGATGTCTTTGAAGTTGTTAATTGAGTCAAATCTATCGTTCGCATCCATTTCTTTCGAAAGGCGCAGCTGTAATTGCTGTGAACGATAGTTTTAGCTTCTGGGTTTGGCATTGTGATTGTGTGTATGTGTGCCTGCGTGCGGGTACGCGTGTATATATATGTCAAGGCGGATCGGACTAGCTGGGTCTGTTATGCACGACTTCCGACGTCTGTAGAGTAATGGAAAAATCTTAATCGAAACAAAAATCCTCATCTATCAGTCCTGTGTGGCCCCAGTTCTGCGTGGTCCCAGTCCTGCGTGGTCTCAGTCTTGCGTGGTCTCAGTCCTGCGTGGTCCCAGTCCTGCGTGGTCTCAGTTCTGCGTGGCCCCAGTCTTGCTTTACGGCCCGAAACCTGGACATTACTGAAACATGATATGTCGAGGCTGGAGGCCTTCCACGTGCAACCAGCAGAGTATCCGATGGCACGACTATATCCACAACGTCGAGCTCTCTTCTAAAACAGGCCTCCACCCAATCTCAGAAACATTGGACCGCGCCGAGTTTCTTTCTTCGGTCATTCGGCTGGACCAGGAAACCTCCAACAGTCTTCCTCCGACCGGCCGAAGTCCGTCTCCGTACAGTATGGCTCTAGCAGATATCAACTTTTCCTCTGCCATTGACGAGGCCCGGAACAACGCCTCAGCAGGGGGTTATTGATGTGGCCTCCGACGCAACGAGCCTCAGCGAACATTATTATTATTATATGTTTCTTTCTCGGTCCATTTCCTGGTAAATTGCCTCACTGTATCTAATTAATTTGTTTTCAAATATCGAGTTACTTTATATCCCGGGTCAGCTACACTTTATATCCCGGCTTGACTACACTTTATATCCAGGTTCAGCTACACTTTATATCTAGGCTCAGCTACACTTTATATCCCGGCTTGACTACACTTTATATTCAGACTGGGCTACACTTTATATCCAGGTTCAGCTACACTTTATAGCCCTGCTCGACCACACTTTATATCCTGGCTTGACCACACTTTATATCCTGGCTTGACCACACTTTATATCCTGGCTTGACCACACTTTAAATCCTGGCTTGACCACACTTTATATCCTGGCTTGACCACACTTTATATCCTGGCTTGACCACACTTTATATCCCGGCTTGACCACACTTTATATCCTGGCTTGACCACACTTTATATCCTGGCTTGACCACACTTTAAATCCTGGCTTGACCACACTTTATATCCCGGCTCGACTACAAGCAACAATTGAGATGCCAACAAGAAGTAAAGATAAGAATGGCACGACAGAGGTTAACTAAAATTAATAACGTTTGGCAGAACACTGGCACAAGGACAAGAATAAAGATGCAAAAAATGTGCATCTCTCCCGATGGCAAAGTGCAGTGGCAAGCCCACTTATACAGACCAAAGAGAGGCAGTCTGGCCCGGGTTGGGGGGCGGCCATGCTTGACAAGCTGAGACAGACCGGCTAAGACCTGAAACGTGCAGTCTCTTTCGTGAACCTCACCGGACTAGAAGTATAGCATTAGTTGATAGAAGAAGGCGAAGAAGAAGAAGATTCCTTCGAGATAAAGTGCTATAGAGCGAAGAAGAAAAACGCAGAAATCCTAGAGGAGCTGGATATAGAACAGAGCTGGCTAGTACACAACATGGCGCCCAGGACATCAACAAACTTTGGTCACATCAGACGTCACAGTGGGCAGATAGAACGATACTGGGGGTATGGTACCTGGCAAGAGGAGAAGATGGATAAGGGGCATTACAGAGGCGCTGGGGTTGGCAAGGGAGGGAGAGCTGGCCGGGGATTAAGTGTCTTACAGACCGGATATCATGAGAGAGACGTTCTGTGGGAGAGCTGGCCAGGGATCGAGTGTCTTACAGACTGGATATCATGAGAGCGACGTTCTGTGGGAGAGCTGACCAGGGATCGAGTGTCTTACAGACCGGATATCATGAGAGCGACGTTCTGTGGGAGAGCTGGCCAGGGATCGAGTGTCTTACAGACCGGATATCATGAGAGCGACGTTCTACAAAGGACATGCTACATGATGATGATGAGTTAGATAGCAGTCTGCAATGATAGAATATGGTGGCTGGTTGTTTATGGTGGCTGGTTGTTAACCTCGTGCCTTTGTCAGTCAACAATTTTTAAAACACCTTACTACATCCGAGTGTAAGTTGTAACCAAGGACGGTGCAGCCTAATCTAAACTACAGATGGCCATGGTGTAGCAGTAATGACAGAACGAAGTGGCTGAAGTGGGAGTCATTTATTTTCCAAGCTGAATGTGGCAAAGCGAAAGTCGTGGCTCAAGTGACCGGAAACCACTTCAGTTTCTGAGTACCTTAATTGTAGTTGCTTCCCTTCCTCCCCCACTGGTTAGTGATGTCGTTTCTATTCGTGTCTAGCGTCTTTACTATTAACTTCTGTTTGACGTGAGGTGAGTTTCTTTATCAACATCTTTATTTTTGAAGGAGTAAAATAGGTTCCATTGAATACACAGGTGGGGGACGGCGTGGCCTAGTGGATAAGTGGCACGGCTCACAATCAGAAGGTGCTGGGTTCGATCCCCATCACAGCACCGGCCGTTACCCCGGGGAAGCAAACCCTTAGAAAATGCAGGAGGAAGCAGACCCTTACATAAAATGCATGCTGAAGTCGGATGCATTGGGCCGACAGGCGCAAAATAAAAACCACAGTGCAACGCACACCGTCTTGGGGATTAGAGAAATAAGGCGAACGAAAAAAAATAAAAAAATACACAGGTGTAGGGGATGAAGTGTTATGGAGTTCCTTGCACTATTTCTCAGTTTTGTCTATCTGGTAGAGTGGCCAGTTCCTTCCCTCTGTGTCTTTTCTTTCTGGGGAGGGAAGGACAGGGTCACTGCACCTCCATGCATGACATGAATTGCTACTGTAGAGAGCTGTGTGTGGGGTTAGCAACACTATCATATAAAACACAGTAGAACAGAAACTATCATTACAGGCGCACACAAAGAGCTTTGGCGCAGGCTTTCCATGAGAACTCTCTACCTTCTTCCCGTTAACCAATTTTCAATCCATTTGACAACTTCCCCACCTATTCCACGTGATTTTAACTTTTGAAATAATCTTTGATGAGGTACTCTATCAAAGGCCTTTGCAAAATCTAGATAAATAACATCCACTGACTCCCCTTTATCTATGATTTTAGTAACCTCCTCCATGAATTCTAATAGATTTGTTAAGCACGATCTCCCTAGTAAACCGATGCTATTTCTGATTAGATTAAATTTGTCCAAATGCATCCTCTATGCTTGTGAGACATGGACAGTTGTAGCCGACCTTCAACGAAGGATACTGACCTTGGAGATGAGATGTTACCAAAGACTTTTAAACGTCACATACATAGATCGAGTTACAAATGAGGAAATATGAGATAGAATTACAACAGCAATAGGGCCTTTTGAAGACCTCTTGGCAACTGTCAAAAGAAGGAAACTCACTTGGTACGGTCACATATCGGGATCAAATGGTCTTGCAAATATAATCCTCCACGGAATGGTGCATGGCAGACAACGAAGACGCCGTCCCAAAAAGAGATGAGAGGACAAGTTAAAAGAATGGACCAATCTCCGACCAGAAGAGTCACAGGCACCGCCACTGACAGAGAGGGATGGCATGGAGTTGTGAGGATGTCTTCATGTGTGCCCCAACGACCTCACGGGTTACGGGATGACCTGACCTGAAATGCATTACAATGTTTACTTCGACTATTGACTCTAACAATTTACAGACTATGCTCGTTAAACTCACCGGTCTATAAATCATTGGATCTGATTTTTTGCCTTTTCTTAATAAAGGGGATCACTCCTGCATCTTTCCAATCCCGTGGAACAATCCCTTTTGTAAGTGATTGAGAACATAATATAGCCAATGGTTTTTCTAGTTGGTCTCTAATTTCATACAGCAATTTTGGGTGAATACCATCTTGACCTGGACATTTATCCACTTTCAATCCCTCCAATTTTTTAAAAACCATTTCCTCTGTAATACAGATTGATCTTAATCCCGCTGTATCCATGTCTCTTTGAAAAATATCTATAGGCTCTGGGATCTTGGAGCAGTCCTCTTTTGTGTAGACTGTGCCAAAGTACTGATTGAGTAGATTAGCTGTCTCCCTATTCTCACTTATTATTTTCCCTGTACTGTCTATGAGAAGGCCTACTTTGTCTTTCGTTCTTTGTTTATTTCTAACATAAGAAAAGAAGCTTTTACTGTCAGTCTTGATCCTCTGAGCAAGTTTTTTTTCAAAGTCTATTTTTGCTGTTTTATTCGCTTTCTGAGATATGTTCTGCTTGTCCAAATATTTTACATGTTTCTTTTGATTTACCTGCCTCTATATATTTTTGCCATGCTTTATTTTTTGCTCTTCTACATTTCACTACAAATCTAGTTATCCACTTTTTACGCTTGGGGTTTACCTCCCTACATGGAACACATTCCTCTTTTAGCGTTTCTAGAACTGTTTTAAAACTCACACTCCTGTTCAACATCTGTTCCTCCAACAATATCTTTCCAGATAACATGTGGTTCGCTGCCTCTTTCATCCTCTTAACATCTGTCTTAGAGTAGTCGTATGTTCGCGTGTTTATGTTTACTTCTTTCCCTGCAATAAGATCCCAACGGATGATTTGATGGTCACTTGACAACACATTCCATTCTTCAGACAACATCCTGCTACTTGCAAAGCCCTTTTCAGGGCTTGGTAGCAGGAAAATGAACAAAAAAAGAAGAAAAGCACAGATATTGCAGACTGCAACATGTAGCACAACATGTTTTACACAAAACAAAGTTTCCCCAATTATGATCTTTCTCAGCTAAACATTTGTTTTATGAAGTTATTTCACAATCAGTTTTCCATGAACATTTTCTTCTCAATAAGTTTCCCATAAAGTTGTTTCTCAATCTTCCATCCACTGTTACTTCACAAATACTGTTTCTCAATCTTCCATTAATTGTTACTTCACAAATACTGTTTCTCAATCTTCCATTAACTGTTACTTCACAAATACTGTTTCTCAATCTTCCATTAACTGTTACTTCACAAATACTGTTTCTCAATCTTCCATCAACTGTTACTTCACAAATACTGTTTCTCAATCTTCCATCCACTGTTACTTCACAAATACTGTTTCTCAATCTTCATTAACTGTTACTTCACAAATACTGTTTCTCAATCTTCCATCAACTGTTACTTCACAAATACTGTTTCTCAATCTTCCATCAACTGTTACTTCACAAATACTGTTTCTCAATCAAAAAATCAAAAACGTGTACAGCCCCCTGTGGAGCATGCCTTCAACAAATACAAGACAAGCCATCAAATGTTGATCTGTTTGTATCTATTGAAGACTTTGTGGTTGAATGTTTCTACAGAATGGGCCGGGGAGGAAGACTAACAGCCTTTCCCTAGGTCTAGTAACCCACATCATCAGGAACAGCCCAGAGCTGCACCTTTCCCCAGGTCTAGTAACCCACATTATCGGCCCAGAGCTACACCTTTCCCTAGGTCTAGTAACCCACATTATCAGCTCAGAGCTGCACCTTTCTCTAGGTCTAGTAACCCACATTATCAGCCCAGAGCTGCACCTTTCCCTAGGTCTAGTAACCCACATTATCAGCCCAGAGCTGCACCTTTCCCCAGGTCTAATAAGCCACATCATCAGGAACAGCCCAGAGCTGCACCTTTCCCCAGGTCTAGTAACCCACATTATCGGCCCAGAGCTGCACCTTTCCCTAGGTCTAGTAACCCACATTATCAGCACAGAGCTGTGCCTTTCCCTAGGTCTAGTAACCCACATTATCAGTCCAGAGCTGCACCTTTCCCCAGGTCTAGTAAGCCACATCATCAGGAACAGCCCAGAGCTGCAGCTTTCCCTAGGTCTAGTAACCCACATTATCAGCCCAGAGCTGCACCTTTCCCTAGGTCTAGTAACCCACATTATCAGCCCAGAGCTGCACCTTTCCCTAGGTCTAGTAACCCACATTATCAGCCCAGAGATGCACCTTGGCCTAGGTCTAGTAACCCACATTATCAGCCCAGAGCTGCACCTTTCCCTAGGTCTAGTAACCCACATTATCAGCCCAGAGATGCACCTTGGCCTAGGTCAAGTAACCCACATTATCAGCCCAGAGCTGCACCTTTCCCTAGGTCTAGTAACCCACATTATCAGCCCAGAGCTGCACCTTGGCCTAGGTCTAGTAACCCACATTATCAGCCCAGAGCTGCACCTTGGCCTAGTTCTAGTAACCCACATTATCAGCCCAGAGCTGCACCTTTCCCCAGGTCTAGTAAGCCACAAGAACAAAACCACCCATAAGCTTACTACTAATAACCAAATTTGAATCAGACAGGGAACACATGGGAAGCACCTTCAAAGGTCTGACCAGATGGACTGCAGAACTTTTGGATAGCTTTAGTCTACCAGGCATGCAACACTGATCTGCCAGATTTAATTCCAGGGTTCAACCATGAATCCTTCCCATGAACACCAGCAGTGGAAATCAATGTTGTCATGAGTTTCATCAATAAAATATTGATATCTCACGAGTAGCGTCGTCATGAATGACATCCAAAAATGGGATCCCCCACAGATGACAAGTATGGTATATGCACACACTAGACACAAAGTGAGACATGTAGGCATCATGGATTGATAGTGATGACATGACCACGTACGAACAAGAGACATGATAACCATTTATGCTACCTGACGATTGAGTGTAGTAAGATTGATGTCAGCACACTGACAGTGGTTGTATATCAATACCTATACCTTTCCTTGTTGCCCATTGTTCACAACACTGTTAGCATCCCAAGTGATATAACCCTCTTGTCCTGGTGTTTGTTTGTCGCTTTATTCATCTATCATTTTTTTCAAAATTAGCACTGAAAAATAGCAGCAGAACAATGAAACCTAAAGTATATACAAAATATGTGCATTCATGCACTTCAATACTAGATGAAAATAGTAGCCCATCACAAGTGAAGATGGTGATACAAAAGTGTCCATTGTTCAGCAATAATACAAGTTGTGTTAGGAAGATATTCAAACAAATGTGGGTAGACTAGATGGCTGTACCAAATGCAAGACAAGTTTTTGATATTACTACAAAACAGTCTGACTGTATTAAAAACTGACAGAACCAATGTGCTGACTAATACAGGGAGAAGGGGGCATGAAAGCTGAATAAGCTGGAAGTGGGCAAATGAATTTAGGGAAGAGCTGGAAAAACATGGAGAAAAAGGTGTGTGACTAAATGGATCAATGGACAACTGAATGGATCAATGGGTGACTAAATGCATCAATGGGTGACTGAAAGGATCAATAGGTGACTGAATGGATCAATGTGTGACTGATTGGACAACTGGATGGATCAATAGGTGACTGAATGGACAACTGAATGGATCAATAGGTGACTGAATGGACAACTAAATGGATCAATGGGTGACTGAATGGATCAATAGGTGACTGAATGGACAACTAAATGGATCAATGGGTGACTGAATGGATCAATAGGTGACTGAATGGACAACTGAATGGATCAATAGGTGACTGAATGGAAAACTGAATGGATCAATGGGTGACTGAATGGATCAATAGGTGACTGAATGGATCAATAGGTGACTGAATGGACAACTGAATGGATCAATGGGTGACTGAATGGATCAATAGGTGACTGAATGGACAACTGAATGGATCAATGGGTGACTAAATGGATCAATAGGTGACTGAATGGACAACTGGATGGATCAATAAGTGACTGAATGGGTCAATTAAACCACCAACAATGAACATAATTTTGCACAAAGATTTTGGCAAAGGCTGTGATTGTATGTCCGTAAGTTTGGCATGTGTTATGTGGAGCAGTGTAACAATGAGCCCATCTTGGTATGACCCTAGCCTCGTGCACATCTGCTACACAAAGTTGTTCAGCCAGAATCGAGTCAGGTAAAGCTCATCGTAGGCTTGGAATTCATGCACAAATAATTCAACTTATTTCAGCAAAGCTGGATCTGCCTTACAAAGTCAGGACACCTGTAATATAGGTTTCAGTCCACATGACTTAAGAGGATTTCCCAGACAAAGTGAGGTCCCAGAGTCAGGTTTCCCTGTCCTTCATCATCTGGTTAAGTTGGAAGTCATCAGCCTCACCCTGTTGTATGTCTCGTTCTGTCTCAGTTTGCATCAGGACCTCTCTCGTCTTCTGTGCATTATCCGTCATTTGGGGGCAGGTAGTCTCTCCAAATGTACAAAGTCAAGGAACCACACTACCATTCACAAAGCCAAGAAACCACACTATCATTCACAAAGCAAGAAACCACACTATCATTCACAAAGCCAAGAAACCACACTATCATTCACAAAGCCAAGAAACCACACTATCCTTCACAAAGCCAAGAAACCCCACTATCACTCACAAAGCCAAGAAACCCCACTCTCATTCACAAAGCCAAGAAACCACACTATCATTCACAAAGCCAAGAAACCACACTATCATTCACAAAGCCAAGAAACCACACTATCATTCTAGGATCTCTCAAGGAATTCTCACATCCTGCACAAGGCCACTTCCCATCCCACTTAGCCATCCAATCTTGGTTGGGTCTGTGGTCAGGGAAATGTCCATGACAAGAGTAACCACACCTCATAGATGTCCTCCCTACCTCATAGTTGCCCTCCCATAGTCGTCATCCCACACCCCATAGTTGCCCTCCCATAGTTACCCTCCCACACCCCATAGTTGTCCTCCCACACCCGATAGTTGTCCTCCCATACCCGATAGTTGTCCTCCCACACCCCATAGTTGTCCTCCCACACCCCATAGTTGTCCTCCCACACCCCACAGTTGTCCTCCCACACCCCAGTTGCCCTCCCACATCACACAGTTGTCCTCCCACACCCCACAGTTGCCCTCACACCCCACAGTTGCCCTCTCATACCCCATAGTTGTCCTCTCCCACCCCATATTTGCCCTCCCATGCCTCATAGTTGCCCTCCCACACCACATAGTTGCCCTCCATGGCAAGAATAACTATATTCTGGTGCTACATGTGGTCGGTTGTTCATGATAACAGATTCTCATGTCAGCTGAACATTTGTTGTTCATGATAACAGATTCTCATGTCAGCTGAACATTTGTTGTTCATGATGACAGATTCTCATGTCAGCTGTCAGCTAAACATTTGTTGTTCATGATAACAGATTCTCATGTCAGCTGAAGATTTGATGTTCATGATAACAGATTCTCATGTCAGCTGAACATTTGCTGTTCATGATAACAGATTCTCATATCAGCTGAACATTTGTTGTTCATGATAACAGATTCTTATGTCAGCTGAACATTTGCTGTTCATGATAACAGATTCTCATGTCAGCTGAACATTTGCTGTTCATGATAACAGATTCTCATGTCAGCTGAACATTTGCTGCTCATGTACTACTGAAATCAGAGGCACCTGGCCACAACTTGCTGTATGGCAATTTCAGTAACTTTGGGCTAACTAGTAAGTTTGTTAGAGCTATTGCTGTGGAGGTCTGATGAACAAGAAAGAAGATTCAATGATTTGTCTGTTCAGTGCCTAACCCTTTCAAACTGGCGAAGTATCCGTGCTATTTGACGCACACACACTACACTAGCACTGTCTCACTGAAATGGATTGCTCTATGCTTTTTGAGCTGGCCACCTTGAGTGAACCTTAAATCACAAATATCACACGGATAAGGCTTCTCTCCTGTATGCAGTCTTTTGTGTGACCTCAGCGTGCTGTACTGAGCAAAACCTACACCACAAACATCACACTTGTAAGGCTTCTCTCCTGTATGTGTTCTCTTGTGTGTTTTCAGGTACCTGTTTTGAGTAAACTCTACTCCACAGATATCACAACAAAATGGCTTCTCACCCGTATGCATCCTTTTATGTGTCTTTAGAGTACTGTTTTCAGTAAACGTTAGATGACATTCGTCACATTTGAATGACTTTTCTCCTGTGTGTGTTTTGATGTGACGTTTTAAATGTCCACTTTGAGTAAAATGAATTCCACACATATCACACTTGTATGGCTTCTCTCCTGTATGAATTCTTTTGTGTGCCCATAATGTACCATGCTGAGCAAACTCGACACCACAAACTTCACACCTAAAAGGTTTCTCTCCTGTATGTACTCTTTCATGGTTCTTTTGGCTGGTTCTGCTGGTAAATCTTAGACTACAAACATCACATTTGTATGGCTTCTCTCCTGTGTGCATTCTCCTATGTATATGTAGGTAGCCACTTTGAGTAAAATCAATGCCACAGATATCACATGTGTAAGGCTTCTCTCCAGTGTGTACTTTAGAGTGATTTTTGAGGTTGCTTCTATTAGTAAACCCTAAACTACAAACATCACACTTGAACGGTTTCTCTCCTGTGTGTGTTCTTCTATGGATATTAAGGTACCCGCTCCGAGCAAATCGTATGCTACATATATCGCACTTGTAAGGCTTCTCTCCCGTATGGATTCTCTTATGCTTGTGAAGATTGCTGTTATGTGCAAATTTGACATGGCACACATCACACTCATAACGTTTCTCTCCTGTGACGGCATTTTTATTTTTCGGTGTGGTGTTGGTGACTTCTGCATGGCAACCATCAAATTTCTTTGATTTCTCTTTCACATGCAATCTCTTGTGTCTCTCTAAATTTCCACTCTGAATAAACTCTGTACCACAGATATCACATTTATAAGGTTTCTCTCCAGTATGAGTTCTCATGTGTGTATAAAGTGTGCTGCGTTGAGCAAACACGACACTACAAACATCACACTTGTAAGGTTTCTCTCCTGTATGTATTCGTTTATGTTTCTGCAGGTTACTATTGTCAGTAAACCCTACACCACAAAAAGTACACCTATAGGGCTTCTCCCCAGTATGTAGCCTCTTGTGTACGCTCAGGTAGCCCCTGAGGGCAAACACAGCATCACAAACATCACACTTGTGAGGCTTCTCTCCCGTAGGCACTTTTCTGTGATTCTTCAGGTTGCTACTGCTGGAAAATGCTATTCCACAGTCATCACACTTGTAAGGTTTCTCTCCTGTGTGGGTTCGTTTGTGTATCTTTAGGTGTCCATTTTGTGTAAAGCCAACACCACATTCGTCACACTTGTATGGCTTCTCTCCTGTATGGATTCTTCTGTGTGTTGTCAGGGTACTGCGCTGAGCAAATTCCACACTACAAACATCACACTTGTAAGGTTTCTCTCCTGTATGGGTTCTCTTGTGGTCTTTCAAATTGCTGCTGTTAGTAAACCCAAGGCCACAAACATCACACTTGTAAGGCTTCTCTCCTGTATGAGTTCTTCTGTGTATCTTGAGGTGTCCACTTTGAGTAAAGTCAAGACCACAAACATCACACTTGTAGGATGTAATTCCTGTGTGCAATCTGTTGTGTTTATGTAGTGTTCTCAACTCAGTAAACCCAAGGCCACACACATCACACTTGTGAGGCATCTTCTGTGTATTTATATCTTCATACAACCGATGAAAGGATGTGTTTGTATCTTCTCTAGCTGTTTCTATATTATTCTCACAGTTGAACAATTCTTCTTTTGCCAGCCTCATGCAATCTTTGCTTTCTGTAGTCAAATTGCAGTTTTTCTGAATATCAATGTTCACTTTCATGTGACTGTCTATGACAGTCAGAGATTTGGTATCTTCATTTCTCTCAGTGTTATCTTTGGTTATCTCAATATGATCTTCTCTCCTCTCAGAGTTATATTCCTTCACCTGAGAGTTATCTGCTCTCATCTCAGAATTACATTCCTTCACCTGAGAGTGATCTTCTCTCATTTCAGAGTTATATTCCTTCACCTGAGAGTTATCTTCTCTTATCTCAGAATTATATTCTGAGACCTGAGAGTGTTCTTCTCTCATCTCAGAGTTATTTTCCTTCACCTGAGAGTGATCTTCTCTCATCTCAGAGTTATTTTCCTTCACCTGAGAGTGATCTTCTCTCATCTCAGAGTTATATTCCTTCACCTGAGAGTGTTCTTCTCTCATCTCAGAGTTATATTCCTTCACCTGAGAGTGATCTTCTCTCATCTCAGAGTTATATTCCTTCACCTGAGAGTGATCTTCTCTCATCTCAGAGTTATATTCCTTCACCTGAGAGTGATCTTCTCTCATCTCAGAGTTATATTCCTTCACCTGAGAGTGATCGTCTCTCAGCCTTAGTTCTGAGTTATTGCCTCTAGTCTTTATTGCAGATGTCAACCAGGATTTTCCATTTATGTTGACCGATGTCTTCACCGAGCTTGTCTTGTGTTCTGGAAGTTTCTCTGGGCAGCCATCATCACTATGCTGCGTTCGCTGACAGCGGCTGGCACTGTATGTACATGTTGTCCCCTTCTGCCAGATACCAACATGGGAAACACTAAAGCAACACTGAGAACAGGAGCAGACAACTGAAATGTAAAACAAACAAAACCAGTGAATTACAATCATTTTAAAAACAAAAATAGGTCAAGATAGGCCCATTGAAGATGATGCCATTTGGGGTGAAGTGTTAGAGACTTGACTGTACCAAGTCTCAGCTACTGTAAGGTAGGGGGTGAAGGGTTAGAGACTTGACTGTACCAAGTCTCAGCTTTTGAGAGATGGGGGAATGAAGTGTTTGAGACTTGATTGTACCAAGTGTCAGCTACTGTAAGGTAGGGGATGAAGTGTTGGTTGGTTGGTTACTGATCTAGTACCCTGTTCTTTAGGGTGCATGCGCTTTAGCCCAATGCAATATAGTGATATCTGTTCATGAGTTGTTTAGTCCCATACAAAGTGTTCCATTGTCTGATCTTGGAGGAAAAAGCTCTTTTCTAAAAACAAATTGGGTTAAACAGTTTCATAGGGATGTGTATGCAGCTGGTACTGTGGAGTCGGTTGTGGTTGGATTCTGTTCAAGTGGCAGTTAAGTTGTACATGTTGAATGCGAAGATGTGTACTCATTGGTCTGATCAAATAATAAATCATTTCTCTGGTCATGAAGACCAAATTTGCACTGAAAAAACAACTTGTACAAATTCATCATGTTTGTAATATGGACCTGATGGAAATAACTCTACATTATTGATTTTGCTGGTTGTAGATGCCAGCCATTGTAAAAACCTAGATCCCAGACCAATAAGACCGAAGCCAACTTCTGACACATGTGTTGTGTAATTTAGTTTCAAGATTTTCAGGTTTTGACGTCACATACACGATTGTGATGATCTGCACATACACAACTTCCATTTAATATAAAGCTATTTCCTGTAGGTCTGTATTTACCAATGTAGTGATCATGAAAACTTGTGGTATTTTCTGAGATGAAAATCAGACTTCAAGACTCAAAATACGATTAAATTACTTGATCAAACCAATGATCACGATCAGAATTATTAATGAATATTCAACAAACGCCTGATTCAGACTTTGACACAGAAGAAATGCATATTGGTAATGAAATTCACGGATTAATGATGAAATACACACAAAGTCAGTAAAATAAACATTATCCCCAAATGTCCACTCTGCCACAACACTTCATCTTTATTATGTTTATGTCAAGTCATAAACAGTTTTATTATGTTTATGTCAAGTCATAAACAGTTTTATTATGTTTATGTCAAGTCATAAACAGTTTTATTATGTGCTTTACACACGACTGTTTGTTGACACGTCAAATCTGCTATTTTAGTTTCCCAGGCGTTAGGTATGTGTCTAGACCGTGAGTCAAGGGTCATCAGCAGGTTAGGTATGTGTCTAGACCGTGACTCGGGTGTCATCAGCAGGTCAAGTATGTGTCTAGACCGTGACTCAGGTGCCATCAGCAGGTCAGGTATGTGTCTAGACCTTGACTCAGGTGTTATCAGCAGGTCAGGTATGTGTCTAGACCGTGACTCAGGTGTCATCAGCAGGTCAGGTATGTGTCTAGACATGTTAGCACTAGCTGGCCCATTGTTACAGATTTTTGTTGGTAACGAAACGTCTGAATCAGCTACATCTATACATTCATTCTTAAACTGGCATTTACTGGAAGTGGCAGGAATTGATGGCAGTACAAGAACGTTTCTGGATTTCTGTGGGCTACTGTCAAAGTTTGAAGGTTCTAGCTTGATTTATGTGGGCTACTTTCAAAGTTTGAAGGCTCTAGCTTGATTTATGTTAGCTACTGTCAAAGTTTGAAGGCTCTAGCTTGATTTATGTGGGCTACTGTCAATGTTTGAAGGCTCTAGCTTCATTTCTGTGGGCTACTGTCAAAGTTTAAAGGCTCTAGCTTGGTTTATGTGGGCTACTGTCAAAGTTTGAAGGCTCTAGCTTGATTTCTGTGGGCTATATCAATGTTTGAAGGTTCTAGCTTGATTTCTGTGGGCTATGTCAATGTTTGAAGGTTCTAGCTTGATTTATTTGGCCTATGTCAATGTTTGAAGGCTCTAGCTTGATTTCTGTGGGCTATGTCAATGTTTGAAGGCTCTAGCTTGATTTAGGTAGGCTACTGTCAAAGTTTGAAGGTTCTATCTTGATTTCTGTAGGCTATGTCAATGTTTGAAGGTTCTAGCTTGATTTCTGTGGGCTACTGTCAAAGTTTTAAGGCTCTAGCTTGTTTTGTTTGCGCTGTATTGCTGTTTTAGCAAACCTGTACAAAATATTGCACAATTTATCTGTCCCACTTATGTGTTCTAGCAATCACTAGTGTGTGACACCACAAACAGCCATTAGCAATGCAATAATATCATTAATCTACCACACACAGAGCTCAGAAACAATCAAGTTGCTGCCATACACAGAGCTCTCTGTGAAACAATCAAGTTAGAGCCAAACACAGAGCTCTATGTGAAACAATCAAGTCACTGCCATTCACAGAGGTCTCTGTGAAACAATCAAGTTAGGGCCAAACACAGAGCTCTATGTGAAACAATCAAGTCACTAACATACACAGAGGTCTCTGTGAAACAATCAAGTTAGGACCAAACACAGAGCTCCCTGTGAAACAATCAAGTCTCTGCCATACTGTTACTTCACACAGAGCTCTCTGTGAAACAATCAAGTTAGGGCCAAACACAGAGCTCTCTGTGAAACAATCAAGTCTGTGCCATACTGTTACCTCACACAGAGCTCTCTGTGAAACAATCAAGTCTGTGCCATTCTGTTACTTCACACAGAGCTCTCTGTGAAACAATCAAGTCACTGCCATACTGTTACTTCACACAGAGCTCTCTGTGTAACAATCAAGTCTCTGCCATGTTGTTAACTTGTGTAACACAGCTGACTTTGAGTCGTGCTTTGCTTCCCATGCCTTCCGTGGTTGCTGATCTTTCATTGTGCGGACACGGCCAAACCACACAAGTTGAGATTGTTCCATTTCAGTCTACACAGATCTTTACAAAATTGCTCTTATTTATTCTGATCCAGGAACTCAAGAGTTGCTTTCTATAACACAACAAATAATAGAACCTACCCTGTTTCATGTATTTATGTTCATCTTGCCCACATAAACCAGACTCTCTCGCTTTCCTTCTTCCTCTCATTGTCCTGTTCATATTTTTCGTAGTGCTGACCTTCATATCATGCATATATTCTGTGCTGCCAGAATTCTGAAAGAGTTACAAACCTTGCTAAAATGAACGTGCCTATTAGAGAGAGCTACAGAAAAACTTTCACAAGAACAAGGATACATTTATGTGCTCAGATAAGATAAACATTATTCACTTGTATAAATTCAGCACAGTCCTGTCTTCAGCCTGGTTTGATTGCAGATCTAAACAAAGTAAACCAACTTCATGTTTTCTTAGTTTGGAATAAACCTCTAGAAATAATAACCCTATAGGATACATCAATAATAGAATTCAATTCCTTTGGGGATTTGAAGAAGACGAGCACAAGAGGTAGATATCTAAGTCCCCCCCCCCCCCCCCCTTAAGGAGCAAGGTCAACCACTAGATCTAGCCTCAGTGCAGGAAGATTTCACCCCAAACAGTACATGTCCTCTTACAGAGGAGATGTCTCCAGCACTATATTTTACATTATGAGATTGCCAAACTTTTCTGTAACTTTCCTTAGTGGCTATTTGTGGCCTGGCAGGGAGCTGTTGCCGAAATTCTTTCTCTCCTCTATTTCCACCAGGGGGACTCTACCCAAACATGAGACGTGTGAAGGCTGACTCTACCCAAACATGAGATGTGTGAAGGCTGACTCTACCCAAACATGAGATGTGTGAAGGCTGACTCTACCCAAACATGAGACGTGTGAAGGCTGACTCTACCCAAACATGAGACGTGTGAAGGCTGACTCTACCCAAACATGAGATGTGTGAAGGCTGACTGTATCCAAACATGAGATGTGTGAAGGCTGACTCTACCAAACATGAGATGTGTGAAGGCTGACTCTACCCAAACATGAGATGTGTGAAGGCTGACTGTACCCAAACATGAGATGTGTGAAGGCTGACTCTACCCAAACATGAGATGTGTGAAGGCTGACTCTACCCAAACATGAGATGTGTGAAGGCTGACTCTACCCAAACATGAGATGTGTGAAGGCTGACTCTACCCAAACATGAGATGTGTGAAGGCTGACTGTACCCAAACATGAGATGTGTGAAGGCTGACTCTACCCAAACATGAGATGTGTGAAGGCTGACTGTATCCAAACATGAGATGTGTGAAGGCTGACTGTACCCAAACATGAGATGTGTGAAGGCTGACTCTACCAAACATGAGATGTGTGAAGGCTGACTCTACCCAAATACAAAAAGATGTGTGAAGGCTGACTCTACCCAAACCCAAAGAGATGTGTGAAGGCTGATCTAAGATGTGAATATTCTAAATGAAGAGCCCACTTTACCTCAGGATGATCCAGCGAGACAAGAGGTCCATGTACAGGGCAGTCTCCTTCGTATTCCTGCTGGCATCCCTCACAATCTGGACAACATAATTAGTCATCAGTCAGTTGTACAACAACTATCACAACTGACTACAAACCATGACAATAACATATATTTATTTCTCAAAGACTTCCGTCAGGGTCAGGTGTATTATATTGACTATAACCCCCACCTCACGCCCACGTTATCCACCTGGAAAATAGGATGTGTTACAGCAGACTGGTCAACAAGGTGAAAATTGACACAGTGACACCCCTAGTGCTAATAAGTTAGGAATTAGCACCTAATTCTCTTATATGTGTCTCTTGTTAGCTCCTAATTCTCTTATATGTGTCTCTTGTTAGCTCCTAATTCTCTTATATGTGTCTCTTGTTAGCTCCTAATTCTCTTATATGTGTCTCTTGTTAGCTCCTAATTCTCTTATATGTGTCTCTTGTTAGCTCCTAATTCTCTTATATGTGTCTCTTGTTAGCTCCTAATTCTCTTATATGTGTCTCTTGTTAGCTCCTAATTCTCTTATATGTGTCTCTTGTTAGCTCCTAATTCTCTTATATGTGTCTCTTGTTAGCTCCTAATTCTCTTATATGTGTCTCTTGTTAGCTCCTAATTCTCTTATATGTGTCTCTTGTTAGCTCCTAATTCTCTTATATGTGTCTCTTGTTAGCTCCTAATTCTCTTATATGTGTCTCTTGTTAGCTCCTAATTCTCTTATATGTGTCTCTTGTTAGCTCCTAATTCTCTTATATGTGTCTCTTGTTAGCTCCTGTCTCTTGTTAGCTCCTAATTCTCTTATATGTGTCTCTTGTTAGCTCCTAATTCTCTTATATGTGTCTCTTGTTAGCTCCTAATTCTCTTATATGTGTCTCTTGTTAGCTCCTGTCTCTTGTTAGCTCCTAATTCTCTTATATGTGTCTCTTGTTAGCTCCTAATTCTCTTATATGTGTCTCTTGTTAGCTCCTGTCTCTTGTTAGCTCCTAATTCTCTTACATGTGTCTCTTGTTAGCTCCTAATTCTCTTATATGTGTCTCTTGTTAGCTCCTGTCTCTTGTTAGCTTCTAATTTTCTTACATGTGTCTCTTGTTATCTCATATTTCTTGTCACCCCTTGAATAGCATCCCCACTTTCACTATCGCTCTGAGTCATGGCAGAGTCTAGAACGGATTTGTATTCAATTTACAAGTCTAATAGGTCGTCTCTTGAAACACATGCTCTGTCGTATGGAAATACACAGCTTTTACAATTCACAAATGATATAAATACAAGACAAGTACTTACAGACAAACCATCTGTCTTCCATGATACAGACAGAAGAGGTCATGTCACTGGTCAGCTTCTTCTGGACATGGCACAAATCAGTTTGCTCATCCCCATGTGTCTGTTGCTTCCAGCATGGCCTCTCCACATGGACCTGAAACACAACCCATATTGTATGGACATATCATATCAGTTTGAATCACAACTTTCACTACTCAACCAAAAATCAACCCACCAAAACATCATTATCCGGGAGCATTTATTCATAAAAATCACCAAAATATCCACATGTCCATCACATCACTTTGTTAAAAAATACTGGGTTCCATCCATTTGTGTTGTTTTCTATGACAGAGTACATTGTACTGTGTTTTGTGTCCTAACGGCTCAGTGCAACAGGCTTTAGTATGCATTTTTATGTGAATTTATATACCATAGGGGTATGGCCTTGCTAATTCTTGAATCTGAACACATAATGAATTTGATTATCCCAGTCAATCGCTGATAACTAGCAGGGAAAGAAGGAAGGAAGGAAGGGACGATGGAAGAAGGAAGAGAAGAAGGAAGGAGGGAAAAGATGGATAACAGGAGGAAGGAAGGAATGGAGGAAGGGAGGAAGGAAGGAATGAAGGAAGGGATAGAGGATGGAAAGGAGGAAGGAAAGAAAGGGATAGAGGGTGGAAAGGAGGAAGGAAAGAAAGGAGGGAGGTAGGAAGGAAAGAAGGGAGGGAGGTAGGAAGGGAGAAGGAGAGATGCAGGAAGGGGGGGGGGGGAGAACAGAAGGAAGGAAGGAGAAGAGGAGATTCTTGTAATTACCGTGAAACAGTTTAAAAAAAACACTTTCACAATACAAAAGAAAGTTAACTGAAAATAGATATTATCTAAATGACAAGGTAGTCCCGTAGGAGACACTTCTGCTGGCGAATCAGGTCAGAGGAGAGCAGCAATATATTTCTATCAATAAAAGCAGTTTTTTTAAAAAGTACTGACCTCGTCAGATTGTTCCAGTTTGATTGGTTCCGACACAAAATTTGTTTCAACACTTCTTGCAGCCTGAACAAAAAAGTCATGAAACAGTTTTAACAACCATATATTCCTCCAAATTAACCTCTGAAAATTCTTGTTACTGTGCCTAAACTTGTCCGAACGATAACATATACTTAGTTTCAAAGCAGAAATCTCGTAGGAAACGAGGCTGTTTGAATATTTAAATCCTGTGACACTTTTGTTTCATTTGATACCATAACATGGTGGACACCACACTTGTGAGAAGAGCTTCTATTTCTCAGATCCAGCTCCTGTATGACAAAAACAATGTTACAATGCTAGAAATAAGCTAGGGTCTCTTCTAGGCATGGTAGATGTTGACACAAACTGAGCCAGCAAATAACGTAACATTGTTACAAATCAATATGCACTGATTTCCCTTGCCACTGATTTCATCTGATCAGCTGACCTACGATGTGGAAAAGGCAACTGATCCGTTTCTTGTCTACCACAACAAGTGGTTCACTTACTGATATTAAGACAGCTAATCTGAGACAGATTTCTGTAGACTGGTTGCCCTACACACTCACCTGACAACCTGGCTCCTGTTTGATTCGAACATCTAGAATGTGGGTGATGATTTCCTCACTCTCTGTCAACTGGAAAAACCAAATAACAACGGTTGAATATATAAGGTGGATACAAGAATAATAGGGCCGTATGTGGCCATCTTGGCTTGTGACGGGCAACTAACTAAACTAATTCACTAAGATGATACAAGATTTAGATATTGGATACAGGACTAACAATCAACTAACTAAACTAATTCACTAAGATGATACAAGATTTAGATATTGGATACAGGACTAACAATCAACTAACTAAACTAATTCACTAAGATGATACAAGATTTAGATATTGGATACAGGACTAACAATCAACTAACTAAACTAATTCACTAAGATGATTCAAGATTTAGATATTGGATATAAATCTGACTAACAATGAAACTGATGAAAGTGAAAGTTGTCATGATTTTGACGAGTTAACGCAATAATTCCACCAGACAATAATTCAACAGATATGTGACAATCTTTAATACAGATATGTGACAATCTTTAATACAAATCCGTGTTTTATTTGAAGTGCTTATTTATCCAATTTTGTGCCTTGGACATAAATTTGTTTAACATTAATTCATTTAATTTTGGAAAAGACTTGGATAAATGGAGTTGCTGCTCTCGTCTTCAAAGCTAACACTCAAATCTAGTAAAATAGGCCGGACTGTGAGAGTTAAGGCAAGTATCTCGACAATTAGGTTTGGTGGTACAGGGTTAAGACAAGTATCTAGACAATTAGGTTTGGTGGTACAGGGTTAAGACACATATCTAAACAATTAGGTTTGGTGGTACAGGGTTAAGACAAGTATCTAAACAATTCGGTTTGGTGGTACAGGGTTAAGACACATATCTAAACAATTAGGTTTGGTGGTACAGGGTTAAGACACATATCTAAACAATTCGGTTTGGTGGTACAGGGTTAAGACACATATCTAAACAATTAGGTTTGGTGGTACAGGGTTAAGACAAGTATCTAAACAATTCGATTTGGTGGTACAGGGTTAAGACACATATCTAAACAATTCGGTTTGGTGGTACAGGGTTAAGGCAAGTATCTAGACAATTACATTTGGTGGTACAGGGTTAAAACAAGTATCTAGACAATTAGGTTTGGTGGTACAGGGTTAAGACACATATCTAAACAATTAGGTTTGGTGGTACAGGGTTAAGGCAAGTAACTAGACAATTAGGTTTGGTGGTACAGGGTTAAGGCAAGTAACTAGACAATTAGGTTTGGTGGTACAGGGTTAGAGATGGTGGCATAGGGTCAAACATATGACAAACATGCTACTAATGAAGATCTTCATGTTGTGTTACTAACTGTGTCCATGCTCACTTGTCCTTTACTTATCTGTGCAGCACTTAATGTGTGTCCATTGTCATTGTGACTATTCATCTTAGATTGGTTGACTGCTGATACTGCTTGACCTAGTTCATGTGCCTTCCTTCCGCTTCCATCATCGCACTCCTCAGACCTTCCAACCCATTCACTGACCAGACATATACCAAATGGATGAATATAGAGAGTGTGTCTGCCTTCATTAGCCGTGATGGAGGAACAACTAATGTGTGAAGGCTAGGCTGTGTTACAGCAGCCTGGTCAATGAGGTGGGGATCAGTCAGTGGTGAGCCTACTGAGAAGCTATACACTGCACTACAGCCAGGTTGACTTAGGCCCACCTTCTTCAGTATACCTTAAGAATATAAGAAGAACCACTGCAACCTGCCACCAGAAACTATCAAGAATGAAAAACTCAGCATGACAGCATCAGACACCAGTTGATCATACTAATCCTACCAGATATATGTCCTTCGTTTGATCAGTTGAGCACTTGTATGTATGCTGTTCCCATCTGTCCCACATTTGATCAGTTGAGCACTTGTACGTATGCTGTTCCCATCTGTCCCACATTTGATCAGTTGAGCACTTGTATGTATGCTGTTTCCATCTGTCCCACATTTGATCAGTTGAGCACTTGTACGTATGCTGTTCCCATCTGTCCCATCCTAGAGAAGCCACCTCAAGTTACAATGCTAGAAATGGTAGCAACTGTGTCCACATGCAACTTCCCTTGACATACTTTCAGTCACTGTTAACAAACTCACTTCCAAACCTGACGTACAAATTGTGACCTACCTGTGTAGCTTTCCCATGATGCTCCATTATTCCACTGCCAACATGAATATTTCTGGCTAGACACCGAATGGCCCTTTTATGTGACCTACTGAATAAATGATACAATTATCGTGGATGTCATCCCATGTAGGGATGATTAGTTGTGAAACATCTATTGTAGGGATGATTAGTTATCAGACATCCATTATGGGGATGATTAGTTGTCAAACATCCATTGTAGTAATGATTAGTAACAGACATCCATTGTAGGGATGGATTAGTAACAGACAACACTAAATAATATAATAGTAGCACTATTCTCTACCATAAGTAGCCTTAGACATCGATGGACCTACCTAACCCTGACTGGTTGAGCTTAGTGAGATTTGTAAGTAGTCCGTTAGACTTGTAGGACATGCAGGTCGTTCAGTCAAGGACTTAATTTGTCCTTCAACACCTGACTTTATAGAACACCTGACTTTATGGAACTTCTTCTTCTTCTTCTTCTTCTGCGTACGCAGTCAGACAGTAACCATTATTTTTTCGAAAAAAGCGGCGGTCATCCTGAGGCTGTCGCCACTGCCATAGAGCTTGTCTTGCAGTTCCACTGGTAATGGCCACATCTGCTCTCTCTGATCCTCGTATGTCGGGTAGTTCTGCAGCAGATGTTCAGCGGTCATTTTACCAGTACCGCACGGGCATTCGTCGGTACACCCTATCTTCAATTTGTTGAATAGGTGGTACCTCAGTCTGTTGTGGCCAGTGCGAAGTCTGAAGACAACGACCTGCTCTCTTCGGTTCAACTGGTAATAGGCATCGTTTTTGGTGTAACCAGTATGTTCGGTTTCCCATTTGGTCATGTATCTGGCTTTGATAAGCCGTTTTGACTCTTCGTACGTCGTACTGGTATCTGTTTGTGGTAGTCTTGCACCTTCTTTTGCCAGTCTGTCTGCCTCCTCGTTGCCTTGGATGTTGCAGTGTGACGGAACCCACTGTACCACTACCCTTTTTGGTGCGGACTGCTGGCACAGTTTGCAGAGTGCTGCTCTTAGACTTTATGGAACATTTGGTGTAGAGGTCTGACTTAGTCGCCCTAATTCTAACATGGGGTGTAGAGGTCTGACTTAGTCCCCCCAATTCTAACATGGGGTGTAGAGGTCTGACTTAGTCGCCCCCCACTTCTAACATGGGGTGTAGAGGTCTGACTTAGTCGCCCCCCAACTCTAACATGGGGTGTAGAGGTCTGACTTAGTCGCCCCCACTTCTAACATGGGGTGTAGAGGTCTGACTTAGTCGCCCCCCACTTCTAACATGGGGTGTAGAGGTCTGACTTAGTCCCCCCCCCCCCCCACTTCTAACATGGGGTGTAGATGTCTGACTTAGTCCCCCCACTTCTAACATGGGGTGTAGAGGTCTGACTTAGTCTCCCCACTTCTAACATGGGGTGTAGAGGTCTGACTTAGTCCCCCCACTTCTAACATGGGGTGTAGAGGTCTGACTTAGTCCCCCCACTTCTAACATGGGGTGTAGAGGTCTGACTTAGTCGCCCCCCACTTCTAACATGGGGTGTAGAGGTCTGACTTAGTCGCCCCCCACTTCTAACATGGGGTGTAGAGGTCTGACTTAGTCCCCCCACTTCTAACATGGGGTGTAGAAGTCTGACTTATAACTTCTACCCCATAATGGAATGTGTTTATTTGTATAACTTCTACATTACATTGCAAAGTCTTTTTAAAAATATTTTTATATATGTGCTGTATGTTTTTTTACATGTTCATATTTTAGATAGTTTTTTTTCAGTTTTCCTGATGTTCATGTGGTGTTCATGTAGTGTTAATATAGTGTTCATGTAGTGTTAATATAGTGTTCATGTGGTGTTAATGTGGTGTTCATGTAGTGTTAATGTGGTGTTCATGTAGTGTTCATGTGGTGTTAATGTAGTGTTCATGTAGTGTTCATGTAGTGTTCA
This sequence comes from Ariolimax columbianus, assembly GCA_036924085.1. Classification (NCBI taxonomy): domain Eukaryota; kingdom Metazoa; phylum Mollusca; class Gastropoda; order Stylommatophora; family Arionidae; genus Ariolimax; species Ariolimax columbianus. Next base: position 61,902,385 of record JAVGWX010000019.1, read on the forward strand.
TGTGGTGTTCATGTAGTGTTCATGTAGTGTTCATGTAGTGTTCATGTAGTGTTCATGTGGTGTTCATGTGGTGTTCATGTAGTGTTCATGTGGTGTTCATTCAACAAATGCTATCTCATAACTTATCATCATCATGTAGCATGTCCTTTGCAGAACATTGCTCTCATGACAGCCTGTCCGTAGGACTCTATCTTCCGCCAGAATTCTGGCCTGCTCCAAGGTCAAATCCAGCATCTCCTTAATTTCCTGAGCCCATCATCTTCTTGGTCGACTCCTGCCTCTCTTTCCAGTGACCATACCCTCCATAACCACTCTCTCCAGTCCGTTGTGTCGTTTGACGTGTTCAAAAAAACCTGTTTTCGGGTCATTACGTCATTTATAAGCCAATTCTCCTCTACATTCAGGTCTTGCTGGATGGATTTGTTTCTTTCTTTCTTTGTCCACAGGATATTCAGGATTCTTTTGTAGCACTGTGTTTCAAAAGCACTGGTCATCGCTCTTAGTGCTTTGTAATTGTCCATCTTTCACATCCATAGGTTGCCACAAATAAAATTCATGTTCTTAGGATCTTTAGTTTTAATTCCTTGTTAGTATTATGCCATAGGTTCTGCATACTTCTTAGTGTCTGCATTGCCGTAGTCAGTCGTCTTCTTACTTCCTTTGTACAGTTTCTATTGTTGTTTAGTTTTGATCCCAGATATTCAAAATGTGCAACATTTTCAATCTCTTTGCCCTTTCTTAGGTTTGGGAATGTACACAGATTGTTTCCATGCTTTAGGCCATTCTGTGTTGCGCCAGATCTTAATACAGACTGCATGGTATATGCAGATGCTTGCCTCTCCTCCCGCTTGTATCAGTTCAGCGGGTATACCATCGCAGCCTGGGGTTTTTCCTTTCGGTTTCAGCGCCTTAATCGCTGCTCAAAATGGGTTCTGGCTAATCTTCTTCTTTGTAATTGTTTGTTCTCTCTGCAGTATTCCACCCATCTTTCTAGAATGTCTTTGCTTTCTGTCATAGTTGCCCCGCTTCTGTCATTTATTGCCTGTAGAGATGACCGGAATTCTCCAGTCAGAGATCTAATCTCCTTGAATGCTTCGTGTTCATTCCCCTGGAGTTCCTCTATTTTTCATAATTTATAACAAATTAATTTTATCAGTGAGGGGGTGGGGTTGTTATCCCTCTTTACCTACGACTATTCTAGTTTCTATGTCCCTCCGAAGCACAGGCAATATATCATAATGTGCTCACTGGTCTGTCAATATTCAGTAATCCTCCTCTTCAGCATCTAAGAAAATCTCTGTTATAGTGGTAAGTGGTTGATCCTGCACATTCACTTCTTTAGTACCGGTACTCAAGGTGTCCATCAACTCTTTCCCGTTGTTTAGATGAGACCCTTCTCAGAAACGATTTTTAATGAGCACTAAAACATATGTAGATTATATAATTGTTAGACTACGGCACATGTCTCAACGCCCACTGTTGTCCATTTTAATTGGGACACGATAACACCTGCAGCCTGGGGATACCAAACAAGAGAAAGAGACAAATAACTTACTCAAGTTTTGCAGCTGATGGATGACCCGATCCACATCTGTTGAATAAGTTGAAACTAGATGAGAAACAAATGTCAAAGAGGGCTGCAAAGAACGCATGCATGCGTCAATCTTAGTTATGATCATTATTATTTTGAAGCAACTATTATTATTGTAGATGGACAAACTTGGGGAGCCCACAGCGCTGGTCGAGATGGACATCTCGTCTGGAGGCCATTGTATTGGTAGGGCTCCGGCTGGCAACAATCAGATAAATGCTATTTGTCCTGGGAGTGACACTTGAGGATCCAACTTTCAAAACAACCAATAGCGGCATAATTGTTTAAATATTTAAACATTGGCACGTGAAAGATATACACTGTTAGTAAGAGAGAAAGAACAGGATCTTATAGTATTTCAGTACTATTACAGCAATTCGTGTTCGCAACTTCACCTGGCACTGTAGCAAGACACTAGTGGTAGGAAACGTACGATCAGACACTTTATAAACGGAGAACATTGTTACCATAAATAATAAAGTAACATAATGTATGTTTTACAACTGTCCCATTGCAAACACCAGGTAGGGAAATACTCTTACTATATCTCAAACTTTTACTTTTGTGTTAATGACTGTTTATTTGTAGATCGATAAACAGGATAACACCATCCCCCCACTCAGAACCCTTTAGGGGAAGGCAAGCATTGGGCCATTACTTCTGCCTCGTGACTCCACCTTCTTGTGGTAGATGAGCCGGTGTCTCGGCGGTAGGAGTATTTACCAGCACCGTATTCCAAACTGGACAGGTCTCAGGATTAAGGCCAAACAAAATGAGACATAAACTTGCTGCCCTGCAGACAGGATGGGAACAGTGTTTCTGTTTCTAAGAATCGACGTCACTGCACTCCGGGCATACCCATAGGTGCTCAGTCTCTCTCTCTCTCTCTCCTCTCTCATCAAATGGCGTAGGGTATTGATGCTGATGGTTCCTGCTGTAGCTCTCTGATTTTACACTCTCCTGCTCCGTCCTCTCATGCACCCCACTCCGTTCGAACCTTGTTTAATGTGGAAACTTTGCAGCTTGTGGATTGCTGCTTCATCTATTGCGATGTCTTCATCTAACAGGCGGTCATTGATTGATTTCAAAATGTCACTTCTGTCAAATGGGAACAGTCTAGAACTAAAAAAAAAAAAAGCAAACCTGACAGTAATCATATTCCCCACAGACACAATGAACCCATTTATATAGTGTCGTAGTGTGAATCTTTCTCTCTCTCTCTCTTCCCTCCCCCCTCTCTCGCTCTCTCTCTCTCTCTCTCTCTCTTAGTATCAGCGCCTGAGACAGAACTCATGGTTGCGCTCTCCCCCTGTGAGTCTCTCTGGATCTACCCCGCTTCCTTTTGCCGCTTGGTTTCCACACACACGCCTGTAACGGGGGTCTGTTATTGTTGACGTGCAGCACGTGCCATGTGTACCCCCAACGTTTCTTCCTGGTGGCATTAGACAGATAATAAGAAGGGACTACCATATGTCTTTATCAGTTGGACATCAGCCCCCGTGTCTGTGAGAGGTTCGTGCTTTTAGTTTTTGAGTCATTTTTCTCAAGCCACACGTGTTTTACTATGTGACAGAGTGGGTTGGAGGCATTTCTCTCAAGTCACACGTGTTTTACTATGTGACAGAGTGGGTTGGAGGCATTTCTCTCAAGTCACACGTGTTTTACTATGTGACAGAGTGGGTTGGAGGCATTTCTCTCAAGTCACACGTGTTTTACTATGTGACAGAGTGGGTTGGAGGCATTTCTCTCAAGGCACGCGTGTTTGACTATGTGACAGAGTGGGTTGGAGGCATTTCTCTCAAGTCACACGTGTTTTACTATGTGACAGAGTGGGTTGGAGGCATTTCTCTCAAGGCACGCGTGTTTGACTATGTGACAGAGTGGGTTTATCTTAAATCTGGTTTGTAACTGAAACAGGTGTGAAACAATGTTGCGTTATGTCCGCTCTGCTATTCAGAGTGGGTGGTAATATACTGGGCTATACGAAACAGGCAGTTGGGCGTCAGGCAGTCTAGGTAGATATAGGAGGTGACATCCTGAATGGTTTCCTCTCTCTTGGTCTAGGTAGGAGTTGACATCCTGAATGGTTTCCTCTCTCTTGGTCTAGGTAGGAGTTGACATCCTGAATGGTTTCCTCTCTCTTGGTCTAGGTAGGGGGTGACATCCTGAATGGTTTCCTCTCTCTTGGTCTAGGTAGGAGTTGACATCCTGGATGGTTTCCTCTCTCTTGGTCTAGGTAGGAGTTGACATCCTGGATGGTTTCCTCTCTCTTGGTCTAGGTAGGAGTTGACATCCTGAATGGTTTCCTCTCTCTTGGTCTAGGTAGGAGTTGACATCCTGGATGGTTTCCTCTCTCTTGGTCTAGGTAGGAGTTGACATCCTGAATGGTTTCCTCTCTCTTGGTCTAGGTAGGAGTTGACATCCTGGATGGTTTCCTCTCTCTTGGTCTAGGTAGGAGTTGACATCCTGGATGGTTTCCTCTCTCTTGGTCTAGGTAGGAGTTGACATCCTGGATGGTTTCCTCTCTCTTGGTCTAGGTAGGAGTTGACATCCTGGATGGTTTCCTCTCTCTTGGTCTAGGTAGGAGTTGACATCCTGGATGGTTTCCTCTCTCTTGGCCTAGGTAGGAGGTGACATCCTCGATGGTTTCCTCTCTCTTGGTCTAGGTAGGAGGTGACATCCTGGATGGTTTCCTCTCTCTTGGCCTAGGTAGGAGTTGACATCCTGGATGGTTTCCTCTCTCTTGGTCTAGGTAGGAGTTGACATCCTGGATGGTTTCCTCTCTCTTGGCCTAGGTAGGAGGTGACATCCTCGATGGTTTCCTCTCTCTTGGTCTAGGTAGGAGGTGACATCCTGGATGGTTTCCTCTCTCTTGGCCTAGGTAGGAGTTGACATCCTGGATGGTTTCCTCTCTCTTGGTCTAGGTAGGAGTTGACATCCTGGATGGTTTCCTCTCTCTTGGCCTAGGTAGGAGGTGACATCCTCGATGGTTTCCTCTCTCTTGGTCTAGGTAGGAGGTGACATCCTGGATGGTTTCCTCTCTCTTGGCCTAGGTAGGAGTTGACATCCTGGATGGTTTCCTCTCTCTTGGTCTAGGTAGGAGTTGACATCCTGGATGGTTTCCTCTCTCTTGGCCTAGGTAGGAGGTGACATCCTCGATGGTTTCCTCTCTCTTGGTCTAGGTAGGAGGTGACATCCTGGATGGTTTCCTCTCTCTTGGCCTAGGTAGGAGGTGACATCCTCGATGGTTTCCTCTCTCTTGGCCTAGGTAGGAGGTGACATCCTCGATGGTTTCCTCTCTCTTGGCCTAGGTAGGAGGTGACATCCTCGATGGTTTCCTCTCTCTTGGTCTAGGTAGGAGGTGACATCCTGGATGGTTTCCTCTCTCTTGGTCTAGGTAGGAGTTGACATCCTGGATGGTTTCCTCTCTCTTGGTCTAGGTAGGAGTTGACATCCTGGATGGTTTCCTCTCTCTTGGCCTAGGTAGGAGGTGACATCCTCGATGGTTTCCTCTCTCTTGGCCTAGGTAGGAGGTGACATCCTCGATGGTTTCCTCTCTCTTGGTCTAGGTAGGCGGTGACATCCTGGATGGTTTCCTCTCTCTTGGCCTAGGTAGGAGTTGACATCCTGGATGGTTTCCTCTCTCTTGGCCTAGGTAGGAGTTGACATCCTGGATGGTTTCCTCTCTCTTGGCCTAGGTAGGAGGTGACATCCTCGATGGTTTCCTCTCTCTTGGTCTAGGTAGGAGGTGACATCCTGGATGGTTTCCTCTCTCTTGGCCTAGGTAGGAGTTGACATCCTGGATGGTTTCCTCTCTCTTGGCCTAGGTAGGAGTTGACATCCTGGATGGTTTCCTCTCTCTTGGCCTAGGTAGGAGGTGACATCCTCGATGGTTTCCTCTCTCTTGGTCTAGGTAGGAGGTGACATCCTGGATGGTTTGCTCTCTCTTGGCCTAGGTAGGAGGTGACATCCTGGATGGTTTGCTCTCTCTTGGTCTAGGTAGGGGGTGACATCCTGGATGGTTTGCTCTCTCTTGGTCTAGGTAGGAGGTGACATCCTCGATGGTTTCCTCTCTCTTGGTCTAGGTAGGGGGTGACATCCTGGATGGTTTGCTCTCTCTTGGCCTAGGTAGGAGGTGACATCCTGGATGGTTTCCTCTCTCTTGGTCTAGGTAGGAGGTGACATCCTGGATGGTTTGCTCTCTCTTGGTCTAGGTAGGAGGTGACATCCTCGATGGTTTCCTCTCTCTTGGTCTAGGTAGGAGGTGACATCCTGGATGGTTTCCTCTCTCTTGGTCTAGGTAGGAGGTGACATCCTGGATGGTTTGCTCTCTCTTGGTCTAGGTAGGGGGTGACATCCTGGATGGTTTGCTCTCTCTTGGTCTAGGTAGGAGGTGACATCCTCGATGGTTTCCTCTCTCTTGGTCTAGGTAGGGGGTGACATCCTGGATGGTTTGCTCTCTCTTGGCCTAGGTAGGAGGTGACATCCTGGATGGTTTCCTCTCTCTTGGTCTAGGTAGGAGGTGACATCCTGGATGGTTTGCTCTCCTAGCTTGATGTCTTGCTTTCGGCAGTGAGAGCTTCTGAGGCATTGCGTTTTACTTGAATATATTTTCTGACCAGCAGCTTACTTTTGTTGTTCAAAGATTGTTGGACTTCCTCAGTTGTATGTCTGACAAGCACGATGTCGCCTCCAAATCGTAAATGGGTGCGCCACTCTCCATCTATCTTTACACATCTGTCAATCTGATGTCATTGTAAATAGCTTTGAGGGAGATGGTATCCCTCTGTCAGACTCCTCTTTCTTTCAGAACATATACTGGACGGTGGTATAGCCTGATGGCCGAGTTGCAGTCTTTGTTAGTTTGCTATATCCATCCAGAGATGTCCTGGTTTCTGAGAGCATTTACCGCAACATTTGTTTCGATAATGTCAAAGGCTTTGTCGTCATAGACAAATACAAGACTTAGGTGCATGCACAGTTCACGTGCCCTCTCCATCAGTTGATTGGTCATGTGGAGGTGGCCAACGGTGGAGAACCATTTTCACAATCCGGCTTGTTCTAGAGGTTGGTATTCATCAAGTTGCTTGTCGATTCTGTTGGCGATGACTTCAGTGAATATCTTCTACATTATCCGTAACAGGCAAATTCGGGGTAGTTCCCAAGATGTTCGGTATCTCTCTTTTTGTGTGGATTAGAACAGTCTTTGAGGACTTCCACTGGTGAGGAACTTTTACTGAATAGTTTTTGAACAGATTGGACAGCTGAACCGCTAGTGGTTCTCCCTTCATTATCATTGTTCAATCATTCATTTCTGTATTCAGATCTTTTTATATGAGTGTCTTTTAATATTTCTTTGTCTTTACAGTTTGTTTTATGTTGCTATTTTTGCAATCTGTCCATGTTTCATCTGCTTTTGTCCATGTCTCACATTTTAGTGGCATGTCCAGGTTTTTGTCCGTGTCTCACACTTAAGTGGCATGTCCAGGTTTTTGTCCGTGTCTCACACTTAAGTGGCATGTCCAGGTTTTTGTCCGTGTCTCACACTTAAGTGGCATGTCCAGGATTTTGTCCGTGTCTCACAATTAAGTGGCATGTCCTGGTTTTTGTCCATGTCCTACACTTAAGTGGCATGTCCTGGCTTTTGTCCGTGTCTCACACTTAAGTGGCATGTCCAGGTTTTTGTCCGTGTCTCACACTTAAGTGGCATGTCCAGGTAGGACGACATCATGTCTTGTGTTGGTGTGTGTCCCTGACAAAGACAATGTGACCGTAACGTAAGTAACTTTTTGTCTTTGTTCTGGTGCGTTCACTGAGTCACTACCTTTATGTTTTTATCTACATTGAACCTTCAGTACCGTTGCAGCTTCAATCTATTTATATTGGGCCGAGTGGTCCGCCGGGGTCTTTGTGTATGACAAGGACAAGAATAGCACCCCTGCTCCACAGAGAGCATGTCGTAAGAGGCGACTGTGTGACATGGCATAACACCGGCCATGGTTAGATGGTTTGTTAAGAGCAGCATAAATGGAGTCTAACAGGATGCGGGTCTACTTTGTTCTAGTGTTTGAGTCGATTAAGTGTACTCGTACATCGGTTAACCACCCCCTGCGGCACTTGTCAAGCGGAGTAATAAGCCTAGCCATAGAAGCAGGAAAGCCTCATCCCAACTACATCCAGCTCAAGCCAGAACTGGGTTTCTGCGCCTCGAGAAGTACAGGTCGACCAAGACTATGCAATATTTTTTACCAGCAAACAACAAAAGTAAAAAGCATGAAAGAAAGATGTTTGCTAATTTTTTTAAACCCCAAATAATGGATGTTGCCAATTCAGAAAGAAAATAAGAGTCAGAGTGTATGAATAGTTTCAATCTGGCATATATAATAAGAGTCAGACTGTATGAATAGTTTCAATCTGGCATATATAATAAGAGTCAAAGTGTATGAATAGTTTCAATTTGGCATCTATAATAAGAGTCAAAGTGTATGAATAGTTTCAATTTGACATATATAATAAGAGTCAAAGTGTATGAATAGTTTCAATCTGGCATATATAATAAGAGTCAAAGTGTATGAATAGTTTCAATTTGACATATATAATAAGAGTCAAAGTGTATGAATAGTTTCAATCTGGCATATATAATAAGAGTCAAAGTGTGTGAATAGTTTCAATCTGGCATATATAATAAGAGTCAAAGTGTATGAATCGTTTCAATTTGGCATATATATTTATGTTGGATATATTGTAATCCTGGTTTGATCCTTTCCTTTAGAGTCTTGTAGGGATTATCATTGGTTACTTATAGAGGTGATAGGAATTTCTGTGACTTGCTTGCTAGAGAGCCACTGCCCAACACTCATCAGATGATGAGCCACCACCCAACACTCACCCAATGAGCCACCACCCAAAAAAAACTAACACGCTGAGCCCCCACCCAACACTCACCCGATGAGCCACCACCCAACACTCACCAGAAGATAAGCCCCCACCCAACACTCATCCGATGAACTACCACCTAACACTCACCAGAAGATTCACATGCGAGTTGATCCAATAAGGGACTCAAAGATTCACATGTGAGTTGATCCAATAAGGGACTCAAAGATTCACATGTGAGTTGAACCAATAAGGGACTCAAAGATTCACATGTGAGTTGATCCAATAAGGGGCTCAAAGATTCACATGTGAGTTGATCCAATAAGGGACTCAAAGATTCACATGTGAGTTGATCCAATAAGGGACTCAAAGATTCACATGTGAGTTGATCCAATAAGGGACTCAAAGATTCACATGTGAGTTGATCCAATAAGGGACTCAAAGATTCACATGTGAGTTGAACCAATAAGGGACTCAAAGATTCACATGTGAGTTGAACCAATAAGGGACTCAAAGATTCACATGTGAGTTGATCCCATCTTTTGCTCAGTATCTGCATTCATTATTAAAACAACAGAACTACTTTCAAAAGTAAAAAAAACAACATATTGTCTCTTTAATGTAGGTTAAAGGTCACAGACGACAGGTCACTGATGACAGACATATCTTGTAAAGTAGTCATCAACAAGGACACAATGTCCACACAAACATCAGGAGTACGAGTCTTTGTTTACAGTGTGTATTTTCTTGTGCTTTTTTAAACCGCCATTCAGGTTAAACCTGATACCACAGATATCACACTGGAAAGATTTTTTTGCTGCGTGCATTCGTCTCTGCCTGTACAGGCCACAGTTTTCTGCAAAGCCAACATCGCAGACCTCGCATTTGAATGGTTTCTCTCCAATGTGCATTCTTTTGTGTCTGTGGAGATTGCTATTTTCGGCAAAGCTTACACCACAAACATCACACTTGTAAGGCTTCTCTCCTGTATGTACTCTTACATGTTTCCTTAAGTCACTGTTGCGACCAAACCATGTATTACAAATATCACATTTGTATGGTTTCTCTCCTGTATGTATTTTTTTGTGTTTGCTTAAATCCCCACTTTCAGCAAATGCTGTGCTACAAATGTCACATCTAAAAGGTTTCTCTCCTGTATGTATTCTTCTGTGTCTCAGAAGGCTACAGCTTTCTGCAAATCTTAAACCACAATCATCACATCTGTAAGGTCTCTCTCCTGTGTGCATTCTTTTGTGTCTGTGTAGATTACCATTTTCAGCAAACTCTACACCACAAACATCACACTTGTAAGGCTTCTCTCCTGTATGTGACCTTACCTGTTTATTGAGATCACTGCATCGAACAAACCCTGAGGCACAAACATCACACTTGTATGGCACCCCAGACTGCGGAGCATATACTTCAGGACTGTCCATAGTATGAGATACTGAGGAGGACATACTGGCCAAGAGAAACAACACTGGAAGGGAAACTATATGGACCTATGTGTGAGCTGCAGAAGACAGTGAGGTTCATACAAGAAACAACTTTGTAGATGTAGAAATACTCCAAGAAAATGAAAGAAGAAGAAGAATACAGTTGTAATCATAGCATTGATAGTAGCATGGAAAGAATAAAGTCTGCTATATATACAGTTGTAATCATAGCATTGATAGTGGCATGGAAGGAATAAAGTCTGCTATATATACAGTTGTAATCATAGCATTGATAGTGGTCGCACAGAAGGAATAAAGTCTGCTATATATACAGTTGTAATCATAGCATTGATAGTGGTCGCACAGAAGGAATAAAGTCTGCTATATATACAGTTGTAATCATAGCATTGATAGTGGTCGCACAGAAGGAATAAAGTCTGCTTTATATACAGTTGTAATCATAGCATTGATAGTGGTCGCAGAGAAGGAATAAAGTCTACTATATATACAGTTGTAATCATAGCATTGATAGTGGTCGCACAGAAGGAATAAAGTCTGCTATATATACAGTTGTAATCATAGCATTGATAGTGGTCGCACAGAAGGAATAAAGTCTGCTATATATACAGTTGTAATCATAGCATTGATAGTGGTCGCAGAGAAGGAATAAAGTCTGCTATATATACAGTTGTAATCATAGCATTGATAGTGGTCGCACAGAAGGAATAAAGTCTGCTATATATACAGTTGTAATCATAGCATTGATAGTGGTCTCACAGAAGGAATAAAGTCTGCTATATATACAGTTGTAATCATAGCATTGATAGTGGTCGCACAGAAGGAATAAAGTTTGCTATATATACAGTTGTAATCATAGCATTGATAGTGGTCGCACAGAAGGAATACAGACAAGACAAGAATACAGACAAGACAAGAATACAGACAAGACAAGAATACAGACAAGACAAGAATACAGACAAGACAAGAATACAGACAAGACAAGAATACAGACAAGACAAGAATACAGACAAGACAAGAATACAGACAAGACAAGAATACGGACAAGACAAGAATACAGACAAGACAAGAATACAGACAAGACAAGAATACAGACAAGACAAGAATACAGACAAGACAAGAATACAGACAAGACTATGTCGCAGAAACTATTCATGCTGAGTTCTTCTTTGAATTGTATCTCGGAACAAGTTGAAGTGCTTTTACTTATGTCCCTAGCTGCCCTGTATAAAGATATATGGGTCCTCCTGGCTATAATGCAGTAATAAAATTCTTATCTGACTCATATTCATGGGTATCCCAATGTAGATTCCACCTCGTTGGTCCGGCTGCTGTTACATTGTCAAACTGGCCAGGCTGTTATCACACAGCCTGTTTACAGGTGCATAGTGTGGACGTGAGGTGGGGGTCTTGGTCAGTGTGGTGTACCTTGCCCTGAAAATAGTGCCTTGGCACTTATGAATGGTTTTTCTTCTTCTGCGTTCGTTCTCAATCTCCCGCTATCAAGCCCTGAACAGGTTTTTGCAAGTAGCAGAATGGAGTTTGGAGAACGGAATGCGTTGTGTCGCTAGTTTACAGCTTGACTCGATATGTGTACCTTTCGGTCCGACACATCCGTCTTCGGCAGGAGGAATGGTTCCATTATGCTATATAATCTAACATCAGGAACATGCTCCAACAACGATGTCCTGATTATAATTGGGCATTTGCCAAAAATGTCAACCTCCAATATATATATATATCATCATCATTGGTGTCTCAGTATCTGTAGACTATGATCGTGGCTCCCTGTGAGTTTTGTCTAGCTCTGTCTCCTGTATTTCAACAGTTTCTGCTATTACTGTAAAGGGTGATCCATCAGTCACAGTCCCTGCCACAGATAGTACAACCATGCTGAGGCTGGCTTTCCAGGGTGTGCCCAGATCTCTTCAGTCTTTCTCTTTTCTCTGCAGCCAGAAGGTCTCTACAAATGTCAGCAGCTACTTTGCCCATTCTATTTGACTGTCTCCAAACAGCTCAATCCTGAACAATCCTTTCCCAGCTATCGGGTGGGATGTCTTGATGTAAGGTGTCCGCTTTGGGTGCTGAAAGATGTGTGTTCGAATCACGGTGAAGACTGGGATTTTTTTCATGTGGATCTTCTGGTAAAAATTTCTCTGATCTCTGGGTAGTGTCGTAGTTCAGTATCGAGCACGTTAAAAATTCCTTGGCAGTTGGAAATCGAAAAGAGTAGACTTAACGGCTGCTGCTGGACAAAATGCAATTTACAAATCTACCAAAGTTATTTGTACCTTTCCCCAGGTGTTTTGTTAAGAGCAGATATAGATGGCGCCTAATTGGCTGCGGATCTACTTAGCTCTAGTGTTTGAAACTATTAAGATGGACTCACACATCGGTTAAACCACACTATAAGAAACTGGCTGTATACAGGCTATGTGAAGTCTTCTAAACCAGTATAAAGACGTTAAGTTAAGGTTTATTAAGAGAAAAGAAGCAACTGTGTAAGCCCTAAATAACTTAAATTAAATAAGTAGTTGATGAGATAAAAGAAGCAACCACGTAAGCCCTAAATAACGTAAATTAAATAAGTAGTTGATGAGATAAAAGAAGCAACCACGTAAGCCCTAAATAACGTAAATTAAATAAGTAGTTGATGAGATAAAAGAAGCAACCACGTAAGCCCTAAATAACGTAAATTAAATAAGTAGTTGATGAGATAAAAGAAGCAACCACGTAAGCCCTAAATAACGTAAATTAAATAAGTAGTTGATGAGATAAAAGAAGCAACCACGTAAGCCCTAAATAACGTAAATTAAATAAGTAGTTGATGAGATAAAAGAAGCAACCACGTAAGCCCTAAATAACGTAAATTAAATAAGTAGTTGATGAGATAAAAGAAGCAACCCCGTAAGCCCTAAATAACGTAAATTAAATAAGTAGTTGATGAGATAAAAGAAGCAACCACGTAAGCCCTAAATAACGTAAATTAAATAAGTAGTTGATGAGATAAAAGAAGCAACCACGTAAGCCCTAAATAACGTAAATTAAATAAGTAGTTGATGAGATAAAAGAAGCAACCACGTAAGCCCTAAATAACGTAAATTAAATAAGTAGTTGATGAGATAAAAGAAGCAACCACGTAAGCCCTAAATAACGTAAATTAAATTAAATAAGTAGTTGATGAGATAAAAGAAGCAACCACGTAAGCCCTAAATAACGTAAATTAAATAAGTACTGCTGAAAAGAAAATTATTGACCCAATAAAGATTAAATAATTCAGTTGTTGTGGCCATATAACAAGACATTTCTCTTTGTTGAAGGAAGACCATATTGACAATGACATAGGTCGGATGGAATGCAGTTGACGAAGTCGTTCAAGAGACGGTCAACGTTATATGCGGGCAGATAACATCAGGAGATAGACTGGGAACAGCCTGTCAGATTGCACCATTACAGCAAGACATAGAGTACACTGGCGATCCATTGCAGCCGACCTTCTATGTGGAGATGGCACATGAACTGGACAAAAATAAGTACTAAGTTTAGTAAGTACTACTAGTTACAGTGTTACAGTGATTTGAGTGATAACGGTAGTTAGTAACGCGGGGAAATTGAGTAAACAAGTTAATAGTGGAGTAAAGATGGTGTTCTTCTTTTCGTAAAATAGTGGCAAATCTGATCAATTATGCGTTACTGTTAATATACAATCAAATTTTACATTGAGTCGGTGTGAAAACTATGAAATGATTTGACAGGCTGACAACACTTGTCAGCAACCACGACCGCCATATTGGCGTGGTTCCGTGATGAGCAGATACTGCAGGAGCTTGGAAATAATTCGTGCTGAAGAATGGCCTCGCTATTGTTATTCTTCATGTTCGTTTCATGTAGATGTTTTGATAGATAAGTAATTACCTAATTGATGCCCCGTTCCCCAGCGGGGGTTCTACCGCTGCGGGTCGAAACTTTGTCTCCAACGATCTCTATCCTGGGCTTTGGAGGTCCAGTAGATAATAAGCTTCGATTTTAACGTACTCTAGATAACTTAACTTAACGTTTTTATACTGGTTTAGAAGACCCCGCAGAGTCTGTATACAACCAGTTACATCACCTTGCTCTAAAAGCTATGCGCATCCAGTTTATTCTTAAATGCATTAACTGTCCCTGCCTCCACTACCTCCCCTGGCAATGCATTCCAAGCAGACACCACTCTCTGACTAACACAATATTTCCTAATATCTAATCTGGACCTCTCTTTAGTCAGCTTGTAGCTATACCCTCTTGTTATTGTTGGTGGCTGTATTTAAAAAAAAAACTTGTTATAGTCTAATTTATCGATTCCTCTGATCATCTTGTAAACCTGTATTAAGTCACCACGAATTCTTCTCTCTTCGAGACACTGTAGGCCGGTTTTTCTGAGTCGTTCCTCATAACTGTAATTCTGGAATCCCCCTATCATCTTTGTCGCTCTTTTTTGTATTCTTTCTAGTATGTTTATGTCCCCTCTATGATAAGGACTCCACACCTGTACACAGTACTCCAATCTAGGTCTAACTAAAGCTTTATACAGTTTGACGATCACTTCCTTGCTCCTATGTTTAATATTTCTTTTTATCATACCTAACATTGCATTTGCCTTTTTCACTGCTACCTTAACTTGCTCACTCACCTTTCCTGTATGATCTATTATAACCGCTAGGTCCCTTTCCTTATCTATCTTTCTAATATTGTTTTCTCCCATTCTGTAATTATGTTCCATATTGGATCTACCCATGTGGATGACTGTACATTTATCTACATTAAACTCCATTTGCCAGCTTACAGACCATTCTCGAATTTTATCTAAATCCGACATCAATATATCCACTTCCGCTTTAGATGAGACACTACTGCATAGTTTTGTGTCATCAGTAAATTTTGCAATCATGGATCTCATATCAATGTCCAAATCATCTATATATATCAAGAACAAAATTGGTCCCAAAACCGAGCCATGTGGCACACCACTTTTCACTTCACACCACAAGCACATACATATATATATATATATATATTGTATAAGGGAGTCTGGCCAACGCTCACCGTTTCTTCTAAATATGTGGCTTACCACCGATGTTTCGCCTTGTTTGTGAACCACTGCAACGCTCGCCAATGATAATTTCCGAGAGTAAGGTCAACCATACATCTCTTAAGACAAGCTGCAGCTACTTTGAGGGTGGTCTTGAATTTTAACCAGATAGCTTATAAATCCACGGGTGTTTCCTCCGCACTACTTCTGTTGTCGATATAAGCCCCTGAATTTGGTCCTAACGTGGCTCTTTTAACTGATGTCTTTACTCCTGCTTGTCCTTCTCTGGTATTTCTTCTTCTTCTTCGTTCGTTCTCAATCTCCCACTACCAAACCCTGAAAGGGCTTAAGTAGCAAAATGTAGTCCAGAGAACAGAATACGTTGTGTCGTAGTTTACAGCTTGGCTGCGATATTTGCACCTTTCGGTCCAACACATCCGACTTCAGCAAGCATTTTTTGAGTACTGGGTTAGCATTCCCTCTTCGATCCCTTCTCCTTAGCCAGTCTGCCCTGTTGCAGCCTGTTATCCAGGATCACAGCGTGGAGGTGTAGAAGGGTCTTGGCAGCTCTGGTTCGCTGGCCCTGACGCTAGCAGTCAGGTATGGGTCGCTGACCACTGCAGCTCATGCGCTGCTCAGCGTCTTGATCTCCTCTGGTATTTGATTTCTGACTAAAATGTGGATATTGTTTTAATGGGGCAACTCTTTCGGCTGTTCTCCTTATTGTGAGGATGTAGAAGTCACTTCCGATCTCTGGTCCCCTTCATCATAATGGCATAATCCACAAGTAGTGTCTCTCTCCTTGCCGGCTGACATTGTGTGTATGTAAGAATGTATGTGCTGGGAGGAAGCTTTGTATGTATGTACTTGTGAGGAAGCTTTGTATGTATGTGCTGGGAGGAAACTTTGTATGTATGTGCTTGTGAGGAAACTTTGTATGTATGTGCTTGTGAGGAAACTTTGTATGTATGTGCTTGTGAGGAAACTTTGTATGTATGTGCTGTGAGGAAGCTTTGTATGTATGTATGTACTTGTGAGGAAACTTTGTATGTATGTGCTTGTGAGGAAACTTTGTATGTATGTGCTGGGAGGAAACTTTGTATGTATGTGCTTGTGAGGAAACTTTGTATGTATGTGCTTGTGAGGAAACTTTGTATGTATGTGCTTGTGAGGAAACTTTGTATGTATGTGCTGTGAGGAAGCTTTGTATGTATGTATGTACTTGTGAGGAAACTTTGAATGTATGTGCTGGGAGGAAACTTTGTATGTATGTGCTTGTGAGGAAACTTTGTATGTATGTGCTTGTGAGGAAACTTTGTATGTATATGCTGTGAGGAAACTTTGTATTTGTGATGACCAGGTTTTGCTCACTGCAGAATCTCAATAGTCGCCTTCTGTTGTCATTTTGAACATTTTCAAGATATCGCCCAATCACCTTGTCCCATCTAGAATTGGTATTTCCCACGTTAGCATGAAATATCCAAAAGGGAAATTTTGTTACAACAAGAATTCGTCTTAGGTCCAGTGAACTCACCTTACGACCCACCATGGCACCTTGCAAAAGCAAGCATAGTCCCTGTTATCTAGACACGTTCTGTGCCCTACCTGTAGTCAGTTTTTGAAATACAATAAACATTCACCTGCAAGTGAGGGGTGGGGTGAGGGCGTTTCCGTCTGCCAAGGGGTCTCTTTTGCCACGCGGGACTACAGAGTGGTTGCTGTGCTCCAGCGTTCGTTTTTCCTTCTGACTACATGACCAGCCCAGTGGTGCTTGGAGTTGTTGGCATGATGGATGACATCCTTGATGTGTGACAATGCCCGGATGTCACTATTGTTTAAGCACATCTGGCGCTGTTGTCTAAGTGATAGGCCCACTAGATGGTGCTCGAGCAAGGCATGTGTTGTCCTTAACTGGTTCTCCATGGTTTTTGTCAGAGACCAGGTTTTACATCCATAGCATAGAGCTGGTAGGACCACTGAGTCAGCTCACATTCTGGTGTCTCTTGCGGCGTATGTTGCCGCCTTTATCAAGTTGAAGGCGGCCGAGCCTGCTCGACGACGCCTGGCCATCTCAGGCTTCAAGTTATTTTCCATGTTGAGGAGGTGGCCGAGGTAGATGTTGAGGCTATGATCTATTTGTTTCTCTATAGAATGGTCTACTACTCTTTCTGGTGTGACAGAGTCACATCAGTACCAAGAGCCATAGTCAGGGGATCCTTGCAAACACCGTTTAAAGGAACTCACATAACTTGAGAGCCCTGCCTGTGAGCAACAGTTAAACACAGCGACCATTGTTTAGACAATATGGTTTAAAAGTTTATCCAGGATAACTGAAAGTCTCACAACCCCAGGGTCAATTTGATCAAGTATGTGGGAAATCTGCCAATTTCAGGATTAGACTGAAAGTATATTTCTTTATTGGTGCCAGTAGGTCAGAGAAAGTTTGCCTGCCTAAACTAGACAAAGCAAGAAGGCATTCACCCAAACGTGGAGTGTCGAGTATACAAGTTGGGGGTATTGGTGCCCGGACATGACAGCGAGCATGGCCTGGATGTCAGAGGAGCCAAATCAACCGGCTACCAGAGACATGACAGTCAGCATGGCCTGGATGTCAGAGGAGCCAAATCAACCGGCTACCAGAGACATGACAGCGAGCATGGCCTGGATGTCAGAGGAGCCAAATCAACCGGCTACCAGAGACATGACAGTCAGCATGGCCTGGATGTCAGAGGAGCCAAATCAACCGGCTACCAGAGACATGACAGTCAGCATGGCCTGGATGTCAGAGGAGCTACACCAACTGGCTACCAGAGACATGGCAGTCAGTATGGCCTGGATGTCAGAGGAGCTACACCAACCGGCTACCAGAGACATGACAGTCAGCATGGCCTGGATGTCAGAGGAGCCAAATCAACCGGCTACCAGAGACATGACAGTCAGCATGGCCTGGATGTCAGAGGAGCCAAATCAACCGGCTACCAGAGACATGACAGTCAGCATGGCCTGGATGTCAGAGGAGCCAAATCAACCGGCTACCAGAGACATGACAGTCAGCATGGCCTGGATGTCAGAGGAGCTACACCAACTGGCTACCAGAGACATGGCAGTCAGTATGGCCTGGATGTCAGAGGAGCTACACCAACCGGCTACCAGAGACTTGGTACGAGCAGCTTTGGAAGCAACAACAATATAAATAAATAGACAGTACAGATTTCCTGGAAATATTCAATAAACACACACACACAATCAATGGAATTTATAATTTTATTCAAACACACAACATATTCTGATGAGAATATTCAATACACTAAATACTTGTTCAACACATGATGTTTCCCACTTGTACAACACATGTTTCCTGACCAGCATCTACAAGACTAACAACTAAACAGATACTCCGCTCCTGAGTCTGATCACATGGGGAAGTCTCCACAAACACATTTGATCTCACAAATGGCATGATTATAATTAACATGACTTGACTTAGCCGTCCTCGTTCACCATGGGGTGTAAAGTCTTCTACAATGTGGTGTAAATATCTTTATTTTATATTTCTTGTGCCTTACAGTCTGTAAAGGATGGGGTAGCTTAACTTAACGTTTTCATACTGGTTTAGAAGGCTCTGTATACAACCAGTTTCATTTACATTTCTTTGCTCTAACAGTTATGCCCATTCAATCTATTCTTAAATGCATTAATTGTCTCTGTCTCCACTACTTTCTATGGCAATGCGTTCCAAGCATTCACCACTCTCTGACTAACAAAATATTTCTTAATATCTGGACCGTTCTTTAGTTAATTTGTAGCTATGCCCTCTTGTTATAGTCTAATTTATCCATTCCTCTGATCATCTTATAGACCTGTATTAAGTCACCTCGAATTCTTCTCTTTTCTAGACACTGTATGCTGGTTTTTCTCTTTCCTCATAACTGTAATTCTGGAACCCACTATCAGCTTTGTCGCTCTTCTTTGTATCCTTTCCAGCATGTTTATATCTCCTCTATGATAAGGACTCCACACCTGTACACAGTACTCTAATCTAGGTCTAACTAATGCTTTACACAGTTTGACCCCATATACAGCCCTTTATACAGCTGGCCCCATACCTGACCATCCTTAGTTGTTTCTTATGACCTACCTGGCAGACTGCAGTGTTACATTTTTAAGCTGCCCTTTCGGCTGCTGGTAACACACGTGGATATTACTTAGCACATCTACGCACACGTCACTGAACTCACTTATCAAGACCATCTCCAGAACACAGAAAGTAGGTCAGGTCATGACAGGATACTCCTCATACCACTTGGGACATCTCATTTGCTGGTTGTTGAGTTAGCGCCTCAGCTGTGTTACTGACACCAACAGAGTTTGATCCATTTTGTGGTGGCTCATCAGTCGATTCAACATTCCAGTCACCCGGTGAAGAAATAAAGTGAGACCCTCATTACAGCCAAAAGACCTTTGTCAGGAACAAAGAACAAATGAATGCACTTACAAATGAACAAAGACAATGGTCGAGACAACTAATACAAAATGTAAGGCTTCAGCCAGAGTGACAGAGAATGTGTCAATCATGATATGCCATCGATGACAGAGCTGGCCAAACAAGAAATGACAATACATGAACTGTTGAATACATGCACTAACACATAACCCTACACATACATGCACTAACACATAACCCTACACATACATATATATCAAGAGATAGACACAGATATATTTGAGAAAACAGACAGACACATAACGATACAGAAACAGATGTACAAACATCATTATAATAGAAGATGTAAAGAAATGAGAAAAGGGAGAAAGAGAGAGTGAAAGAGAAGAATGTACAGGAAAGCTTGTGCAAACAAGCATTCAAACCATGAGGTCCACTCACATGCATATGCTACGTTTCTAGTAGGACGTGACGATCCTGGGATACAGACACACTGGACTGCCTCTCTTCCGGGATAGTACAAACTAGTACATAGTTCATCATATCATATCATCGCCACACCCTATAGACACGAGTAGGGATGACTCGATAGTCCTGCAAGACAACTTCCCTAAGAGAGACAACTCTGACCAAAAACAACTGCTGCCAAAGGCTAAGGAGGGCATCCCTACAGAAACGCCTGTTCAAATCGGATGCACTGGGCCACAGGCCTAACTTAGTAACACAGTGCAACGTATATCGATGTAATCAGCGTACGAAGAAGAAGAAACCATGAGGTCATCCCATTAGACAGCTTCAACTATTCTCCAACTCAAATACATACCAGTCATCTATAGAGCAGGAAATGATGTCAGTGACTCTGGCATCAACCTTACTCCGGTGTCTAGGACTATTGAAATTGTTGGCAACCAGAGAGGCAGAGTTTATAGAAAAATCATTAAGATGTTGGAAGCTGGCATGGAGGCCAGTCTCCCCAATGGAGGCCAGTCTCCCCAATGTATTTCAATGTAGCTGCTAATAATAGCATAGATTAAATTGCATGGCCTGCAGGTGGACAGAGGTGCAGTGAGCATGAAAATAAGGGCCGTCTTCAAGTGGGGGCCGTTGGGGAGGGTTGAAGGCATCAGAATGAGAGTCAGGGATGACACAAAAAAGGACAGAGGTAAGGATAACGTCAGGGTTGCAGAGGAAGTCAACCATGTCATTACAAGCCTTTTGTTAAAAGTCTTTGTTTTCCTGGCATAGGTGATGAAGGCGCAGCGGCTGGCTTAGTTTGAGCGAACAACACAAATAAAAACTTCAAATAAACATCATGGCTTGTATTAATGAAATTGCAACTTAAAAAAATTGTATTTATGAAAGTACAACTGAAAAAAACCTCATGATTTTGTGTTTTATAAATCACAACCATGAATAAACACCCCTTGTGGATCTAGGACTCCTCACATGAATGTCACACAAAGTGACTAAAGAGGGTTGTGCATGAGGCTAGAAACCTTATAAAGTAACAAAACTGCTACAGAAACCAGAACTGACAAAGCTCACAAAGTGTTAAGAGCCCAGACGTCTGTAAGGGGACATATATAGTGGGAGTCCTATGCTTTGTAGAGAGTGAAATGGATAAGAATGAACCCAAAACATCACACACACCACGTCACAGACATCACACCATCAAGGCTTCTCTCCTACATGGGCTGTTCTGTATTAGTGAAATCACTGACTGATAAGGTAGCTATCCTGTATGTTTCCTGAAATGTTTGTCGAGGTCAGTAGATCGAGTAAACCCTAACTCACAGATACTGCATTTGAAGGGCTTCTCTCCCACGTGAATTCGTCTGTGTTTTTTAAGGTCACCAGTCACAGAAAAACCAATACTACAAATGTTACATTTGAATGGCTTTAAGTTCGCATGTATTTTCTTGTGTTTATTTAAGTCACAACTTCTAATACACTCTATATCACAAAAATCACACTTGTAAGGTCTCTCTCCTGTATGAGTTCGTTTGTGTTTAGTCAAATCACCACTCTGAGCAAACCCTACACCACAAACATCACACTTGTAAGGTTTCTCTCCTGTATGGATTCTTTTATGTCTTTGCAGATTACTATTTTCAGTAAATCTTACATTACACACATCACATTTATACGGTTTCTCTCCTGTGTGGATTCGTGTATGCCTCTGCAGGTTGCATTTCTCAGCAAATCGAGAGCCACAAATCTCACATATGTGGGGTTTCTCTCCTTTGTGCATTCTTCTGTGTCTGTGAAGATAGTCATTTCCAGCAAAACTTACCCCACAAATATCACACTTGTAAGGTCTTTCTCCTGTGTGTATTCGTACATGTTTATCTCGGTCGGTACTCTGCGTAAACCTGATCCCACACAAGCCACACTTATATGGCTTCTCTCCTGTATGTATCCTTGTATGTTTATTCAGATCACTACTTCTAGCAAACATGGCACCACATGTATCACATTTGTAAGGTTTCTCGCCTGTATGTATTCTTACGTGTTTATTGAGATCATTACTTCGGGTAAACTCTACGTCACATATATCACACTTGTACAATGTTTTCCCTGTATGTAATCTGATGTGTTTATTTAGGTCACCGCTACGATTGAACTCCATATCACACAAATCACACGTAAAAGGTGGCCTCTTTTCTTTATGCGTGTGCACATGTTTATTGAGGTCACTACTTTGAATAAACCCAGCACCACAAATATCACACTTGTAAGACCTTTCCCCCGAAGGAAAACATTTGTGATCATTGACTGTACCATTCTCACCTAAAGCAGTCCCACAAATATCACACTTGTACAACTCCACACCTGCATGCATTCTCTTGTGTCTCTCCAGTGTGTGCTTGTCATAAAACCCAGCACCACAAACATCACACTTGTGAGGTCTCTCCCTTGGATGTAATTTTCTTTTCCGTACTTGCACATCATTACAAGTTTCACTGTCCAAGAGTTGTGAATTTTTCAGAGGTACAGTCAAGCATTTCTGTTCAGACTTCATGCTGTCTTTCTCATTTTGTGAGGTCATACTACTATCACGAGTAATATGACCATCTACTGCCCCAATCTCACCATCCACTGACTCCTTATCTTCATTCATTGTTAGCCTTGTCTTACATTCCGCAGTTCTTACTGCAACAGTTGCTACTGTTTGTTTATTTCTTTTCTTGACTCTTCCTTTACCAGAAACTTGACTACATTCTGGCAGCTTCTTGTGCTTACAGAGACTTGACGTCTGCTGCAGGTTATCAGGAGTAGGGCAGCTCTGGGTGCAAGAAAAGTAACCTGAAATATAAACATATACAATTATGAAACAATTATGAATATCAGCCAGGAAAAAATACATTACTGCAGATAGCAAATAGAAAATATAATTATATATTGTATGATAGAAAACTGTATTTGGACACAATATTTACCTACTGAAACATACGGACAGACTGGTATTTTGACACAATATTGACCTACTGAAACAGACAGACATACTGGTATTTGGACACAATATTTACCTACTGAAACAGACAGATAAGACTGGTATTTTGACACAATATTAAACTACTGAAATGTTCTAATAGAATGATAGCCTAGTATTGAGAAACAATATTTAACACAATAAATAAATAGACTGCCGTGAATAAAACTAGATGCGCTGGGCCAGAAGGCATATATCTCAGCATCTCTGTAAACAACGACACATCCCTTTCAAGACGAAAGTAGAAGATACAAAAATAAAAAGGCCAGAGATACTTACATGGGCTTTTGTTGTCAGCAGAAATTTGACATGATAAGTCACTGTTCATCCTCTTTCTCTTGACAGGAACATCAACCTCCCCATGACTCTCATCATTTGTCTCCATCCAACACTTCCTTTTTATGTTTTCCTGAACATAAATCATTACAGACATTTTCAAATGTAAAAACAAAGTGGAAATTCAGCAGAATTAACCGCTGTTTGGAAATGGAGTTTTTGAAGACTCCATTGTACTACGCCGCAGCCTGTGAGAGGTGAGGTGGCCAGTTCCCTTCCTTGCTGTTTTTACTTTCCCTAGCTCATGCGTCAAATGTAGGTCGAACTAAATATCACTTTTTTTTTTTACTAAAACAAAATGACGTCTGCAACAACCCAGGCACACAAAAATATGTTTAGATTCAAATGATGAAATCATGTCACAATTAATAATTATGACACATTTAGGGCAGAGATTTAATAGAAACTGCAGGCATTGCCAGGTAGAGCATTTATGGGGGACAACAATAAAACAGGGAATCTGCATGTTGGCAATGTAAAGGAAAAAAAGAAGGTTGATTTGAACAGATGCAAAACCGGAAAACTAGAGCCATGTCTCATGAAACATACACTAAAGTCACCTAAAAAGTCAGAAAAAGCATTAGAAGAGATCAGGGAAAATATATTGATGAGTTGACAAGAAAGACAGAGGAAGCTGCAGCAAAAGGAAATATGAAAGACTACAAAACCACAAGGAAACCAACAGGAAAACATCAGCAAATAAATGATTTTATTAAAGGAAATTAGATCAGCAACACAAATAAGCAGATGGAGAGATGGGCAAATCATTTCTAAAAACTTGTCGATAGACCTCCTACACAAGATACCCCTGACGTTCAGTCAGCAGAAATGAAGTGGAAGTGCAAGTTAATGGTGAGAAACTATTGATTGATTCAATAACCCCTGCATGCTTACAACACAAGAAGATCTGACTACAAGACATGAGGAAGACTGAATGGTAAGTGGATAGATGACATAAGGAAGTGCAAGTTAATGGTGAGAAACTATTGATTGATTCAATAACCCCTGCATGCTTACAACACAAGAAGATCTGACTACAAGACATGAGGAAGACTGTATGGTAAGTGGATAGATGACATAAGGAAGTGCAAGTTAATGGTGAGAAACTATTGATTGATTCAATAACCCCTGCATGCTTACAACACAAGAAGATCTGACTACAAGACATGAGGAAGACTGAATGGTAAGTGGATAGATGACATAAGGAAGTGCAAGTTAATGGTGAGAAACTATTGATTGATTCAATAACCCCTGCATGCTTACAACACAAGAAGATCTGACTACAAGACATGAGGAAGACTGAATGGTAAGTGGATAGATGACATAAGGAAGTGCAAGTTAATGGTGAGAAACTATTGATTGATTCAATAACCCCTGCATGCTTACAACACAAGAAGATCTGACTACAAGACATGAGGAAGACTGAATGGTAAGTGGATAGATGACATAAGGAAGTGCAAGTTAATGGTGAGAAACTATTGATTGATTCAATAACCCCTGCATGCTTACAACACAAGAAGATCTGACTACAAGACATGAGGAAGACTGAATGGTAAGTGGATAGATGACATAAGGAAGTGCAAGTTAATGGTGAGAAAC
This sequence comes from Ariolimax columbianus, assembly GCA_036924085.1. Classification (NCBI taxonomy): domain Eukaryota; kingdom Metazoa; phylum Mollusca; class Gastropoda; order Stylommatophora; family Arionidae; genus Ariolimax; species Ariolimax columbianus. The sequence goes on from JAVGWX010000019.1 coordinate 61,927,246, forward strand.
TATTGATTGATTCAATAACCCCTGCATGCTTACAACACAAGAAGATCTGACTACAAGACATGAGGAAGACTGTATGGTAAGTGGATAGATGACATAAGAGAAGACCTATAACAATATAGGCTTACAACAGATTTGGCACAAGAAAGGCATTTTAAGCTACTAACGGCACTTGACGGTACAGGTACACGGGCAAGAACAGTCAAGTCAAGCATAACAAAACTACTCAATCATATGTCAAGGCAGTATCTTAATGAACCCGTTCTTCGACAAGGTGGCTGACCTTGTGTGGGTCCTAGCTCTGTTTCCACTTGTTGCGGTCCAAGGCAGAAGTTTACCAGTGGATGAGCAGTTTATTCGATATGGAGGCCAGGAATGCTATAATTCCTCTCTATCGAGTCTTACCATCTTGTGGGTGGATACGACAGAGCAGTTCTGGTACTCCAGTGCTTGTCTTTCCTTTCTGTGATGTGGCCAGCCCATCGGTGTTTTGAATGGTTTATATGCTGCGGAGTGTCTTTGACATGTGACATTCTTCGTATGTCGCTGTAGTGAAGACCCCATTGTCACTGTTGCCTAGTTGTCAGTCCCACAAGATGGCGTTCAAGTAATTGGTTCTCTAGCGTTTTCGTTAGTGGCCCTGTTTCGCTGCCAGAACACAGTGCCGACAAGACAGTTGAGTCGAATAAGTCGGCACACCGTTTGGTATTTTTTGTGGCATCTGCCACTATCTTGATGAAGTTGAAGGTGGCATAACCTGCTCGTCTGCGTCTTACAATCTCTGACTTCATGTTGTTCTCCATATCGAGGAGATGGACGAGGTAGACATAACCGACGTCTTCTAGTGGCGCTTTGCTTAGAAGCACAGGGTTGGGTTTTGCAAAACGATTACCAAATATAACCTAGTAATTGTATATTGGCATACGGGCCGCTTGGTGACTGCACACAACTCCCACTTGGTGACTGCACACAACTCCCACTTGGTGACTGCACACAACTCCCACTTGGTGACTGCACACAACCCCCACTTGGTGACTGCACACAACTCCCACTTGGTGACTGCACACAACTCCCACTTGGTGACTGCACACAACTCCAAGTAAAGTCTGAAAGACAAAAACACATCGTCTATAATCTAATCTGATAACCTGTACCTGTTCTGTGTGTGCTGATTCTCGTTCTGCCTCCATCTGTCTAGTGCTGACCCCCTATATTTACCAATCACCTGCAAGTAGACAAACAAAAATACATGTACTTCTATGTAGGTCAAGGTAAAAGTTGGAAGCTCGATTGTACAAGGTCTCAATCAGGGATGAAGTGTTGGAGACTACGAGGTCATAGTCAGAGATGATGTGTTGGAGACTACGAGGTCATAGTCAGAGATGATGTGTTGGAGACTACGAGGTCATAGTCAGAGATGATGTGTTGGAGACTATGAGGTCATAGTCAGAGATGATGTGTTGGAGACTCGATTGTACGAGATCTCAGTCTGGGATGACGTGTTGAGATTTGATTGTACGAGATCTCAGTCTGGGATGACGTGTTGAGATTTGATTGTATGAGATCTCAGTCTGGGATGACGTGTTGAGATTTGATTGTACAAGATGAGGGTTATAACTTAGTTATGTGCGCTAAGCAATAAAATATAATAGTGCAATTCTAAGAACTTGTTCAAAATCTAACTTGGGATAACATAGTGCCGTACGCTCCATTAGTGGAGCAATGAGGTCAACACCAATGGCAGTTTGCAAAATTCACACACAGGTGCAGCCCATTGAGATGTATAGTGATAAAGAAGTTATTGAAGCTTATGAAAGAACAGAACAAAATGGGATCATCCCAACAAAATCCTTGTGGGAAAACTGGCAGCCAAAAACCAGAATTAAACAAAAAGTCTATACTCCACCATGTTAATAAACATCTGGCAAAGATGGCGCCGTAACTGGCTGCGAGTCTACATTTCTCTACTGTTTTGGATCATTATGGATGCCGCCAGACCATGGATTTGCCTGGAATTCACACTAGTCGACGACTTACACTTGTGTTCACGGATACGTGGAGTTGTTTTCCGTCTGGACTTGTTATTTCGTTCTTTTTTTGTGATTTCTTCCATCCGTTTATCCTGGTCTGGACGCCGGCTGAATGGCGCTACGCTTAAACTAGTTATACCTGTGTCGTAGCTCACGGGTTAGTTCTGCCGGTTCACCTTTACGAATATGGCGTGTGGGAATTTTAGATGCTACTATGATGAACTGAATACAGCTGGGGAGAGATGCCAGACTCACTCACACGCTGAGTGTTGTCCATACGACCTCTTGTGGTTATCACAAAGGCACGACAAACTGCATTAGATGCCTTCCCACCTTTCTACCCTGCGGGTTACATGTTTACGGAAAGGCTTCGGTGGTAACCCTGAGGCAAAATCTGCATCCTATGCTATCTCCAGTCGTCTCGATGAATGTCTTGCCACTGGCGAAAGGTAGCTTAGACTCTGTAAGTGAGGTTGACAAAAGGCACAGTTTCTTCCTCACTTTAATCCAAATCACCGCGCAAGTCACCCATTTCAGCGGACACAGCAAGAGATACGACTGTCCACGCGGCTGAACAAAGAGAGTGGTCTTCATCACATGTGATGGACAAAACTATCAATTAATAAACATTAAAGACAAATACCACCTCCCAGAAAGCAGTTTGAGCGAACAGTTCCAAGAACTATTGAGGCCCATCCCGATGAATCGATTCATGCATATATTAACGGATCTGCATTTAAAGCCACCATCAAAGCAGGTTATGGCGTTTATTTAGAATACACAGAGAGATCCTCTCATGGGCTGTCTGATGCTTGCGGGGAGGTTTGCTCCAACTATGAAGCTGTAATCACTGCACTTGAATCCGCTGTGTACCATAGATAGTTTTTTATACCTTTCCCTCCAAGGCCCAAAATGTTATTTTCACAAAGTCAATGCCTGTACTTCAAGCATTAGAAGATGTTGGACATTGTAGATCTGACCTTATCCAAATATCTCTTGACATTGACACCATTATCACCTGCCATGACGTCAAAATATGAGGACGATTTGAAAAGTTTTACCTCCAGCACCGTAGCCAGGACAACAGTGCTTAAGGTCGTGTGATACCTATGTGAAAATAATCTCTAATGGAGTGACTATAGGGGCATGTACCTGGAACCTGACGCATGCGCATAGCAGACAGTAAAATGGTGGCATACATGGAAATACGATTGAAGCAACGTGCTGTGATTGAATTTCTGGCGGTGGAAAGCCATGTGCGCATCAACACTCATCAAAGAATGGCTGCAGTATATGGCAACGCCTGTGTGGATGTCAGGAGGTGGACATGGACTGTGAAAGGCAACAATCCAGCAACGAAGAACCTGCATGATAAGGCTCGTTGCAGACGAACTGATTCGTGCCAACCGCCATGTCAAGCAGAAAGATAGTTACAATGATTATGATTTTAATTGTGCGAGACCATCACATTATCCATGCCCTCCTTAGGTCTAGGAAAGTGTGCGAGATGGGTCCAGGAAAGTGTCAGAGATGGGTCCCTTGGGTATAGGGAAATGTGTGAGATGGGTCCTTTGGGTCTAGGAAAGTGTGCGAGATGGGTCCCTTGGGTCTAGGAAAGTGTGCGAGATGGGTCCAGGAAAGTGTCCGAGATGGGTCCCTTGGGTATAGGGAAATGTGTGAGATGGGTCCCTTGGGTATAGGAAAGTGTGTGAGATGGGTCCCTTGGGTCTAGGAAAGTGTGCGAGATGGGTCCAGGAAAGTGTCCGAGATGGGTCCCTTGGGTATAGGGAAATGTGTGAGATGGGTCCCTTGGGTATAGGAAAGTGTGTGAGATGGGTCCCTTGGGTATAGGAAAGTGTGTGAGATGGGTCCCTTGGGTCTAGGAAAGTGTGCGAGATGGGTCCAGGAAAGTGTCAGAGATGGGTCCCTTGGGTATAGGGAAATGTGTGAGATGGGTCCCTTGGGTCTAGGAAAGTGTGCGAGATGGGTCCAGGAAAGTGTCCGAGATGGGTCCCTTGGGTATAGGGAAATGTGTGAGATGGGTCCCTTGGGTATAGGAAAGTGTGTGAGATGGGTCCCTTGGGTCTAGGAAAGTGTGCGAGATGGGTCCAGGAAAGTGTCCGAGATGGGTCCCTTGGGTATAGGGAAATGTGTGAGATGGGTCCCTATGGTATAGGAAAGTGTGTGAGATGGGTCCCTTGGGTCTAGGAAAGTGTGCGAGATGGGTCCAGGAAAGTGTCAGAGATGGGTCCCTTGGGTATAGGGAAATGTGTGAGATGGGTCCCTTGGGTATAGGAAAGTGTGTGAGATGGGTCCCTTGGGTATAGGAAAGTGTGTGAGATGGGTCCCTTGGGTCTAGGAAAGTGTGCGAGATGGGTCCAGGAAAGTGTCAGAGATGGGTCCCTTGGGTATAGGGAAATGTGTGAGATGGGTCCCTTGAGTATAGGAAAGTGTGTGAGATGGGTCCCTTGGGTCTAGGAAAGTGTGCGAGATGGGTCCAGGAAAGTGTCAGAGATGGGTCCCTTGAGTATAGGGAAATGTGTGAGATGGGTCCCTTAGGTATAGGAAAGTGTGTGAGATGGGTCCCTTGGGTATAGGAAAGTGTGTGAGATGGGTCTCTTGGGTCTAGGAAAGTGTGAGATGGGTCCCTTGGGTAAAGGGTAGTTGTGAAATGGGTTCATTGAGTATAGGAAAGCATGTGAGATGGGTCCCTTGGGTCTAGGAAAGTGTGTGAGATGGGTCTCTTGGGTCTAGGAAAGTGTGTGAGATGGGTCTCTTGGGTCTAGGAAAGTGTGTGAGATGGGTCCCTCGCAAGCCGACATCGGATATGAAATAGCGTCGACAGCATGACTTCTGACGCGATATGAACAGGAAGGTGATGCCTTTATCCACCAAACTGTCACTAGCGACGAGTCATAGGCACATCATTCTGGAACCTTGCAACTTCTTTCTCTTCATAAAGCTAAAGGAACACCTCAATTACACCATTACACTTCTGGCGAGGAGGTGCAAGAAGCTGTGCATATCTGGTTTCAGGAAAGCAACTTTTTTCTTTAATGGGATGCAACAATTTGTCCGTCATTGACGTTTGTGTGTGGACTGGGATGGTGACTATGTTGTAAAATGACATACCACCTAAATGACATTTCAAGTTTTCACTGCTTGCTGGAACCTGTGAGACCTTTTCACCAAGTCTGCAATTAATTCATTCAGTTCAGTAATCTTGTGGGATTTTAGTGCCATTATGGGCTGATTGTGCATCAGTCAGTTCCACGATTTTCTCATGCATGTGGTTTTTGTGTGTTGTAGAGTCATTTCTGATGCGGTCTTAAGAGCTTCACGTTCAGCTCTGAAGACGTTTGAGAAATTGTCTGTGACTTGGCTACCTTCTTCCCATTCATTTGCATGGTCAGCACTCCTCCTCCTCCATCCCAGGTGACGTTGGTAGCTGAGCCATCTATTTAGACATGAGTATAGTAGTCCGCTTTGTACTAAGGATCTATGTACTCTTCTGTGATGCCTCTTCTGTCCAGGTCTATGTTCTTTTTATTTGACTCCTTGTATTTTTCCTTTTAGCTCTGGAAGTGTGCCTACCCAGATGAGAGCTAACTGACTTTAGGGATGAGAGCTGACTGACTGTAGGGATGAGAGCTGACTGACTGTAGGGATGAGAGCTAACTGACTGCAGGGATGAGAGCTAACTGACTGTAGGGATGAGAGCTAACTGACTGTAGGGATGAGAGCTAACTGACAGCAGGGATGAGAGCTAACTGACTGTAGGGATGAGAGCTAACTGACAGCAGGGATGAGAGCTAACTGACAGCAGGGATGAGAGCTAACTGACAGCAGGGATGAGAGCTAACTGACTGTAGGGATGAGAGCTAACTGACAGCAGGGATGAGAGCTAACTGACTGTAGGGATGAGAGCTAACTGACTGTAGGGATGAGAGCTGACTGACTGTAGGGATGAGAGCTAACTGACTGTAGGGATGAGAGCTAACTGACTGTAGGGATGAGAGCTGACTATAGGGATGAGAGCTAACTGACTGTATGGATGAGAGCTAACTGACTGTATGGATGAGAGCTGACTGACTGTAGGGATGAGAGCTAACTGTAGGGATGAGAGCTAACTGTAGGGATGAGAGCTGACTGACTGGAGGGATGAGAGCTGACTGACTGTAGGGATCTTGGTTTTGTTTGTGAGAACACTAATTGAATGTCAGTTCCTTGGTGCATTGGGTGGTTCATGAGTCTCTTGTATTTCTCTGCCTGTTACATTATGTCCTGTCTATTCCTCCATTGACTGAAGGTCTGTTACATTATGTCCTGTCTATCCTCCATTGACTGAAGGCCTGTTACATTATGTTCTGTCTATCCTCCATTGACTGAAGGCCTGTTACATTATGTTCTGTCTATCCTCCATTGACTGAAGGCCTGTTACATTATGTCCTGTCTATCCTCCATTGACTGAAGGCCTGTTACATTATGTCCTGTCTATCCTCCATTGACTGAAGGCCTGTTACATTATGTCCTGTCTATCCTCCATTGACTGAAGACCTGTCATTGTTTACAGTACCTCAATGAGTGTGGACTTCATGACCCTGGCTAGGCTAGGTTCTGGACTCCACTTAAATTACCAAAATGTGTTCTCGTTGCAGTGGCCCAAAACATGATGCCCTACTACAGTTCTGGTTCCAAATTCGTGCATGCTAGCTTTTTTATAATGCCCATTTGGCACATGGCTATTTTTGTTTCTCCAGATAATGGCATATCCAGTTATACAGATGCCCTTGTATTTCCATTCTGAAGAACTTGATCTTGTCCCTCTTTCCAAATTCTGTTGAAGGCCTTTTCCATGCCTATACATACTACTAGTGTGTGATTCTTTTCCTGAAAGGCATCCACGATCTCTTGTGCAATATAGGACACATGGTCTTTTGTTGATTTGTGTTGGCAAAATCCACTTTGCTGTGCCATTATTAGTTGCTATCCTTCCACGTGCCACATAAGTCTTTTACCAACCAGTTTTTCAATTAGTTTGCTCTTGCAACTAAGCAGACTGACTGATCTATAGCTACCTGGGTCCAGTCTGTCCTTACCTTGCTTTAGGATAGGCACCACGATGGCTTCCTTATATGTCGTAGGCATCTGTCCTGTCCTCCAACTGGCATTTATAGCGTTTCAGAGCATCATCTTTGCTTTCTGTCCCATCTTTATTAGCATCTCATTTATGATACCATCCTTGCCTGGTAAGATGTGATCTCTTTAACAAGAAAAGTCTTCATATCAGACTCAATCCTTGTTTCAGAGGGGACAAAAGGGCTGGCTATGGCATGAATGGAGAGCAGATAAAGCTCCAATCCTGCAGGGGCTTGTGTGCATCTACTGTTCTGGTCATGTTGTAGTTCATGGCTTTGAAGGAGCTGACATCCTTAGCCTGGAGGTTACCTTGGTGGTGATCTTGTCTGTGGATAGGGGTGGTATTCTGAAGTCCATTAATGACCACCTTTTAGATGTTAAAACTGCAATCAGTGAACTAACAATACACAGTCACATGCTATAATTTTAGGCATGACAGGACGGAGCAGCGGTATGTACAACCATAAGTCGACTGGAGCCATCATATTCATATTCTGCCATTTAACTTAACTTCATTATACTGGTTTAGAAGACTCTATAGTCTATAGAGTCTGTATACAACCAGTTTATTCCACTTTAAAAATGACTGTGATCATCCAATCTATTCTTTAATGCATTAACTGATCCTGCGTCCACCACATCATGTGGTAATAATGCATTCCAAGCATTCACCACTCTCTGACTGAAAAAATGTTTCATAATATCCAATCTGGACCTGCCTTTAAATAATTTGAAGCTATGCCCTCTAGTTCTTGCAGCCGGTTGAACTTTGAAAAACTTGTTATATGTATCCTTTCCACTGATTAAATTTAATTTATAAACCTGTATTAAGTCGCCCCGAATTATTCTCTTTTCTAGACACTGCAGACCAGTTTTTATAAGTCTCTCCACATAACTATATTTGGTGAAGGAGACTGCATACTATAATGACATAACCATAATAGTAATAGGGCATATGCTAATAGTAATAGTAGGGTTACGACGACCGGCTACCCAGAGTGCGGTGATGCCAATTCTTGAAAGAACTGAACAACTTGTGCACATTTCTGTATCACAATCACAAATAAGTTGCGAGTAAAACTACCAGTCCCCTCGCTCATTGTGCTGTGAAATGTATTATGAGTAACAGCAGTAGTAGTAGTAGTAAAGTACATGATAATAATTATAATATTAAATATAATGTTTAATGTCAAAATGTAGATACTAAATTAAATTACTACTTGTAAAATTCTCACTAAACGTCTGACTATCCTTTTAATGCAAAGACACAGAGCGATGCCACATGAAGCTCATGTAAGAGTAATAGGAAATGTGTGAATAACAATGGAATGCGAACAGCCCAAGTGAATAATATCCTACACAACAACTGTGTGTGTTATCACAAATAAATGTCGGGAGTGTCAGGTTGTTACCGGTACCGGAAGTCACAGCTGCCAACTCAAATATTTATTTGTCGCCAGACAGTGTTGAGAAAGTCGGTATTTCAAACATTTTTTACCACTTAAGCTTAAAATGTGTCTGGCATATGCACTGACGTAACGTAGCAATTTCTGCACAAAATGTTTACAAAATAAATTCTGGAACTACATATTTTTTTATGACATGAGATCAACCCCAGCATTTTATTTTTTTATTTCAACAAAATAAAATTATATATATTTAGTGTATTTTGTAGAGAAAATGAGTGCACAAGATCATCAAATGTTAAGATATGTTATATAATTTTAACCATAAAATAGCACGGTTAAAAAATGTTAATACATTTTTCATTAGAGCATTTTCACTTTGCTATTTTTGTTTATTTTATAACAGTCGCCTGTTAAGTCTAGCGACAATGTTTAGAAGTTGGTTACCTTGCTTGAATCTTCATAACTGATTACTTGGACCTGCACGCGATTGTCTATATACTTAACTTAACTTAACGTCTTTATACTGGTTTAGAAGACCCTGCAGAGTCTGTATACAACCAGTTACATTTACATCACCTTGCTCTAAAATCTATGCGCATCCAGTTTATTCTTAAACGCATTAACTGTCCCTGCCTCCACCACCTCCCATGGCAATGCATTCCAAGCAGACACCACTCTCTGACTAAAAAAATATTTCCTAATATCTAACCTGGACCTCTCTTTAATCAGCTTGTAGCTATGCCCTCGTGTTATTGTAGGTGGCTGTATTTTAAAAAACTTGTTATAGTCTAATTTATCGATTCCTCTGATCATCTTATAAACCTGTATTAAGTCACCACGAATTCTTCTCTCTTCGAGACACTGTAGGCCCGTTTTTCTGAGTCGTTCCTCATAACTGTAATTCTGGAATCCAACTATCATCTTTGTCGCTCTTTTTTGTATTCTTTCTAGCATGTTTATGTCCCCTCTATGATAAGGACTCCACACCTGTACACAGTACTCCAATCTAGGTCTAACTAAAGCTTTATACAGTTTGACGATCACTTCCTTGCTCCTATGTTTAATATTTCTTTTTATCATACCTAACATTGCATTTGCCTTTTTCACTGCTACCTTAACTTGCTCACTCGCCTTTCCTGTATGATCTATTATAACCCCTAGGTCCCTTTCCTTATCTATCTTTCTAATATTGTTTTCTCCCATTCTGTATTTATGTTCCATATTGGATCTACTCATGTGGATGACTGTACATTTATCTACATTAAACTCCATTTGCCAGCTTACAGACCATTCTCGAATTTTATCTAAATCCGACATCAATATATCCACTTCCGCTTTAGATGAGACACTACTGCATAGTTTTGTGTCATCAGCAAATTTTGCAATCATGGATCTCATATCAATGTCCAAATCATTTATATATATCAAGAACAAAATTGGTCCCAAAACCGAGCCCTGTGGCACACCACTTTTCACTTCACTCCACTCAGAGTACTCCTTATTTATGCCCACCCTCTGCCTTCTTCCTGTTAACCAATTTTCAATCCATTTGGCAACTTCGCCACCTATTCCATGTGATTTTAACTTTCGAAATAATCTTTGATGAGGTACTCTATCAAAGGCCTTTGCAAAGTCTAGATAAATAACATCCACTGGCTCCCCTTTATCTATGATTTTAGTAACCTCCTCCATGAATTCTAATAGATTTGTTAAGCATGATCTCCCTCTAGTAAACCCATGCTGACTATTTCTAATTAGATTAAATTTTTCTAAATGCATTACAATGTTTTCTTTGATTATTGACTCTAACAATTTACAGACTATGCTCGTTAAACTCACCGGTCTATAATTTGCCGGATCTGATTTTTTGCCTTTTTTGAATAAGGGGATCACTCCTGCATCTTTCCAATCCCGTGGAACAATCCCTTTTGTAAGTGATTGAGAACATAATATAGCCAATGGTTTTGCTAGTTGGTTTCTAATTTCATACAGCAATTTTGGGTGAATACCATCTTGACCTGGACATTTATTCACTTTCAACCCCTCCAATTTTTTAAAAACCATTTCCTCTGTAATACAGATTGATCTTAATCCCGCTGTATCCATGTCTCTTTGAAAAATATCTATAGGCTCTGGGATCTCGGAGCAGTCCTCCTTTGTGAAGACTGTGCCAAAGTACTGATTAAGCAGATTAGCGGCCTCCCTATTCTCACTTATTATTTTCCCTGTACTGTCTATGAGAGGGCCTACTTTGTCTTTCGTTCTTTGTTTATTTCTAACATAAGAAAAGAAGCTTTTACTGTCAGTCTTGATCCTCTGAGCAAGTTTTTTTTCAAAGTCTATTTTTGCTGTTTTATTCGCTTTCTGAGATATGTTCTGCTTGTCCAAATATTTTACATATGTTTCTTTTGATTTACCTGCCTCTATATATTTTTGCCATGCTTTATTTTTTGCTCTTCTACATTTCACTACAAATCTAGTTATCCACTTTTTACGCTTGGGGTTTACCTCCCTACATGGAACACATTCCTCTTTTAGCGTTTCTAGAACTGTTTTAAAACTTTCCCACTCCTGTTCAACATCTGTTCCTACAATAATATCTTTCCAGATTATGTGGTTCGCTGCCTCTTTCATCCTCTTAACATCTGTCTTAGAGTAGTCGTATGTTCGCATGTTTATGTTTACTTCTTTCCCTGCAATAAGATCCCAACGGATGATTTGATGGTCACTTGAGCCAAACAGTTCCCCAACGGTAACGTTTTCAATCATATTTTCCTCTGTGGTAAAAACTAGGTCGAGTATGTTTTTGCCTCTGGTGGCTGCTTCTACATGTTGAATTAAAAAATTGTCAGTTATGCACGTAACAAAAGGTTTTGACTCTACAAGTGCTTCTGCCATATCCCATTTTATTTCTGGATAGTTGAAATCTCCCATTAATAATAATTTCCCTTTACTTGCCTTTGCTATGCTACTAATCAGCTCCTCATCTTCCTCTTTTTGACTTGATGGACATCTATAGCACACTCCAATCACTGTTTTTTCACCCCCACTTTCTATTTCTCCCCATACACTTTCATTTTTGTTACCACATGATAAATAATCTTTGATCGTTATATTAACAGAATTTATACAGTATAATAAAACGCCACCTCCCTTAGTTTTGTCTCCAATTATCATCATGTGGCATATCCTTTATAGAACGTCACTTTCATTACAGTCTGTCTGAAAGAAACTCTTTCTCTTGTCAAAACTCCAGCCTCCGCCACAGTCATGCCCAGGCATTCCTGGATATCTTGGTGCCTTCATCTTTTTGGTCTACCCCTTCCTATTTTTCCTGGCACTATACCTCGCATCACTGTTCTCTCGAGACCGTTTTCTCTCTTGATGTGACCAAAGTATTTACATTTTCTTGCCCAAATGCAATTGATAAACCAGTTCTCCTATTTTGCTCAACTCTTGCCGAATGTCTATATTTCTATTTTTTCTGTCCATGGTATTATGAGGATCTTTCTGTAACATTTTGACTCGAAGTAGTCGAAGGATTTGATTCTTTGTCTAGAAGTTTTGGTAATCGTCCATGATTCGCAGCAATATGCTGCCACAGGAGAATTACAGGCTCTCAAGATTTTCACATTTGTCGTTTTTATTTTGGTTCTCTGCCATAATATCTTCAGGCTGCTCAGTCTCTGTATTGCCATGACTAGTCTTCTTCTGATTTCTTTCGAGCAGTCGCTATTTTTGTCAATTATGGAGCCCAAATATTCAAAATGCGTGATCTGATTATTTCACATCTGTTTGGTTTCCCACCTGTTTGGTTTCACACCTGTTTGGTATTTCACCTGTTTGGTATCTCACCTATTTGGTATCTTACCTGTTTGGTTTCCCACCTATTTAGTATCACATATGAAGCAGACAGAATTGAGTTCTGCCCTTCTGGCTTACTGAACTGATGCCTCTCCTTTACCCTCCACTACTAAACTCCTCAATCTATCACTTCAACTAACACTCACTGATGCCTCTCCTTTACCCTCCACTACTAAACTCCTCAATCTATCACTTCAACTAACACTCACTGATGCCTCTCCTTTACCCTCCACTACTAAACTCCTCAATCTATCACTTCAACTAACACTCACTGATGCCTCTCCTTTACCCTCCACTACTAAACTCCTCAATCTATCACTTCAACTAACACTCACTGATGCCTCTCCTTTACCCTCCACTACTAAACTCCTCAATCTATCACTTCAACTAACACTCACTGATGCCTCTCCTTTACCCTCCACTACTAAACTCCCCAATCTATCACTTCAACTAACACTCACTGATGCCTCTCCTTTACCCTCCACTACTAAACTCCCCAATCTATCACTTCAACTAACACTCACTGATGCCTCTCCTTTACCCTCCACTACTAAACTCCTCAATCTATCACTTCAACTAACACTCACTGATGCCTCTCCTTTACCCTCCACTACTAAACTCCTCAATCTATCACTTCAACTAACACTCACTGATGCCTCTCCTTTACCCTCCACTACTAAACTCCTCAATCTATCACTTCAACTAACACTCACTGATGCCTCTCCTTTACCCTCCACTACTAAACTCCTCAATCTATCACTTCAACTAACACTCACTGATGCCTCTCCTTTACCCTCCACTACTAAACTCCTCAATCTATCACTTCAACTAACACTCACTGATGCCTCTCCTTTACCCTCCACTACTAAACTCCTCAATCTATCACTTCAACTAACACTCACTGATGCCTCTCCTTTACCCTCCACTACTAAACTCCTCAATCTATCACTTCAACTAACACTCACTGATGCCTCTCCTTTACCCTCCACTACTAAACTCCCCAATCTATCACTTCAACTAACACTCACTGATGCCTCTCCTTTACCCTCCACTACTAAACTCCCCAATCTATCACTTCAACTAACACTCACTGATGCCTCTCCTTTACCCTCCACTACTAAACTCCTCAATCTATCACTTCAACTAACACTCACTGATGCCTCTCCTTTACCCTCCACTACTAAACTCCTCAATCTATCACTTCAACTAACACTCACTGATGCCTCTCCTTTACCCTCCACTACTAAACTCCTCAATCTATCACTTCAACTAACACTCACTGATGCCTCTCCTTTACCCTCCACTACTAAACTCCCCAATCTATCACTTCAACTAACACTCACTGATGCCTCTCCTTTACCCTCCACTACTAAACTCCCCAATCTATCACTTCAACTAACACTCACTGATGCCTCTCCTTTACCCTCCACTACTAAACTCCTCAATCTATCACTTCAACTAACACTCACTGATGCCTCTCCTTTACCCTCCACTACTAAACTCCTCAATCTATCACTTCAACTAACACTCACTGATGCCTCTCCTTTACCCTCCACTACTAAACTCCTCAATCTATCACTTCAACTAACACTCACTGATGCCTCTCCTTTACCCTCCACTACTAAACTCCTCAATCTATCACTTCAACTAACACTCACTGATGCCTCTCCTTTACCCTCCACTACTAAACTCCTCAATCTATCACTTCAACTAACACTCACTGATGCCTCTCCTTTACCCTCCACTACTAAACTCCTCAATCTATCACTTCAACTAACACTCACTGATGCCTCTCCTTTACCCTCCACTACTAAACTCCTCAATCTATCACTTCAACTAACACTCACTGATGCCTCTCCTTTACCCTCCACTACTAAACTCCTCAATCTATCACTTCAACTAACACTCACTGATGCCTCTCCTTTACCCTCCACTACTAAACTCCTCAATCTATCACTTCAACTAACACTCACTGATGCCTCTCCTTTACCCTCCACTACTAAACTCCTCAATCTATCACTTCAACTAACACTCACTGAAGCCTCTCCTTTACCCTCCACTACTAAACTCCCCAATCTATCACTTCAACTAACACTCACTCCAATAAACTAAAGACACTACTTCAAAACACTAAAACAAATGATTTATTCCTACACGTTACAATTTATCTTCACTCATCTATCATACCCAGCATATTACACACTCCTACTTTGTGGCTTTCTATGATTAAAACTCTGACTACAGCTAAACCTATAACTATTGTCATCAGTCTACTCTACGAACTTGGCCTGCTGTGATGACGAATCTTTCATGTATTTATACTGATGGTAAATTCGTTGTAGTCTAACCCAGGTAGTTGTCCTTGGCTCTGTTCTCTTCGACGACCATCGGTCTGCGTGGTGGCTGTCAAAATATAAGCTGGCTCTGTCGAAATCTAAGATGGCTCTTACAGAATTATAAGATGGCGCTGTCAGGCTATGTGGCTTTTGCTAGCTACAAATAATCTGGCAAAGTTCTATCTCGTAGCTGCCATGAGTAATGAAGAAGGGCTGCACTCTCCTACAGCGTAGTGGCTTTCAGAATCTATTTACTTTGATGAAAATTTATGCTGTGAACTAAGGATGGCAACTCAAATATTGTCAGCCGCAGTACATCAAAATGTAGTCTGTTCAGTCTGTCCTTGGTTCTACACTACTGTTCACTCTCTCTGCGTTAACTGAATGTTTTGCCAATTTGCTTCCGTTTTGATAACCTCAAAACTAATTTTCCTGCGCCAGTCCTATTTTAAAGATGGCGCCATTTTCTCCATGTTTCCTGTCTTCCTCTTTGGTGGATCCTAGATTATTCCGTGCACTGTTGCGATGTTGTGTGTTGTCAGGTTCTGGGGAAACTCCTGTCCCTAATTCAATTCGTCATTTGAAAACCTAATTATACTTGCAGCGTAATTCTGGCAAAACTAAGAAACTTTAGTGTGAGACACTAAATCTGTTACACCTGTTTGGTATCACACCTGTATGGCATCACACCTGTATGGCATCACACCTGTATGGCATCACATCTGTATCTCCAATTCACTCTTTACAAAGGATATGTGGTCACCAATTTAGATCATCAGTGTGGGTTTAACAAAATGCTATTCTAAGCAGATCGCACGTCAGCGGATTGAGGGGTGGGGGAAAGGGCTACAAATGTTACAGGGCTAAATTACTATGCTGTAGTTATGACATTCTCCAAAGGAATCATCCCCTCCTGCAGAGAGCCACATGACAGATCTCCTTCCCATCTGTTCAACATTTACAGTCTTCTCTCGTGCACCCGACCAGGGCAATGTCAAGGTTAAGGCTGGAGTACATATTGTTGCCCCAGGCTAAATGTGCAATGCTGGATACTCATCATTGTACCACACTGTGGTTGTAATGCTGGGCAGCTCTGGTTTGGTTACTTGAGCTTTAGCCAGGTAGCCAAAATCATATGCTTCCAGAGTGTTCAGTGTGAAGGTGCTTCAGGGTCTCACACTCAATAGAAATAAACCAACTAACAACATAAGACATGTTAGCTGACACATTCCCTTTTACCATTTGCAAGTCAAAACTCAACATAACACCAAAGTCCAACACAACAAAGTACAACACAACACAACAAAACCCAACAAAACAAAGTACAACACAACACAACAAAACCCAACACAACAAAGTACAACATAACTTAACACAAGACAGTCCAACACAACAAAGTACAACACAACTCAACAAAAGACAGTCCAACACAACACAACAAAGTACAACACAACTCAATACAACAAAGTCAAACACAACAAATCCAACACGCCAAACACAAAAGTCCTACACAACAAAGTACAACTCAACAAAACTGGCATAGAAAATCTGTATCAATCAACTGGTGTGTATTTATTATTATAATCTGGAAGCTCAGAGATCCTGGACAAACTCAAACCTCAGAGATCCTGGACAAACTCAAACCTCAGAGATTCTGGACAAACTCAAACCTCAGAGATCCTGGACAAACTCAAACCTCAGAGATCCTGGACAAACTCAAACCTCAGAGATCCTGGACAAACTCAAACCTCAGAGATCCTGGACAAACTCAAACCACCGAGTTGGGGCAGCTCAGAGGTCTACAACTGTTGCCTGCCAAGCAGCTTTCACAGGTTGGAGCAGGTTTCACAGACTGATCAGCTATCTCTGTGAATCTGATTATTTAACTAGCTAATTTCAAATCTATCCACGAGGACAGATTTTTTTTTGTTTTTGCATTCACCTTATTTCTCTAATCCCCAAGGGGGTGTGCGTTGCACTGTGGTTTTTATTTTGCGCCTCTTGGCCCAGTGCATCCGACTTCAGCGTACATTTTATATAAGGGCCTGCTTCCTCCTGTATTTTCTAAGGGTTTGCTTCCCCGGGGTAACGGCCGGTGCTGTGATGGGGATCGAACCCAGCACCTTCTGGTTGTGAGCCGTGTCACTTAACCACTAGGCCACACCGTCCCCTTGATTAAATAAATAATTGTTTAACATTTTCAGTGCAACATTTCTTCTTCTTCTTCGTACGCACAGTGCAACATTTAATTGATGTAACACTGCCAAAGACGGATGTGTCGAACTGAAAGGTGCAAATATCGCAGTCAAGCTGTAAACTAGCGACACAACACATTCCGTTCTCTAGACTACATCCAGCTTCTTGCAAAGCCCTGTTTAGGTCTTGGTAGCGGAAGACTGAAAACATTCAGGGCTTGATAGCAGGGCACTGAGAACGTTCAGGGCTTGGTAGCGGGAGACTGAGAATGTTCAGGGCTTGGTAGCGAGAGACTGAGAATGTTCATGGCTTGGTAACGGGAGACTGAGAACGTTCAGGGCTTGGTAGAAGGGAGACTGAGAACGTTCAGGGCTTGGTAGCGGGAGATTGAGAACGTTCAGGGCTTGGTAGAAGGGAGACTGAGAACGTTCAGGGCTTGGTAGCGGGAGACTGAGAATGTTCAGGACTTGGTAGCGGGAGACTGAGAATGTTCAGGGCTTGGTAGCGGGAGACTGAGAACGTTCAGGGCTTGGTAACGAGAGACTGAGAACGTTCAGGGCTTGGTAGAAGGGAGACTGAGAACGTTCAGGACTTGGTAGCGGGAGACTGAGAATGTTCAGGACTTGGTAGCGGGAGACTGAGAATGTTCAGGACTTGGTAGCGGGAGGCTGAGAACGTTCAGGGTATGGTGGAAGGGAGACTGAGAACAAACGAAGAAGAATAATAGATGTAACTTGCTAAAACAAAAGGTTGCATATCTCCAACAACCGTCCTTTGTGGTTATGGACTGGGTGTTGTGATAATTTGAGGTTAGGCATGTCTAATATCTCCAATAATCTCCACTATAGATGTGGACTGAATTGTACTGCAAACATGAGATCGCAGGAAAAAGGTAATACAATGGACATTTAATTACTAAAAGACCTTGACAACAAACATAAATGGCCAGTCAAGACAGATCAAATTGACAAAATACACAGTTTGATCTATTTGGGAAGTAACACTGACACAGAATCAAGGAACAAACCAAGATGTCAAGGTCAGATTTACTTAGAAATCTCTTCAGCCAATATGGATCTGGGCAGTATTATCTACAGAGAATATGATTCAGTTGTTTCCGACTAATGTCAAATCAGTTCTGCTGTCTGACGGGGAAGACTGCTTGTAATGATAAGTATCCCATCCAACAGATATCTTTGTGACACAAGTCACATTAGACAGACAGATGCATGGACAGAGGATGTGGTGATTTGCTGGGAGAGCTCACAACCAGCGCAGCCATTTAACCTTGATTATTGAGTACAGAGTCACATAGTTGCCCATCACAAGGTAAGATGATGACAGAATCAGACTTGTGCTACGAGATGTGCTCTCATGAAACTGTGAAGTCAAATCATGGCACGGCAGACACTGTTGCACTTGGGATACACATGTAAGGAGTCATGTGTTCTGTTCTTTCAAGCAGTTCGCTTTCTCTGAGTCTCAGTGATGATATTCTGCTCGGTGATCTGAGCACCTTGTGTGATGCTAGTGCATCAGGCAAATTGGTTCTATGCAAGTGTCTATCAGGAGGGAACATCAATGTTGACGCTCCGCAGATACATTTTTGAGCAGTATATGTAGCATTTCTTCTGTTCCCCTCACAAGTGTCTGCCTGTTCTGAGCACAGTTCAGCAGCTGCCTGAGAAGGCACTCACTTGAACATTAAAACAACATGTCCCGTCCATCTGATATAGGCTGCTTGGATGCAACATGCTGACCAAGACCTGACCTCAGATACATGTCACGCATCTGGAAACACTGTAGCCTGGCTGTTGTGGGGTTCGACATTGAGATCCCTGTATTGCACTACAGTGATGAAAAGCTATGACCACCTTCATCAGAACACCTCCAGCAATCATGCTAGCAGATTACATCTGCAAAGAGTGATAATCTATGTTCCTTCCCCACTAATGGGGAGGAAGGAATAAGAACACTACACCCACATGAATGTTGGTAAAAGATGTCTAAAGAGAGCTATGCATATGGCTAGCAACCTCTTCATGCAAAACTATTGCTATTGAAACCTCCCCTACAAATGTTCAGATACAGACTCCTTGTAATGGGACCCAGCTGTAGTGGTGATCCTATGCTTCACTTGGAGCTATACATGAATGACTTCCAATTGTACTTGATTGTGTCTCAGACTGTGGTCATTTAGTTATGTCTCACCTGTATTCTCGTTACTATGATTTCTCTTGTGTTCATTTAGACCAGTACTCTGAACAAAACCTAAACCACAAACATCACACCTGTATGGTTTCTCTCCTGTATGCATTCTCCTATGCCGCTGTAAGCTGTAATTTAAAGCAAACCCTAAACCACAAATATCACACTTGAATGGCTGGTCTCCACTATGGATTCTTTTATGCTTGGTCAAGTCTCCACTTTGTACAAACCCTACACCACAAATATCACACTTGTAAGGTCTCTCACCGGTGTGAATTCTTTTGTGTCTCAACAGGCTGCAATTTAAAGTGAATACCATATCACAAACATCACATTTGTAAGGTCTCTCTCCTGTATGTTTTCGTACATGTTTGTTTAGATCACTACTTCGTCTCAGCCCCATCCCACAAATATCACACTTGTACGGGAACTCTGTTGTATGAGTCAGTTTATGTTTGCTAAGCTCTACATCTGTAACAAAACCCAAGTCACACATGTCACACTTAAATGGCTTGACCCTCGCATGTATTTTCTTGTGTTTATTCAAATCACCACTCCTGTTACACCCTATACCACAAACATCACACTTGTAAGGCTTCTCTCCTGTGTGTATCCGTTTGTGTTTAGTCAAATCACCGCTATGAGCAAAAGCTATATCACAAACATCACATTTGTAAGGTTTTTCTCCAGTATGGATTCTTTTATGTCTTAGCAGATAACAGTTTTCCGTAAACCCTACATCACATATATCACACTTGTACGGCTTCTCTCCCGTATGGATTCTTTTGTGTTTTTGAAGCTTACAATTTTCTGTGAAACTAGAGCCACACACATCACATTTAAACAGCTTCTCCAGACATTTGAATGGCTTCTCCCCTGTATGCATTCTTCTATGTCTGTGAAGGCTACCATTCTCAGCAAACCCTATGCCACAAAAGTCACACGTATAAGGCCTCTCTCCTGTATGTTTCCTCACATGCTTGTTGAGATCACTACTTCGAGTAAACCCTACATTACAAATATCACATTTGTAAGGCTTCTCTCCTGAGTGTATAAGTTTGTGTTTCTTAAGGTCACCATTCCTTCCAAAGGCAACACCACAAACATCACACTTAAAAGGTTTCACTCCTGTATGTATTCTCTGGTGTCTCTCTAGTGTGTGTTTTTCATGAAACCCAGCACCACAAACATCACATTTGTGAGGCCTCTCTCTTGGATGTAATTTTCTTTTAAGCACTTGAACATCATAGCAAGTATCATTGTCCCTGAGCGTAGCATTTTCTAAAGGTACAGCCGAGCATTTCTGTTGAGACTTCAGCACGAAGTTACTATCTACTGCTGCCATCTCACCATCTATGGCATCCACTGACTCCTTATCTTCGTTCACTGTTAACCTTGCATCCACTGACTCCTTATCTTCGTTCACTGTTAACCTTGCCTTACATTCCACAGTTTTCACAGCAACAGTTGCTACTGTCCATTCATTTCTTTTCTTGGTCTTTCCTTTTCCAGAAACATGGCAGCGTTTTGGCCTGTCCTCCTCTTTCTTGTTTTTACAGAGACGTGTCTTCTGCTGCAGATTATCAACATGGCAGACAACAGGACAGCCGTCAGTAGAAGAGAGGACACCTGAAACATGAACAAGTTGACACAACTATCAAATACATGCTAGAGAATCATTATAAATGAAGAAAACATCAATGTCAGCATGTGAAAACTAGAAGTTGATCGTAACATCAATGTTAGCATGTGAAAACTAGAAGTTGATCGTAACATCAATGTCAGCATGTGAAAACTAGAAGTTGATCGTAACATCAATGTCAGCATGTGAAGACTAGAAGTTGATCGTAACATCAATGTCAGCATGTGAAGACTAGAAGTTGATCGTAACATCAATGTCAGCATGTGAAAACTAGAAGTTGATAGTAACATCAATGTCAGCATGTGAAAACTAGAAGTTGATCGTAACATCAATGTCAGCATGTGAAAACTAGAAGTTGATCGTAACATCAATGTCACCATGTGAAAACTAGAAGTTGATCGTAACATCAATGTCAGCATGTGAAAACTAGAAGTTGATCGTAACATCAATGTCAGCATGTGAGACTGGATGTTGATCGTAACATCAATGTTAGCATGTGAAGACTAGAAGTTGATCGTAACCTCAATGTTAGCATGTGAAGACTAGAAGTTGATCGTAACATCAACTTTCTCTATGTTTACTTACTTACCAAGGGAACATAGTCTCTTGGTTCATTTATTAGATTGTCTCCTTGAGTTTTTTTGTTTTTGTTGCTTTCGCCTTATTTCTCTATTCCCCAAGGCGGTGTGCGTTGCACTGTGGTTTTTATTTTGCTCCTGTCGGCCCAGTGCATCCGACTTCAGCAGGCATTTTATGTAAGGGTCTGCTTGCTCCTGGATTTTCTAAGGGTTTGCTTCCCCGGGGTAACGGCCGGTGCTGTGATGGGGATCAAACCCAGCACCTTCAGAGTTGTGAGCCGTGCCACCACTAGGCCACGCCGTCTCCGTCTCCTTGAGTTTGATCTGTCCACTTTTCTCAGACTTTGTAGGATTCAGACCAGCCTATTCTGATTTTACTAGTCTCTGTGGACTTGACATGTGCCCATTTCTTTTACTTTGAAGAAATCAGCCCAGCTTATGTGTGGTTATATTGTTTCCTTGTGTTTAACCTGTCAACTATTCTCTTATTTTGTAAGATGCAGCCAAATGTAGAATTGACAGAACCACTGACCAAACTGGCAAAACATCAATTTTGGCTGAGTTGATCTAGTCATATTTCACCTTTTTTTCGTTGTTTAGTTTCCAACAAACATTACCAAGAAAATATTTATTACTTGATCAGACCATTCTGATTACACACAGATATTCAATACAAGTCTGATTCAGACTTTAGCTGGGACACATGAAAGGTATTGTAGCAATGCTATCGAGGGATTAACGCAGAAATACAGCGGACGTTGTAAGCTCATCAATGTTTTCCTCGTATTTTTCCCCTCCACATTGTTTACATTGAATGCTTCGTACAAATACATTTTTTTATTACGAACACTTCATGCAATAAATAGCTGAATTATGTGCCTTAACCTTTTGTGTTCATTTATTTTGTCGTGGACAGCAAGACACAAATATACAAATTTGACAGGACTGCACAATGGTTATGTCTGGTTATACTGGTGAGCTTGTGTTTGACCTGTCCATTTTTCTCTTAGTTTAAAGGATTCAGCCCAGACAATGTCTGGTTACACTGGTCTGTTTGACCTTTGAACTTCCAGGGGGTGTATCTTATTCAACTCCGCCTTGACCTTCCCCTAGACTATCTTCAGCTGGATAAGTTGTTGGCTTGTTCTCTTCTATTGTCTTTGTTACTGAAGTAGTAGGGGATGGTGTGGGCTAGTGGTTAAGTGACATGGCTCACAAAGCCAAAGTTGCTGGATTCGCTCCCCATCACAGCACTGGCCGTTACCCCAGTCAAGTAAACCCTTAGAAAATGCAGGAGGAAGCAGAGCCTTACATAAAATGTATGTCGAAGTCTGATGCATTGGGCCAAGAGGCATAAAATAAAAACACTGTGCAACGACGCACACCGCCATTGGGGAATAGAGAAAAAAGTGAACACAAAAACAAAACAAAATCAAACTGAAGTAGGCTAGATGTTGATTCTAGAGTGTGGTGGGTGGGGAATGTGGTGGGTGGGGAATGTGGTGGGTGAGGAATGTGATGGGTGGGGAATGTGGTGGAGCTAGGAGACAACTGTGGGTGGGAAATGTGGTGGGTGGGGAATGTGGTGGAGCTAGCAGACAACTGCGGGTGGGGAATGTGGTGGAGCTAGCAGACAACTGTGGGTGGGGAATGTGGTGGAGCTAGCAGACAACTGTAGGTGGGGAATGTGGTGGGTGGGGAATGTCGTGGAGCTAGCAGACAACTGTAGGTGGGGAATGTGGTGGGTGGGGAATGTGGTGGAGCTAGCAGACAACTGTGGGTGGGGAATGTGGTGGGTGGGGAATGTCGTGGGTGGTGGAGCTAGGAGACAACTGTCACCTACACAGTAAGGAGGTATATAATCTATTGCATGGATTAAGCAAGTCAATAGGACACAGTAGACTGTAATTTTTACGATAAATTCAAGATTGGCACTACGGTCCTTCGTGTTTGTGGCACTGCTCCAATGGCAGGTGAACACATGTTCTGTCCAACATACAGCAGTGAAATAAGTAGATTGTGGCAACTGCCAATGTCATTTCATAAGCAACTGTACTAAAGCGTACAGAGTCAGTAGCAGTTTGTACATAGTGTACAGAGTCAGTAGCATTTTGTACATAGTGTACGGAGCCAGTAGCAGTTTTTACATAGTGTACGGAGCCAGTAGCAGTTTGTACATAGTCTAGTGTGTTCTGTATAGCAATAAAAATCTAGTCTCTTAGATTAGGGGTCTAATCTACATAAAGAATTGATGGTGCCAATATAGAGGATATGGTGCCAATATAGAGGAGATGGTGCCAATATAGGGGTGATGGTGCCAATATAGAGGAGATGGTGCCAATATAGAGAAGATGGTCCAAATATAGAAGAGATGGTGCCAATATACATATATTTATAGTGTCAGAAATAAACAGTACCATCATCTAACAGTGCCATCATCTAACAGTACCATTATCTAACAGATGATCATAGGTTAAGTTCAGTGTGTCCCCTCCCTATCCATCTCCAATGTCTCCATTATGGGTAGTTTTGAAGAAAGGATTTTCTTCTCTTCCACTGCTATGAATTCAAACATGACCAGGACAATACAATCATACAAGCTCCTGTATGTTTCAGACCTCTATGTCTGCTATCCACTCATGCTATAGCCAGCCCTTCCAAAGCAAAGACTGAGACAACCAACACAATGACTGTAGAGATTCATGACGCCTCAGTTAACAAACCCAAACAAGCCCCCACCCCACCCACCACCCTACGCATGCACACTCACACTCACAGGACATACCATTCTTTCTGTATCTATTTTCAGCATATCCCCACGGAGACTGTTTGACGTTCTCCCTTCGTGCAATCTTCCTGTCCATTTTTGGTGCCTTCGTTTCTGGGAAACCATTTCCATAAGACACCTGACAAAATGATTCAAATAAAGGAGATTTACTTCTGCCATTTTCATTAATGATATATCAAGTCTATGTCTGCGATAGATCAATGATACATCATGTTTGTGATAGGTCAATGATACATCATGTTTGTGATAGGTCAATGATACATCATGTTTGTGATAGGTCAATGATACATCATGCTTGTGATAGGTCAATGATACATCTAGTCTATGTTTATGATAGACCAATGATTCATCATGTTTGTGATAGGTCAATGATACATCAAGTCTATGTCTGTGATAGACCAATGATATATCATGTTTGTGATAGGTCAATGATACATCAAGTCTATATCTGTGATAGGTCAATGATACATCATTTTTGTGATAAGTCAATGATGCATCTTGTTTGTGATAGGTCAGTGATACATCTAGTCTATGTCTATGATAGACCAATGATACATCATGTTTGTGATAGGTTAATGATACATCAAGTCTATGTCTGTGATAGGATGATACATCAAGTCTATGTCTGTGATAGACCAATGAAATATCATGTTTGTGATAGGTCAATGATACATCATGTTTGTGATAGGTTAATGATTCATCAAGTCTATGTCTGTGATAGGTCAATGATACATCATGTTTGTGATAGGTCAATGATACATCAAGTCTATGTCTGTGATAGGTCAATGATACATCAAGTCTATGTCTGTGATAGGTCAATGATACATCATTTTTGTGATAAGTCAATGATGCATCTTGCTTGTGATAGGTCAATGATACATCTAGTCTATGTCTATGATAGACCAATGATACATCATGTTTGTGATAGGTTAAGGATACATTAAGTCTATGTCTGTGATAGGCCAATGATACATCTAGTCTATGTCTGTGATAGGTCAATGATACATCTAGTCTATTTCAGTGATAGGTCAATGATACATCTAGTCTATGTCTGTAACAGACATTACCTACACTTTCATACATGTAACAAGATATGTCCCGTAGCTATAATTTAATGATTCCCGTTATCTCTCCTTTCTTATTTCTATCACTCTTCAACTTACTTACTCCTGGACTCGGGCTGCAACACTCTAACAATTTTTTATGAATTTTAATGAATTTCCTGGACTACGACAGATCCGAGTCACTCCTGGACTACGACAGATCCAAGCCACTCCTGGACTACCAAAGATCTGAGTCACTCCTGGACTACGACAGATCTGAGCCACTCCTAGGATATGACAGATCCAAGCCACTCCTGGACTACGACAGATCTGGGTCACTCCTTGACTACGAAAGACCCGAGTCACTCCTGGACTATGACAGATCTGAGCCACTCCTAGGATATGACAGATCCGAGCCATTCCTGGACTACGACAGATCTGAGCCACTCCTAGGATATGACAGATCCAAGCCACTCCTGGACTACGACAGATCTGAGCCACTCCTAGGATATGACAGATCCGAGCCACTCCTGGACTACGACAGATCTGAGCCACTCCTAGGATATGACAGATCCAAGTCACTCCTGGACTACAACAAATCTTAGAACTCACTGACAGAATTGTCCCGCATGGACTATGACAGATCTTAAACACTAACAGACAGATCTGAGCCACTCCTGTGGCTATGACAGATCTACTTACTCAAGTCAGCTAGTCAATGTTAGCCCGAGATCATCAGTACAAATCTCAAAGCTTCAGAGTTTCTCATTTTGTTACTGCAAAGTCCTAATGACAACTCAGAAGCTAAACTTCCAGCTCAAGAGTCAACTGCAGTTCTGTTTCTGCTCTGAATGTCTCAAATCATCTTCGACACCAACTTCAATGTGCCTCCTAAACTCCTCCCTCTTTCTCTGAATGTCTCAAATCATCTTCGACACCAACTTCAATGTGCCTCCTAAACTCCTCCCTCTTTCTCTGAATGTCTCAAATCATCTTCGACACCAACTTCAATGTGCCTCCTCCCTCTTTCTCTGAATGTCTCAAATCATCTTCGACACCAACTTCAATGTGCCTCCTAAACTCCTCCCTCTTTCTCTGAATGTCTCAAATCATCTTCGACACCAACTTCAATGTGCCTCCTCCCTCTTTCTCTGAATGTCTCAAATCATCTTCGACACCAACTTCAATGTGCCTCCTCCCTCTTTCTCTGAATGTCTCAAATCATCTTCGACACCAACTTCAATGTACCTCCTAAACTCCTCCCTCTTTCTCTGAATGTCTCAAATCATCTTCGACACCAACTTCAATGTACCTCCTAAACTCCTCCCTCTTTCTCTGAATGTCTCAAATCATCTTCGACACCAACTTCAATGTACCTCCTAAACTCCTCCCTTTTCCTTCTTCTTGAGGGAAGATTGTCCAACTTTGTGTTCAATCTCCATGGTTACCTAACATGAGAGTTTTACTTTTCCAACAAAGCCCGTTTTGTTTAGAATGACCACGAGACACCTCAACGAAGCCTGTTTTGTTTAGAATGACCATGAGACACCTCAACGAAGCCCGTTTTGTTTAGAATGACCATGAGACACCTCAACGAAGCCCGTTTTGTTTAGAATGACCATGAGACACCTCAACGAAGCCCGTTTTGTTTAGAATGACCATGAGACACCTCAACGAAGCCCGTTTTGTTTAGAATGACCATGAGACACCTCAACGAAGCCCGTTTTGTTTAGAATGACCAT
Source organism: Ariolimax columbianus (assembly GCA_036924085.1). Lineage (NCBI taxonomy): Eukaryota > Metazoa > Mollusca > Gastropoda > Stylommatophora > Arionidae > Ariolimax > Ariolimax columbianus. The sequence goes on from JAVGWX010000019.1 coordinate 61,954,218, forward strand.
GAGACACCTCAACGAAGCCCGTTTTGTTTAGAATGACCATGAGACACCTCAACGAAGCCCGTTTTGTTTAGAATGACCATGAGACACCTTAACGAAGCCTGTTTTGTTTAGAATGACCATGAGACACCTCAACGAAGCCCGTTTTGTTTAGAATGACCATGAGACACCTCAACGAAGCCCGTTTTGTTTAGAATGACCATGAGACACCTCAACGAAGCCCGTTTTGTTTAGAATGACCATGAGACACCTCAACGAAGCCCGTTTTGTTTAGAATGACCATGAGACACCTCAACGAAGCCCGTTTTGTTTAGAATGACCATGAGACACCTCAACGAAGCCCGTTTTGTTTAGAATGACCATGAGACACCTCAACGAAGCCCGTTTTGTTTAGAATGACCATGAGACACCTTAACGAAGCCTGTTTTGTTTAGAATGACCATGAGACACCTCAACGAAGCCCGTTTTGTTTAGAATGACCATGAGAAAGACATCTCTCATTGTTCTGGATGTTTGGACGTTACGCTGGCTTGAGTTCTTGGGCAAGATTTTAAATTAAGAGCCTGAGTACTCTCTAGGGGGATCCCCTTCTGGTGCCCTCTTTGGACCTAGAACTGTCACTTCTATCTAACCCTTCTTGAGATTATTAGCTCCCTTTTGAGTCTTGTGACCCCTAGATTCTGACTCTGTCACATACAACTGACGAGGTCCTCCCCCAAGAGAGCAGGACCTGTCAAATGAGGTTGCTCTATGCTGAGACCCTGACCTGTCCCATGTTGACAGCATCTCTTACCTCAGTATTATCAGCACAGATCAGTGGTCCATTAACTTGGTCCTCCCCATGACACTTCTGCCAACAATCTGACAAGCAGGTTAGGTCACACAAATTACATGACTTCTGGTAGCACAGATGAAGGGCACAAGAAGCATAGGAACATGGGCAATAGGTCATTAATATGGGAGAACATACAGAAGGGTAATGTGTGAGTCAGCAGGCTGTACAGAAGGGTAATGTGTGAGTCAGCAACCTGCACAGAAGGGAAATGTGTGTCAGCAGGCTGTACAGAAGGATAATGTGTGAGTCAGCAACCTGTACAGAAGGGTAATGTGTGAGTCAGCAACCTGTACAGAAGGGTAATGTGTATCAGCAGGCTGTACAGAAGGGTAATGTGTGTCAGCAGGCTGTACAGAAGGGTAATGTGTGAGTCAGCAACCTGTACAGAAGGGTAATGTGGGTCTACAGGCTGTACAGAATGGTAATATGTGAGTCAGCAACCTGTACAGAAGGGTAATGTGGGTCTGCAGGCTGTACAGAAGGGGAATATGTGTCAGCAGGCTGTACAGAAGGGTAATGTGAGTCAGCAGGCTGTACAGAAGGGTAATATAAGTCAGTAGGCTGTACAGAAGGGTAATGTGAGTCAGCAGGCTGTACAGAAGGGTAATGTGAGTCAGCAGGCTGTACAGAAGGGTAATGTGAGTCAGCAGGCTGTACAGAAGAGTAATGTGAGTCAGCAGGCTGTACAGAAGGGTAATGTGAGTCAGCAGGCTGTACAGAAGGGTAATATGCATGAGAATAACTGAGACAAAGAGAAGGAAGTCTCTGATGGCAAATCTTCATGTAATGAAAACCATGTGATATTCAAGTATAAACTGGTGTAACATAGAAACCATGTGATATTCAAGTATAAACTGGTGTAACATAGAAACCATGTGATATTCAAGTATAAACTGGTGTAACATAGAAACCATGTGATATTCAAGTATAAACTGGTGTAACAAAGAAACCATGTGATATTCAAGTGTAAACTGGTGTAACATAGAAACCATGTGATATTCAAGTGTAAACCGGTGTAACATAGAAACCATGTGATAATGTAACTATTGTAACAGTTCCAGTTGCCTGTGTAGCATACACGTTTAGAGCAGGGGAGATTGAGCTGGTGACTGTGTTCACTAAAAGTCAAAGAGTTGCCAGAGAATAAAGTAAGTACCGGGGCACAGGTCAAGCCTCTGCCACCATACCAGGGTCTGCGCAAATCGAAGCATGATGTAAAAATTTAGTGCAACTGGAAAACATGGCTAGTTCTAGGGATGGGTATCAGATTGACCATTGTGGTATCAGGTATAAGTGGAAGGGGGGGAGGGTTAGATTGACGACAGGGACTCACACAGTAGGCTGTCACATTTAAAGTGACAATGACCTATAGATATTGCAACCAATGGGATTCTAGATTGGGTAGACCAAATGAGAGTGATGGCTAACCAGCCAAATGGGGAGGATGAATCGACAGTCATGTGGGTTTCTAGAGCTAAGAAAAGAGTCTATAAAAGACAATGCACAGTGAAACTCGAGATTCGGAGAGAGAGAGTTTACAGGGTGGTTATCCAGCTGTACACCTATAGCCTTGCATACACGCTTAAAGGTGCAAATGATGGACACCCTGAGAACGAGATCTGATCACATAGAGTAAGTAGATAATAGTACTGGTCTGTACGGAGAAGTAGCATACAGACACACATTCTGGCTTATAGCTATAGAGTAAGTAGGTAATAGTACTGGTCTGTACGGAGAAGTGGCAAGTAAAGTGAGCAAACTGCTAACCTTATTCTCATTGATCAATGTCAGTTCATGTTTGTACTAACTGGCTGGTAAGTCTAGCATACCTTACAGTCTAGCATACCTTACAGCCTAGCATACCTTACAGCCTAGCATACCTTACAGCCTAGCATACCTTACAGCCTAGCATACCTTACAGCCTAGCATACCTTACAGCCTAGCATACCTTACAGCCTAGCATACCTTACAGCCTAGCATACCTTACAGCATAAATTTGTTTTCTTGTTCTGCGTTCGTTCTCAGTCTTCCGCTACCAAGCCCTGAACAAGACTTTGCAAGTAGCAGAATGTAGTCTGGAGAACGGAATGCGTTGTGTTGCTAGTTTACAGCTTGACTAAGATATTTGCACCTTTTGGCCCAACACATCCATCTTTGGCAGTGTATAGATTTATCTCACTAAGTTTAATCATTTTTAACTTTGTATATTAAGTATTCCATATCAGACACTGCTGTCAGGGAGAAAGTATTCCATATCAGACACTGCTGTCAGGGAGAAAGTATTCCATATCAGACACTGCTGTCAGGGAGAAAGTATTCCATATCAGACACTGCTGTCAGGGAGAAAGTATTCCATATCAGACACTGCTGTCAGGGAGAAAGTATTCCATATCAGACACTGCTGTCAGGGAGAAAGTATTCCATATCAGACACTGCTGTCAGGGAGAAAGTATTCCATATCAGACACTGCTGTCAGGGAGAAAGTATTCCATATCAGACACTGCTGTCAGGGAGAAAGTATTCCATATCAGACATTGCTGTCAGGGAGAAAGTGTTCCATATCAGACACTTCTGTTAGAGATAAAGTGTTTCATATCAGACACTGCCATCACCAGTGGAACTGCAAGACAAGCTCTATGGCAGCGGCGACAGCCTCAGGATGACCGCCGCTTTTTTCGATAAAATAATGGTTACTGTCTGACTGCGTACGAAGAAGAAGAAGACACTGCTGTTGGGGATACAGTGTTCCATATAAGACACTGCTGTTAGGGATAAAGTGTTCCATATAAGATACTGCTATCAGGGATGAAGTGGTCCATATTCCATAGCATACACTGCTGTTAGGGATGAAGTGTTCCATATCAGACACTGCTATCAGGGATGTAGTGTTCCATATCAGATACTGATGTCAAGGATGAAGTGTTTCATATCAGACACTGTTATCGAGGATGAAGAGAGAGATTACTGTACTATCTCTTTTTATGAGGTCCTGTGACATGTTCCTTCCTAAAAGCCTTACCCTCCTAAAGATAAGTCAGGTAATCATTTTACAGCTGGGTAGATTAAAAACAAACACCTACCACAGATTAATAAAATCATTGCATGGACATCAGTTATTTGGTTGTTTTATAAATGGTGGAGTTCTGTTAGCTAAATGGTGGAGTTCTGTTAGCTAAATGGTGGAGTTCTGTTAGCTAAATGGTGGAGTTCTGTTAGCTAAATGGTGGAGTTCTGTTAGCTAAATGGTGGAGTTCTGTTAGCTAAATGGTGGAGTTCTGTTAGCTAAATGGTGGAGTTCTGTTAGCTAAATGGTGGAGTTCTGTTCGCTAAATTGTGGAGTTCTGTTAGCTAAATGGTGGAGTTCTGTTAGCTAAATGGTGGAGTTCTGTTAGCTAAATGGTGGAGTTCTGTTAGCTAAATGGTGGAGTTCTGTTAGCTAAATGGTGGAGTTCTGTTAGCTAAATGGTGGAGTTCTGTTAGCTAAATGGTGGAGTTCTGTTAGCTAAATGGTGGAGTTCTGTTAGCTAAATGGTGGAGTTCTGTTAGCTAAATGGTGGAGTTCTGTTAGCTAAATGGTGGAGTTCTGTTAGCTAAATGGTGGAGTTCTGTTAGCTAAATGGTGGAGTTCTGTTAGCTAAATGGTGGAGTTCTGTTAGCTAAATGGTGGAGTTCTGTTAGCTAAATGGTGGAGTTCTATTAGCTAAATGGTGGAGTTCTGTTGGCTAAATGGTGGAGTTCTATTAGCTAAATGGTGGAGTTCTATTGGCTAAATGGTGGAGTTCTATTAGCTAAATGGTGGAGTTCTATTGGCTAAATGGTGGAGTTCTATTGGCTAAATGGTGGAGTTCTATTAGCTAAATGGTGGAGTTCTATTGGCTAAATGGTGGAGTTCTATTGGCTAAATGGTGGAGTTCTATTGGCTAAATGGTGGAGTTCTATTGGCTAAATGGTGGAGTTCTATTGGCTAAATGGTGGAGTTCTATTGGCTAAATGGTGGAGTTCTATTGGCTAAATGGTGGCACTGCATGGGCTGAACATATCAGAATAAAGAGACACGCTTGTTGAGTCAGTAGTAATCATTGTTTCAATACACACAAGGACTTACAAGTGTCTTCATTAGGACAGTCAGAGGACATGCCAGTCATCATCTTCCTCATCTTAACAGGGGACACATTAGCTTCCTCCTCAACCTCTCTCTCCTTCCACATCTTTTCCTCCACATCCTGTTTAAAGTCAAATCACAAATATTTTCTAACAATGTGACTTCAGCCGTAACTTCAAGAAACAATTTCACAGCAATTGTCAAGTACTGTCTCCATTACAACCACTGACACAAACAGCTGACACAAACAACTGACACAAACAGCTGACACAAACAGCTGACACAAACAGATGACACAAACAGCTGACACAAACAACTGATCATCATATTCTGACAAAGTTTCTTGTCTTCCTGGTGTTGTGCTGCGGATTTGTTCCCATTACTGATCTGATTAATGGGCCGAAGATGCAGCAGTGAATGGGCTGACAGTAGTGACTGATAGCTGACAGTAGCCAGCAACTCATAGCTGACAGTAGCCAGTGACTCATAGCTGACAGTAGTCAGTGACTCATAGCTGACAGTAGCCAGCGACTCATAGCTGACAGTAGCCAGCAACTGATAGCTGACAGTAACCAGCGACTCATGGCTGACAGTAGCCAGTGACTCATAGCTGACAGTAGTCAGCGACTGATAGCTGACAGTAGCCAGCGACTGATAGCTGACAGTAGCCAGCGACTCATAGCTGACAGTAGCCAGCAACTGATAGCTGACAGTAACCAGCGACTCATGGCTGACAGTAGCCAGTGACTCATAGCTGACAGTAGTCAGCGACTGATAGCTGACAATTGCCAGCGACTGATAGCTGACAGCAGCCAGTGAGTCATAGCTGACAGTAGCCAGCGACTCACAGCTAACAGTAGCCAGCTACTCATAGCTGACAGTAGCCAGCGACTCACAGCTAACAGTAGCCAGCTACTCATAGCTGACAGTAGCCAGCGACTCATAGCTGACAGTAGCCACACTTAATGATCTATTCACATTATTATCTGGTAAATGACACAATTTTAATTTTGCGTTTGCCTTATTTTTCTATTTCCCATTGCAGTGTGCGTTGCACTATGTTTTTATTTTGCACCTGTCGGCCCAGTGCATCTGACTTCGGCATGCATCTTATGTAAGGGTCTGCTTCCACCTGCATTTTCTCAGGGTTTGCTTCCTCAGGGTAACAGCCGGTGCTGTGATTGGAGAGTAAACTCAGCACCTTCGGATTGTGAGGCGTGTCACTCAACCACTTCACCATGTTGTTACTTCCATTACAGCTAATGATCTATTCCCATTGATAAATGACAGCTAATGATCTATTCCCATTATTGAACTTATTCGTTATGCCTACTGGTCTATTTCCTGTAGAAGCTAGAAACCACAAGAAAATCTCTACTGTCCAGAGTAGAAGACGAGTCCAATCAATGACTTACCTGATAATCTAACTCCTGTTTTATTTTCTTATCAACTTGTAAGGGGACATCTGTTTCAACATCTCTGACTGCCTGAGAGGAAGAAGTCACAGAACATGTGTATTAAACTATGCAACTGGAACATGACTCAGAATCATGTAGCCAGACAAGTCTGGGCATCCCCAGTGTTTTTTCAGGTCATAGAATGAGACAACAAACTTGCATCTTCCTATTGATGGTAATGTGGTCACAGCCAACCAAAAGCTAGAGAGAGTTAACCAAAACAATGACTTTCCAAAATTGCCAAAAGCCAGACATCACAGTCCAACTGTAAAATGCTTCACAGCGTATCTTCAGCTAATAACAATTGAGAGGATAAAGAAAAAACATAGTAGGCTAACCAGCTGAAGATACTTACTTTCCGTGTCCAGCAACCTCAAATAGTCTTCGCCGAAACACCAGCCACTGTCAATGCTCTTTCATTTGCCACCATCCGGTGGCAACATACCTGCTGTTAGCCTGTTCAGAGATCAGTAGTATATGGCAAATCATGTCCTGGTGGATGTCTGCTTCATCTATTGCAGTAATCTAGAAGGAGGTCATTGATTGATTTCAAAATGTAAATTCTATCCATCACTAATGTGCCCATGAAGGGAGCTTGTGAAGCCAAGATGTCAACTCTTTCATTGCCCTGAACCCCAGCATGATCAGGACAGTAGATCCAGGTCAACCCCTGGAGGTTTCAGGCCTCAACAGCTGCTATTCACTCACACCTAAGCCATCCTTTCTGTACCTTCTGAAGTACGGCTTGCGCGTCTGTCACGATGACTGCCCTTGCTGGGTAAATGTGGCAACAATAAGAAAATGTACTAATCTGAGACATGATCTGTCTTGCAAGACTAAATCTGTTACACTAGTACGTGCCAGGGATATATCCCAAGATGAGACAGGTAATATCCATTCATCATGAAACCCAAGATGAGACCGGTAATATTCATTCATCATGAAACCCAAGATGAGACAAGTAATATCCATTCATCATGAAACCCAAGATGAGACAGGTAATATCCATTCATCATGAAACCCAAGATGAGACAGGTAATATCCATTCATCATGAAACCCAAGATGAGACAGGTAATATCCATTCATCATGAAACCCAAGATGAGACAGGTAATATCCATTCATCATGAAACCCAAGATGAGACAGGTAATATCCATTCATCATGAAACCAACCTAATATAAAGTGTAACATCACAACTAGGATCACCTTCCTTAAATAAGATTTCTAGTCATATTATTTTTAAATATATATAGTATAGAGGGCTCACCAACACTTGACTAAGTTTGGAAAAAGGCTATAGAAGTATTTACCCACATATAATGAGGCATTGGGAATACAGGAGTAAATAACTGACTTTCCTCCAGGGGTCTGAAGGAAAGTACAACACGGCTATATATGTTACACATAACACAAATAGCATGAAATATATTGAAATATTAGTATTACACACACACACACTTACTTCAAAATATTGTTAAATATAAATATCACACAAACAAGCTTACCTCATAATCTATTTCCATTTTGGTTATTGAATCAGGCACAGCGCACTCAACATTTACTGTTTTCTGGATACACAAACACAAAAAGAGAACATTTGAAAATACAAAAATAACAATGGAACATCATTGTCTTCTTGCGATTCATTTGATGGTTGCACCGTCAAACGAGTTCTCGTGACCAACCCAAGAGTGTTGGCTGCACCGTCAAACGAGTTCTCGTGACCAACCCAAGAGTGTTGGCTGCACCGTCAAACGAGTTCTCGTGACCAACCCAAGAGTGTTGTCTGCAGTTCATCTTTAGCTAAGTATAGTTTTATATTTATTGTTGAATTGTTGTGCTAGTCTATCTTCTTTAACTGTCCAGACAGGGGGCAGTAATGTAGAACATGCTTAGCAGTTGCTCATTTGGACTACATGTACGCAGAAGTGAAGCAGACAGTCAAAACTTGTACATGTGTTTGTTCAGTCTGTTGTGCTGTATCTGTGCATGTGTTTGTTCAGTCTGTTGTTCTGTATCTGTACATGTGTTTGTTCAGTCTGTTGTGCTGTATCTGTGCATGTGTTTGTTCAGTCTGTTGTTCTGTATCTGTGCATGTGTTTGTTGTGCTGTATCTATGCATGTGTTTGTTCAGTCTGTTGTTCTGTATCTGTGCATGTGTTTGCTCAGTCTGTTGTTCTGTATCTGTGCATGTGTTTGTTCAGTCTGTTGTTCTGTATCTGTGCATGTGTTTGTTCAGTCTGTTGTGCTGTATCTGTACTTGTACGTCAGAAATAACTGAGTACACTGCCTATCAGATTGTCACATGATGGCTGATGTTTACAATGGAAAACTAAAAGAGAATGTAGCCAGAGATGAGCATTACCTGTGTTGTGTCACTTTCTTGCTCCAAGTTAATCTTATAGTGTGCATGTGCCATGCCAGTCAGTATCTCACACCTAGAGAACAGAAAGCAGTATCAGATTCATGTGTATCATGTACTGTGCTAATCACTATCTGTATCATGTGATGTACTGATCATCACTTATCTCATGTGATGTGCCTGTCATAATGTATCTCATGTGATGTGTGAAGCCATCATATCTCCCCATAGATCCCAGGTCCTTGATCTCAATCACATGTGTTAAGTTCCGTCCCACGCCATGTCAAGCTACAGTCGTCCTCGAATTAGTCTCCCTTAACATGTTCCTGATTTAATTACACCAATCACATGTTCAATGAGAGACTTTTTCTTATCTCTAAGATCACATTTCTACTGGAAGACCTGTGTAGAACATCTGCCCATTAGTGGAAGACCTGTGTAGAACATCTGCCCATTAGTGGAAGACCTGTGTTGAACATCTGCCCATTAGTGGAAACAATATGAAAAAAATGACAGCAGTTTACAAAATAAAGGTTCATCTTCCTGAACCCTTTCCCCACCCTCCAGTCTCTTCCTCCTCTCAAATCCCCCCACTCCAACTCACACATCTTTCCACTCCCCTGCTCATCTCCTCCGTGCTCCAACTCACACATCTTTCCCCTCCCTCTGTTCCAACTCACACATCTTTCCCCTCCTCCCTGCTGCAACTCACACATCTTTCTTCTCCCCCTGCTCCAACTTACACATCTTTCTCCTCTCCTCTCACCCTACTCCATTTCATACATCTTTCCCCTCCCCCCTCACATCCTGCTTATCTCCTCCCTCCTCCAACTTACACATCTTTCCCCTCCCCCCTCACATCCTGCTTATCTCCTCCCTCCTCCAACTTACACATCTTTCCCCTCCCCCTCTCACCGCCTGCTTATCTCCTCCCTCCTCCAACTTACACATCTTTCCCCTCCCCCCTCACATCCTGCTTATCTCCTCCCTCCTCCAACTTACACATCTTTCCCCTCCCCCTCTCACCGCCTGCTTATCTCCTCCCCGCTCCAACTTACACATCTTTCCCCTCCCCCCTCACATCCTGCTTATCTCCTCCCCGCTCCAACTTACACATCTTTCCCCTCCCCCCTCACATCCTGCTTATCTCCTCCCCACTCCAACTTACACATCTTTCCCCTCCCCCCTCACATCCTGCTTATCTCCTCCCTCCTCCAACTTACACATCTTTCCCCTCCCCCTCTCACCGCCTGCTTATCTCCTCCCCGCTCCAACTTACACATCTTTCCCCTCCCCCCTCACATCCTGCTTATCTCCTCCCCACTCCAACTTACACATCTTTCCCCTCCCCCCTCACATCCTGCTTATCTCCTCCCCGCTCCAACTTACACATCTTTCCCCTCCCCCCTCACATCCTGCTTATCTCCTCCCCGCTCCAACTTACACATCTTTCCCCTCCCCCCTCACATCCTGCTTATCTCCTCCCCGCTCCAACTTACACATCTTTCCCCTCCCCCCTCACATCCTGCTTATCTCCTCCCCGCTCCAACTTACACATCTTTCCCCTCCCCCCTCACATCCTGCTTATCTCCTCCCCGCTCCAACTTACACATCTTTCCCCTCCCCCCTCACATCCTGCTTATCTCCTCCCCGCTCCAACTTACACATCTTTCCCCTCCCCCCTCACATCCTGCTTATCTCCTCCCCACTCCAACTTACACATCTTTCCCCTCCCCCCTCACATCCTGCTTATCTCCTCCCCGCTCCAACTTACACATCTTTCCCCTCCCCCCTCACATCCTGCTTATCTCCTCCCCGCTCCAACTTACACATCTTTCCCCTCCCCCCTCACATCCTGCTTATCTCCTCCCCACTCCAACTTACACATCTTTCCCCTCCCCCCTCACATCCTGCTTATCTCCTCCCTGCTCCAACTTACACATCTTTCCCCTCCCCCTCTCACCGCCTGCTTATCTCCTCCCCGCTCCAACTTACACATCTTTCCCCTCCCCCCTCACATCCTGCTTATCTCCTCCCTGCTCCAACTTACACATCTTTCCCCTCCCCCCTCACATCCTGCTTATCTCCTCCCCGCTCCAACTTACACATCTTTCCCCTCCCCTCTCACATCCTGCTTATCTCCTCCCCGCTCCAACTTACACATCTTTCCCCTCCCCTCTCACATCCTGCTTATCTCCTCCCCGCTCCAACTTACACATCTTTCCCCTCCCCTCTCACCGCCTGCTTATCTCCTCCCCGCTCCAACTTACACATCTTTCCCCTCCCCTCTCACCGCCTGCTTATCTCCTCCCCGCTCCAACTTACACATCTTTCCCCTCCCCTCTCACCGCCTGCTTATCTCCTCCTTACTCCAACTTACACATCTTTCCCCTCCCCCTCTCACAGCCTGCTTATCTCCTCCTTACTCCAACTTACACATCTTTCCCCTCCCCCCTCACATCCTGCTTATCTCCTCCCCGCTCCAACTTACACATCTTTCCCCTCCCCCTCTCACATCCTACTTATCTCCTCCCCGCTCCAACTTACACATCTTTCCCCTCCCCCTCTCACAGCCTGCTTATCTCCTCCCCGCTCCAACTTACACATCTTTCCCTTTCCTCCTCATCTTCAGTGGCTCATATTGTAGTGCCTCGTGCATCAAATTGAACACATCCAACTTGTTAATATGCTCATTTCTTCCACAACGTCTCCCCAACCCCTTCAACTCATTTATGCTTGTTTCAGATTAAGAACTGTCTCTCATTTTTCCAGTAACATCATTTTACAATTTTCAAAGCCATTGCTTTGTATTGTAGTGTATAATGCCATTGTTACAAATTTATGATGATATCACATGATTCAATCAAATATTCTCTTCAATCGTTGGAATTTCAGACGTATATTTGAGAAATAAAAAGATATATGTCCATTATTTCTTCTAAGATATTTATTCAGGGGATTCTGAATTTTGTTCTGTGAGACTGTATCTCTGTTGCTGTTATAACGTTCTAATTTACTAGCTTAATACTAAATTTAGAGAGGCAATTGACTTCTGTATAAAAACAAACAATTTGGTCATCTTCTAATTACCTTGGAGCTTCTTGATTATTTCCACTCTCAGAATTTGTGTCCATTCTCATAAGAATTGAGAATTTGCCTAAAAATTGTTGCAAGCAGGTGTTCTGCAACTGAGACCAAATCAATACAATTTAAACATTAGTATTAGACTATAGTAGACCTATAACTATATCTGTCTATTACTCTATATCTTTGACTGACAGGCAAACTTAACTTTTTGAGAAGCGGTCACTCTCAGTGTCACTACGACCCAGTCGATGTACTCACCAGTACTATGAGTGTCGTGTGTCACAGTAGTCTGAGTAGTGAGTGTCGTGTGTCACAGTAGTCTGAGTAGTGAGTGTCGTGTGTCACAGTAGTCTGAGTAGTGAGTGTCAGTGTGTCACAGCAGTCTGAGTAGTGAGTGTCGTGTGTCACAGTAGTCTGAGTAGTGAGTGTCGTGTGTCACAGTAGTCTGAGTAGTGAGTGTCGTGTGTCACAGTAGTCTGAGTAGTGAGTGTCGTGTGTCACAGTAGTCTGAGTAGTGAGTGTCAGTGTGTGTAGACTACTGTGTGACTGACTGTCACTACTGATTAACTACTACTTAGACTACTGTAACACCAGACACTTACAGTACACTACTTAAGTAGTAGTAGTACTTCTCAGCTCACTCTGCTGACTTACTGTCAGTAGGAGTTGCTTCTACACACAGGAGTACACCCTACAGTTGACACTATTCTGAGCCTAAATCTGTTAGAACGCCATATTATACTTCGCTGCAGACAGCATACCGTTACCATTAACCGTGGATATAATATATTGGTCCATGTAACGAGACCTGGGACTTGTGAACTGTGACTGAAGGTTTCTGCTACCAACCAACCGCCATCTTTGATCGCTTACAGCTCTGAACAAAGGCCCTTACTCTGACTGACCTGCCCCTGGCGGTTCTGTCCTCCTCCACCGATAACACGGACAAAGATCAATTTCTTGGTTTCCAAAAACTCACTAGCAAGTTCAGTTTCTCAGTGTTAGTTCTTTTTTTGTTCGATTTCCTAAATACGTCACCTTCTTGTAGAGAAAGGAGGTCCTCATCTAGACGGAATGGGTTCGGATCTCAGGAGCAGATCATATTTATCTTGCTTCACTTTTGTTGTTTGATGTCTGTGTCTGTCTGTGTCTGTGTTGTGTCTGTGATTGTGTGTCTGTATCTGTGTGTATGTGTCTGTGTTGTGTCTGTGACTGTGTGTCTGTGTTGTGTCTGTGACTGTGTGTCTGTGTTGTGTCTGTGACTGTGTGTCTGTGTTGTGTCTGTGACTGTGTGTCTGTGTTGTGTCTGTGACTGTGTGTCTGTGTTGTGTCTGTGACTGTGTGTCTGTGTTGTGTCTGTGACTGTGTGTCTGTGTTGTGTCTGTGACTGTGTGTCTGTATTTGTGTGTATGTGTCTCTGTGTGTGTGCCTGTGTCTGTCTGTGACTGTGTCTGTCTGTGGTGTTCCAAGTGTTTATCCACTAAATGAACTGTCTATCGTATGGCCATGTAACGATCCACATGTCGTGGTTTCCCTAGCTAGAAAAAGCTAAAATCTCAAGACGACGAACTAGCACGAATAACGACTGAGGTTTTTATTTTTTTTAATGGAACATTGGAAGCATCAACGAATAGAAGAATGAGCTTATGGAAGAAATGAAGAAATCAAATTTAGAAATCGTAGCTCTAATATAAACTGAATAAAAAACATTCTCTCTCTGTAAAGGTACTACTACCGGTGCCATACAGAGAGGAGTCCATCAATGGGGACCCCATCTCACCAAGCCTTTTTACTCCATGCCTGGAATCCGTCATCAGCCGGTGCGACTGGGATACCTTTGACATCAACATAAATGGTAGGCTGCTAAATCACCTTCGCTTTGCTGATGATCTAGTACTCATCACGGAGGCAGCCACGGACGCCCATGAAATGCTAGCAGCGCTCCATCGACAAGGAGATTAAGCGGGACTTGAAATGAACACATCCAAGACGAAAGTCATGCGCAATCGTTTCGTTTCCTGCAACCCAGTCTTCCTGGATGGAGGGAGATTGGACGACGTGGACGAGTACATCTACCTTGGACGCCAGCTCAACATGGAGAACGACTTAAGTCCAGAGTTGACAAGACGGCGTCTGGTACATCTACCTTGGACGCTTGCTCAACATGGAGAACGACTTGAGCCCAGAGTTGACAAGACGGCGCTGCGCGGGTTGGTTGGCTTTCTCTTCGATAAAGCCGTTACTGGACAACATCCACGACCAGAGCCTGCGCATCTCTCTGTTCACCTCCACAGTACTACCTGCAATATGCTATGCCGCGGAAACATGAACACTTACAAAAGAGATGGAGTCCAAACTCAGAATAACAAGCCTCCCTCGAGAGACGCGTAATCGGCCCCGCCTCGCGCTTCATAGCCAGCGCACAAAAGGTCTCCATAACTCTGACATATGTCAATTGTCCCTGGTGGAAGATACAGTTATTTATGCAGATAAGATGAAACATCGCTGGGCCGAGGAGGGGGAGGGCACTTACTGTGAAGAACGAGTGATCGATGGAGCACAGCGACAGCAATATGGTACCTAATAGACGACAACGGGGAATACTTCCAACACGCTGGTCCCACTCCCTTCCATCTCGCAACAACATTTACGATGCCACACATGGGCGACTCATTATCCATTGGTCCACCGTGGCCCAAGTCAGAGACTGTTGGTAGAGAAGTTGGGACCCGCAACGGGGTAACCGCCACTCAAGGGCGGCTCGTCCAGTAATAAATGAGGGTAGCAAGATTTTCTAAAGAGTTCCTACCATCGACTGAGCCATAGGAGGAGTGAGCTGCACTGTGAGCAAGCCATAGGAGGAGTGAGCTGTACTGTGGGCAAGAACAAAGCATAGGAGGAGTGAGCTGTACTGTGGGCAAGAACAAAGCATAGGAAGAGTGAGCTGTACTGTGGACAAGAACAAAGCATAGGAGGAGTGAGCTGTACTGTGGGAAAGAACAAAGATACAATATTATGATATATATAAATGATTTGGACATTGATATGGGATCTATGATTGCAAAATTTGCTGATGACACAAAACTATACAGTAGTGTCTCATCTAAAGCGGAAGTGGATATATTGAGGTCGGATTTAGATAAAATTCGAGAATGGTCTGTAAGCTGGCAAATGGAGTTTAATGTAGATAAATGTACAGTCATCCACATGGGTAGATCCAATATGGAACATAATTACAGAATGGGAGAGAACAATATTAGAAAGATAGATAAATAAAAAGACCTATGGGTTATAATAGATCATACAGGAAAGATGAGTGAGCAAGTTAAGGTAGCAGTGAAAAAGGCAAATGCAATGTTAGGTATGATAAAAAGAAATATTAAACATAGGAGCAAGAAAGTGATCGTCAAACTGTATAAAGCTTTAGTTAGACCTAGATTGGAGTACTGTGTACAGGTGTGTAGTCCTTATCATAGAGGGGATATAAACATGCTGGAAAGAATACAAAAAAGAGCAACAAAGATGATAGTGGGATTCCAGAATTACAGTTATGTGGAAAGACTCAGAAAAACCGGCCTGCAGTGTCTAGAAGGGAGAAGAATTCGTGGTGACTTAATACAGGTTTATAAGATGATCAGAGGAATCGATAAATTAGACTGTAACAAGTTTTTTTAAAAATACAGCCACCTACAATAACACGAGGGCATAGCTACAAGCTGACTAAAGAGAGGTCCAGGTTAGATATTAGGAAATATTTTTTTAGTCAGAGAGTGGTGTCTGCTTGGAATGCATTGCCAGGGGAGGTAGTGGAGGCAGGGATAGTTAATGCATTTAAGAATAAACTGGATGCGCATAGCTTTTAGAGCAAGGTGATGTAAATGTAACTGGGTGTATACAGACTCTGCAGGGTCTTCTAAACCAGTATAAAGACGTTAAGTTAAGTTGTTAAATGATGGACATTTAGATCTGAATGTGTGCTTCCCTCTGTGGCCGAGAAGAAGCCAAATACATCTTTTTGTTTCTACCTGGGTTGAGAAAGAAAACCACGTGCCCCCCAACACTTTTGACTAGAATCCCAAAAGAGCTAATCGGTGAGAGGAGGCTCTAGAATAAATAAGAGCTAATCGGTGAGAGGAGGCTCTAGAATAAATAAGAGCTAATCGGTCAGAGGAGGCTCTAGAATCAACAAGAGCTGACGGCGAGGTTCTAGAATCAACAAGAGCTAATCGATGAGAGGAGGCTCTAGAATCAACAAGAGCTACTCAGTGAGAGGAGGCTCTAGAATCAACAAGAGCTAATCGGTGAGAGGAGGCTCTAGAATCAACAAGAGCTAATCGGTGAGAGGAGGCGCTAGAATCAACAAGAGCTAATCGGTGAGAGGAGGCTCTAGAATCAACAAGAGCTACTCAGTGAGAGGAGGCTCTAGAATCAACAAGAGCTAATCGGTGAGAGGAGGCTCTAGAATCAACAAGAGCTAATCGGTGAGAGGAGGCGCTAGAATCAACAAGAGCTAATCGGTGAGAGGAGGCTCTAAAATCAACAAGAGCTGACGGAGAGGCTGACTAATAGTATAAAGAAGATTATCACCATCATCTAGCATGTCCTGTGCAGAACGTCGCGCTCATGACAGCCGACATGTAAGGCACTCGATCTCTGGCTAGCTCTCTCGTCTCTGCCACTGTCACTCAAAGAACCCCTGTAATGTTCCTTGCCCAACTTCTTCTCGGTCTGTCTCTACCTCGTTTTGCCAGGTACCATACCCCATGTAAAAAATGTCTGAATGAATGTTTAATATCTACGATGAGTACGTTTTTGTGGGCCTTGAAAATGGCGTTAAGTAGCGGGTTGTATTAGCTTTCCTCACATCCCGAGTGTGCTTGATGGTGATAGTGGACCACAGTTTCCGGATGGTTCTGCTATGTTTGGATTCATTTGCGTGACACTCGCTACTACAGGGATCACGTCGATTCACATCTCTTCAGCCAGACTGCCTTGAAAACAGCCTGTTTCCAGAGAACTATATATGGAAGAGAGATTGTGGTATTGATCAGTATATTGTGCCTGACCCTGACGCGACGCCTTGGTCAGTATATTTTGTTTTACCTTGACGCGACGCCTTGGTCAGTATGTTGTGCCTGACCCTGACAAGACGCCTTGGTCAGTATGTTGTGTCTGACCCTGACACGATGCCTTGGTCAGTATGTTGTGCCTGACCGAACTAGCGTCTCAGTTCCTGAATGGAGCTGTAAATATTTGATCTCGCATTGCCAGTCCACTTCTCTTCCAAATACATATTTAAAAAATATTATTGACATTAAAATAAATACAATTCTAGATGGGTTAACATAGAGCACCGAAAACAGTCAATTGCTGTATTAATATAAAAACACTCTGATATAGGAAATTGCGGAGATACATAATTGCACACATCAGATAAATTAAGAAAGTTGAAGAGAAGAAATCACTGACATACCGACTTTGTCAAGACTGTCTGACGACAATAAAATACTCTAGTTGGCAGCCTAGACTTCCGGTACCGGCAACAACCTGAAACTCCGGACATCTATTGATAACACTAACAGTCAGGTTCTCCTATCATTGATTTATGGTTGATATTATTCACACTCATTTCCTATTATTCTTACATGAGCTTCAACATCACCTCTCTATGTCTTTGCATTATTGCGATTACACACATTGCGAGACGTTAAGTATTATAAATAATTAGTTTAATTAGAATATAAAATTATATTATATAAACGTCTAATTTTTTCTTAACTAATTTACTAATTATCAGAACGAGAATCAGTAATCAGAAAAGGTCATCTAAATATAATTTATATAATATACTATACTGGTATAGTAAAAAGTAAATGACTAAATTAGTAATAGAATCGTGGTTCTGTTGGAGTTGCAGTCATGTTTATGTTCGGTGGTAGAATTGTCCTCACGATGATTCTATTTACTACTAGAATAAATTTAGAACGAAACTGAAATAACATGCGTCGAGACTGCGGAAATTATCATCACGCCTATAGTTAATTATTTAATAGTATTAATAATAAAGTAGATCTATAGATTTACAATCAGCATGCAATGGTAGCTGACTGAACAAAAAAACGTTTTGATTTGATTCAATCAGTGATCGTCTGCTGGAGTGGATAGCTTAGTCTTAGTGTGTAGTCGTGCATCTTCTTCTGCTATGGTTCAGTCTAGTTTGTGGAGTTTGAGACAACACCAGACTGTTCATAAGCTGCCTTCCTTCTGGCCTGATTCCATTCGTCCACAATCTGCCAGGACTACCAAATCTTATTCCATTTTTAATGATGATTTTATTGTGGCGATGGCATACTATCAACCACAAGAAAAATGGGAAGTCTTAACTTCATTATACTGGTTTAGACGGCTCTACGAAGTCTGTATACAACCAGTTTATTTAATTTCACGGATACCGGAAATACTGTGAGCATCCAATCTATTTTTGAATGCATTAACTGACTCTGCTTCTACTACATCATGCGGCAATGCATTCATAGAATTCACCTCTCTCTGACTAAAAAAATACTTCCTAATATCTTCTTCTTCGTACACAGTCAGACAGTAACCATTATTTTTTCGAAAAAAGCGGCGGTCATCCTGAGGCTGTCGACACTGCCATAGAGCTTGTCTTGTGGTTCCACTGGTGATGGCCACATCTGCTCTCTCTGATCCTCGTATGTCGGGCAGTTCTGCAGCAGATGTTCAGCGGTCATTTTCCCGGTACCACACGGGCATTCGTCGGTTCCACCTATCTTCAATTTGTTGAATAGGTGGTACCTCAGTCTATTGTGGCCAGTGCGAAGTCTGAAGACAACGACCTGCTCTCTTCTGTTCAGCTGGTAATATGCATCGTTTTTGGTGTAACCAGTATGTTCGGTTTCCCATTTGGTCATGTATCTGGCTTTAATAAGCCGTTTTGACTCTTCGTACGTCATACTAGTATCTATTTGTGGTAGTCTTGCGCCTTCTTTTGCCAGTCTGTCTGCCTCCTCGTTGCCTTGGATGTTGCAGTGTGATGGGACCCACTGTACCACTACCCTTTTTGGTGCGGACTGCTGGCATAGTTGACAGAGTGCTGTTCTTAAGTCATTAAGCTCAGTGTTTTTCTGGCTTTTTAGCGCTGTGACTACGGCGAGAGCATCGGTAAGCAGGACTATATGGCTTTCATTTTCTTTATGTGTCACCATTTCTTCCACTGCCGCCCTCAGTGCCTCTGCCTCCGCTCTGAAATTGCTTGTGTACTTACCAGTAGCGAATGACAGTGTTATTTTTCTGCCATTGGTAGGTTCAGGAATGCTCCTGCCCCTCCGTTCTGTGTTGTGTTTGTTACAGAACCGTCGGTGTATGCATGGGTCCAGTCCATGCTTGGGTAGTTTTTCGATATAAAGCTTAGGGTAGTATCTCTCCTTTATTTTTCAGTCTGGCAGTTTTTGTTTCCAATACCTGGTATATTTTCTACCACCTCTGGAAATATATCCTGCCTCCAGGTAGGTTTTCGTACAGTAGTGATGGGCTTTGGTGTTGTTAGTGCGTTTATGGGATCTTCGTGCATCTTTGCTTTGGCTATTTCTGCAAAGTTTCTCCGCTTTAGTTTCCCATTTCCCAAATTGTTTAGTCTCTGGTGCATTAGATGGTCAGTCAGTCTTCAGAGTTTCTCTGACTGCAGCTGGGCTCTGCAGTCTCTTCTATCGGTCATGGATTGCAGTTTTGTAATCTTTTCAAGTTCTCTTCCTAATATCTAATCTAGACCTGTCTTTAAACAATTTGTAGCTGTGCCCTCTTGTTCTTGTAGCCGTTCATACTTTGAAAAACTTGGTATAGTCTAATCTATCCTTTCCATTTATTAATTTATAAACTTTTAGTAAGTCACCATTGAAAACCAGTCTTTTTTAGTCTGTCCTCATAACTATAATTCTGAAACCCTGCGACCATTCTTGTAGCTCTTCTTTGTCCCCTTCCCAGCATGTTTATATCCACTCTATTATATGACTCCATATCTGTACACAGTACTCTAATCTAGGTCTCAGTAATGATTTATATAACTTGACTATTACTTCCTTGCTCTTATGTGAAATGTTTCTTTTTATCATGCCGAACATGGCATTAGCCTTTTTCGCTGCCACCTGGATTTGCTCCCACCCCTTGGCAGCTTGGCTGCAATATTTGGATCTTTTGGTCAGTCATATCTGACTTGATCAGGTATTTTTGGATACCTGGTTAGGCCTCCCTCTTCGATTCCTTCTCCTTGTCGAGTCTGCTCTGTTGCAGCCTGTTAACAGGATCACTGTGCGGAGGTGGATAAGGGTCTTGGCAGTCAGCTTTGGATTGCTGATAGCTGCAACTCATGCACTGCTCAGTATCTTGATCCCAGGTGAAGATATCAACTCGTTCATTGCCATGAACCCCAGCATGACTCAGCCAATTGATCCACATGAGATTCAAAAGGCTATATATCCACTGTCCACTCATGCATTAGCCAACCTGTTTGTACCTTCTGAAGCAAGGGTTGAATGTGTGATGTGAAAACTGTCCTAGTTAAAGAGTTCTCAGATAGCTAGCTAACTAAGAGTTGAAGATTGTTTACTTGTATGCAATGTTTTACCGGAACAATTGAACCATCTATGCACATATGAGTCTGCCAGGAGTGCAGTTATATCAATTTGGTATAACATAACTTGGTAAAAGTTTGGTAGTGGTCAGTGACAGTTGGAGAACTTGGAAGTTAGGTAAGCACCTTTGAAAATATGGTCAGGACTTGAGGTTGTGTGGATACAAATGTTCTATGGCCTGTTTTGATTTATATTTTTGGGCGTTAAATATTTTGTTCAAATACTTTTGAATCCTTGTAGGCCCCTATGAAATGTATATTATAATTTTAGTATACAATTAATTTGGGCTATGTTGTACTGGGTAGGAAAAAAAAAATTTATGAACATTATTGTTTGCTCCGGAAAGTTCGCATTTTTGGAGCAGGCCCAAAAGAAATATTTTATTAATGAAAATAAAATATTGAGTAAGATATTTCTCCTAAAAAATATATCATATTAATTAAATAAATAAAAAACAACATACCCTTATTTGTAGTTAAAAACAACATACCTTTACTTGTAGTTAAAAACAACATACCTTTACTTGTAGTTAACATTAAGTCTCTGCTCCTTCTTCACAAATTCATCTATAAAATGAATCACCACACTACGTTACATAATTTTAGCCCACCGACCCCACTAATTGGTACAGCTAACAATACACATGTGTCAATAATAGCTTATCCAAGTGCACACAGCAAACTTGTTGATTGGACACAGCAAACTTGTTGATTGGACACAGCAAAAACTTGTTGATTGGACACAGCAAACTTGTTGATTGGACATAGCAAACTTGTTGATTGGACACAGCAAAAACTTGTTGATTGAACATAGCAAACTTGTTGATTGGACACAGCAAAAACTTGTTGATTGGACACAGCAAACTTGTTGATTGGACACAGCAAACTTGTTGATTGGACATAGCAAACTTGTTGATTGGACACAGCAAACTTGTTGATTGGACACAGCAACGAGAAGTAGATCAAGAGCTCCTGTTCCCTTCATTAAACTTGCATATTCCCCCTCATCATGCCTCACCTATTGCCAACCATATGTGAGTGAAAGCAACTTCTGGACTTGTTTTTCTTTCCTCTGTTTTGTTCACGTTTAAAGACAAGTTTGAGTTCTGCTGTAGAAAATAGTTACTTGTACACTGATACTGTAGGCTCGTAGAGTTGGAATAACTTACTTGTACACTGATACTGTAGGCTCGTAGAGTTGGAATAACTTACTTGTACACTGATACTGTAGGCTCGTAGAGTTGGAATAACTTACTTGTACACTGATACTGTAGGCTCGTAGAGTTGGAATAACTTACTTGTACACTGATACTGTAGGCTCGTAGAAGTTGGAATAACTTTAAACCAAGGCTGCCAAAGTCTTTTGTTTTATGAATAACAGATGTTGATGATCCTAAGAAAAGAAAAAAAGATATTGATTCGTATGATAGAGGAAGGCAAGCAGTGATTTCATAGACCGACTGCGTCTGGTAGGGCTGTGTCTGTATACAGGACATGCAGTGCTAGTGTCATTTTTTGGTAGCCTGCAACAAGTAGATGCATCAGAGTGGTTAGAATGCTTGTCTATTGCTGCAAAGGGACTTGGTCAACCCACCAGACCTCTACATGTTCCAGTCTACTCTTTTTTAGATTGGTGCCCGGTAAGAGAAAGCTTTTCAGTGAGAAAGAGAGCTGGTCCCTCAAACTCACAAAAAAGCTGAGATATCATACAATCAAGTCTCCAACACTTCATCCCCGACTGAGACCTCATACAATCAAGTCTCCAACACTTCATCCCCGACTGAGACCTCATACAATCAAGTCTCCAACACTTCATCCCTGACTGAGACCTCATACAATCAAGTCTCCAGCACTTCATCACTGAGACCTCATACAATCAAGTCTCCAGCACTTCATCTCTGACTGAGACCTCATACAATCAAGTCTCCAGCACTTCATCTCTGACTGAGACCTCATACAATCAAGTCTCCAGCACTTCATCTCTGACTGAGACCTCATACAATCAAGTCTCCAGCACTTCATCTCTGACTGAGACCTCATACAATCAAGTCTCCAGCACTTCATCTCTGACTGAGACCTCATACAATCAAGTCTCCAAAACTTCATCTCTGACTAAGACCTTATAGTCTCCAGCACTTCATCTCTGACTGAGACCTCAAACAATCAAGTCTCCAAAACTTCATCTCTGACTAAGACCTCCTACAATCAAGTTTCCGGCACTTAATTTCTGACTAAGACCTCATACAGTTGTCTCCATTCCTGACTGAGACTTCATGCAGCAATCAAGTCTCAACTCTCCATCCCTGACTGAGACCTCGTACAATCAAGCTTCCAACATTGACCTTGACCTACATAGAAGTACATGTATTTTTGTTTGTCTAATTGCAGGTGATTTGTAAATATAGGGGGTCAGCACTAGACAGATGGAGGCAGAACGAGAATCAGCACAAACAGAACAGGTACAGGTTATCAGATTAGCACAGAGTTTCTCAACCGATAACTCTTCATTTCCATTGCAATCTCGATTCCGTGCTTGCCCATGATCTCTTCAAAACCAGTATTATCATTCCTAAGTTGACCATTTAGGTTGCACATTAACATTGTAAAGTCTGACCTTTTCCTTTATCCATGTTTTTGTTTTTGTTTGTTGTTTCGAATGCACAAAATGAGTAGGTTTACTCTTTTGTGCGCTGTGAAAAGAATGTTTTAAGTGGCCGGTTGTAGTAGCTTTCTGAGCATGTTGATGAAGGTGGACTAACATATCTGATCAGTATATTTTGCCTAACCAGACATTAGTCTTCCTCCTCTGCCTTTATCCATGACACCATGAAGTCTGGTGTACAATTCTTCTATCCATGATACCATTCTTCTATCCATGATACCATGAAGTCTGGTGTACAATTCTTCTATCCATGACACCATGAAGTCTGGTGTACAATTCTTCTATCCATGATACCATTCTTCTATCCATGATACCATGAAGTCTGGTGTACAATTCTTCTATCCATGACACCATGAAGTCTGGTGTCCAATTCTTCTATCCATGACACCATGAAGTCTGGTGTACAATTCTTCTATCCATAACACCATGAAGTCCGGGATACAATTCTTCTATCCATGACACCATGAAGTCTGGTGTACAATTCTTCTATCCATAACACCATGAAGTCTGGTGTACAATTCTTCTATCCATAACACCATGAAGTCTGGTGTACAATTCTTCTATCCATGAAGTCTGGTGTACAATTCTTCTATCCATGAAGTCTGGTGTACAATTCTTCTATCTATGACACCATGAAGTCTGGTGTACAATTCTTCTATCCATAACACCATGAAGTCTGGTGTACAATTCTTCTATCCATGAAGTCTGGTGTACAATTCTTCTATCCATGAAGTCTGGTGTACAATTCTTCTATCCATGAAGTCTGGTGTACAATTCTTCTATCCATGAAGTCTGGTGTACAATTCTTCTATCACTAATTCTTCTTTGTTTGGTGGATGACATTGGATAATGTTTATCCATCTTCTTGTTGATAGTTTTGAAAGTCTTTAGAATGTGTGCTCTGGCAGGTGCTAACATCCTGTTCTTGTGATCTTAAACTGACAAGGGTTCATTTATGTTACACAGCTTGTACATGGGACCTCTTGACTTATAGTATGTCTCTGATAGGACTAGGCAGCTTTGAGACCATGTATGCTTGAAATGTGCAGTGTTCAAACACCCAACCATATTGCCCTTTACTCTATTTCTTTAAACGTGTGCACCATATTTCTCAGTTATAGCAATCCATGATTTAAAAGTAGTTAGTATTGTTCTGTGTCCCACTAAAATAAGTGCATTTTCCACCTCTTTGGAAAACATTAATGCAACACCTACGAGGCACCTGATAATGATTGTAAGTGTGTCTCTGGAAGAAAAATGTGGCGGAGAAAGGCTAGCTTAATCCATTAGTCAGTTGTGAGAAAATAGCTGTCAGTGAGAAATGATGGTACTCAGAGTTAATGGAGCACGCAAACTAACGGTGCTCAGAGTGAATGGAGCACACAGATTAACTGTGCTCAGAGTTAATGCAGCACCCACTGTAAGTGAACTTTGAGTGAATGGAGCACACAGGCTAGCGGTACTCAGAGTGAATGGAGCACACACTCTGATGGTACTGTTAGTGAATGGAGCACGCAGACTAACGGTACTCAGATGGAATGCAGCACACATGCTAGCGGTACTCAGAGTGAATGGAGCACACACTCTAATGGTACTGTGAGTGAATGGAGCACACACTCTAATGGTACTGTGAGTAAATGGAGCACACACTCTAATGGTACTGTGAGTGAATGGAGCACGCAGACTAACGGTACTCTGAATGAATGGAGCAGACAGACTAACGGTACTCTGAGTGAATGGAGCAGACAGACTAACGGTACTCTGAGTGAATGGAGCAGACAGACTTAATAGTTTGCAAGACTCCTACTGTCTTGTGGCTGCAGTCTCATATATACTTGAGACATGAGTGAGGATGTATGGGGCTGGAGAATTAAGGCTGCTTGCTCCAGCAGTTGGGGTACATTGTGCAGGCAATGTTTTTATTTTACCATCACAGCACTGCAGGCAGACAAATTGGTGCTCTTTGAGATAAGAAGGCTGTAGATACTAATGATTCATGTTGCTTGCTAGTTGTACACACTCCTGATGCAATGCCTGCAGTGATCTCCGCCCCCAAATGTGCCATAATTATAAATATTGTGCCATGATTTCACCATCTGAACCTAAACAGGTTTTTGTGTGTGTGGGTTGTTGCAGTCAAAATTTTGTTTTAGTAAAAAATGTGATATTTAGTTAAACCTACATTTGAAAATGTCTGTAATGATTTGTGTTCAGGAAAACACACAAAAAGTGGTGTTAAATGGAGATAAATGATGAGAGTCATGGGGAGGTTGATGTTCCTGTCAAGAGACAGAGGATGAACACTGACTGTCAAGTTTCTGCTGACAACAGAACCCCATGTAAGTATCCCTGGCCTTTTATTTTACTTTGTTTGCTACCAAATTGTGTTTTCTGATGTGTTCTAAAAAAAGAGAAAAGAATAGGACCACTAAGAGCTCCTGGTCAGGGTCATGTCATTAACCATTTAAAGTTCAATTACCCCGATTTACCCAGCCAAAAAACATCTTGCAAGGTCCAACTTCCCCGATCTACGCAGTTAGTTAGTGACTTCTCTTGTCGTTACACTTGCAACAAAATCTCAAAACACGTGAGATCCTAACTAATGACGTACTACCGTTATATAAACATGCATGGTTAGTATAGAAAACCGTGTGAAAATTGGCCAATATTTCTAATTTCTGTTTAGAGGTGACAACGCCCTTTATGGGTATTTGGAAGATTCGGCTGAATTCGATGTGGAAATTGAATGCAGCGATTTAGAAGACATTTAGACTTAAACTGCGAGTAGAGTGAAGCTGTGAATTACTGAATAACGAAATCGATGAATGTAGGCCGGAAATAATAGCAAACTTAAATAGGACTGGGCCTAGTAGTGTCGATGACAGATGTAGTCTGGTCAACACAGCATACTGCTGTAGGAATGTCAGACTTTGTGGAATGTTCTAGGTGTAGTAGTGTCGATGACAGATGGAGTCTGGTCAACGCAGCATACTGCTGTAGGAATGTCAGACTTTGTGGAATGTTCTAGGTGTAGTAGTGTCGATGACAGATGGAGTCTGGTCAACACTGCATACTGCTGTAGGAATGTCAGACTTTGTGAAATGTTCTAGGTTTAGTAGTGTCGATGACATATTGTGTCCAAACACGAGGCTATCAGTCTATTTCTTGTGTTTTTATCATTTCTAAATATTTGTCTATCAGTCTTTTTCAATCGTTAAATATTGTGTTCAACCACCGGTCTATCAGTCTATTTAAATGATTAACCCTTTGCACTCTAAGCCACATATTAACACTTTGCACTCTAAGCCACATATTAACCCTTTGCACTCTAAGCCACATATTAACACTTTGCATTCTAAGCCACATATTAACATTTTGCACTCTAAGTCACATATTAACCTTTTGCACTCTAAGCCACAAATTAGGAAATACATCCACTAATCATCAGGACAGGGAGATAACTCCTTTCTACATACACATACAATTTTTTAATAAAAAATATAAAATATCTTAATACATTTTAAAATACAAATGACAAGTTTAATTATATAGAAAAATGGATACACTTTTCAGCAAATATAGTTAACATTTTTATTGTGTTGTATAAGTGACATTTAACAAATATGAAACAGCAAAATTAGTTTTTCTGAAAATATGTAGTCATTTTAAAAAAACCACATTTTCTCCTTATATATCACATGTCTGACTGATCTTCTCTACTACCTCAACAAGTCTGAATGAAGTGTCAAATAATATTGTCCCTTGTATAGGACACAAGTCAATAAGCATCCACACATTCTTTTTAGAACTCTGCAAACAGGCTTTTTTTCTGCTGGTAAACAAACCAGTCTGTGGTTTTTTGAAGCAGGTTTCAGTCTTCAAGAAACACTTGGGTAGTCTCCAATATTTGATGTCGTTCTAGACTCTTGTAAAAGGCTCTCCAGTAATGACGAGTGAAAACAAAGATGGTTAGAAACAATATAGACATCTAATAGCTCATGGATAAAATGACTATCCTTTCTGAGTTCACAGAGAGGTTGCACAAATCTAGTCTTTATGCTGAAGTAAATCCTCAGCAGTTTTACAGAAGTAAAGTAGTTATCAAAGTAAATGTAGTGATATTTATCAAGGTTATCAGCTGCATTATTGATGACTGTATTATGATCATAGCTTATGTCTTACTGTAATGGCTCATTTATTTTCGTTCCCAGTGTAGAATCTCAAATTGAAGCCAGTGTTGGCTTCTACAGCACGCTAGACTTTGATTCCCCAAGGGGCTGACTTGCCATTGCTTGAAAAGAAGTTGTCTTCATACGCTGTCAGACTTCAACTTGAATTTGTTCGAAGAAAGCAGTGGTCATCCTGAGGCTGTCGACACTGCCATAGAGCTTGTCTAGTGTTGGTACTGGTGATGGCCACATGTGCTTTCTCTGGTCCTCGTATATTGGGCAATTTTGCAGCAGTTGTTCAGGGGGCGTCATTTTCCCTGTACCACGGGTACATTCGTCAGTAGCACCTATCTTCAGTTTATTGAATAGATGGTACCTCAGTCTGCTGTGGCCTGTGCGGATTCTGAGGACTATGACCTGCTCTCTTCTGTTCAACTGGTAATAGGCATCATTTTTTGTGTAGCCAGTATGCTGTTTCGCATTTGCCCATGTATCTGGCCCTAATAAACCTTTTGGACTCTTCGTAGGTCACACTAGAATCTGGTTGTGGTAACCTTTCACCGTCGTTCGCCAATCTGTCTGCCTCCCCATTGCCTTGAATGTTACAGTGGGATGGAATGCACTGTACCACAACTCTTTTTGGTGCGGACTGCTGGCATAATTGACAGAGTACTGACCTTAAGTCATTAAGTTCTGTATTTTTCTGGATTTTAGTGCTGTAACCACGAACAGGACATCTGTAAACAAGACTATCTGGCTTTCATTGCTTTCGGCTGTCAGCATTACTTCTACTGCAGAATAGAAGTCTGACATAGAAAATAATCATGGCTTCAACACGTACATGTATGTCAGGTTTGTTAACAGAAGAGCAAGTAGCAGTTAGACCTAACACATGTACAGGACCAATAGATTCTGTGACAATTTACACAGATTGAACACAATAGCTTTGAAAACCTGTGAATAAATGTCATTATATAAATACTAGTGATGCCATTTTGATCGTAAACAAAACTACAATATTTCACAAGGTTGATAAAAATACGAGGTTTCGTGCAAATTAGTGCACGTTGTGTTGATTTTAAGACAGTGGTTCTAAGAGGGTCCTTATGCCAGGCTAGGGTCTAGGGGCGTGGAAAAATATTGAGTGGTAATGGCCTGGCTAGAGTCTAGGGGTGTGGAAAAATATTGAGAGGTAATGGCCAGGCTAGGGAAAAAGGTTTAATATAAAAATGCCAGCTGATTTCAGTTGTTAAATACTGTTGCAAAAATACCAGTCTGTCCGTATGTTTCAGTAGGTAAATATTGTGTCCAAATACAGTTTTCTATCATACAATATATAATTATATTTTCTATTTGCTATCTGCAGTAATGTATTTTTTTCCTGGCTGATATTCATAATTGTTTCATAATTGTATATGTTTATATTTCAGGTTACTTTTCTTGCACCCAGAGCTGCCCTACTCCTGATAACCTGCAGCAGACGTCAAGTCTCTGTAAGCACAAGAAGCTGCCAGAATGTAGTCAAGTTTCTGGTAAAGGAAGAGTCAAGAAAAGAAATAAACAAACAGTAGCAACTGTTGCAGTAAGAACTGCGGAATGTAAGACAAGGCTAACAATGAATGAAGATAAGGAGTCAGTGGATGGTGAGATTGGGGGAGTAGATGGTCATATTACTCGTGATAGTAGTATGACCTCACAAAATGAGAAAGACGGCATGAAGTCTGAACAGAAATGCTTGACTGTACCTCTGAAAAATTCACAACTCCTGGACAGTGAAACTTGTAATGATGTGCAAGTACGGAAAAGAAAATTACATCCAAGGGAGAGACCTCACAAGTGTGATGTTTGTGGTGCTGGGTTTTATGACAAGCACACACTGGAGAGACACAAGAGAATGCATGCAGGAGTGGAGTTGTTCAAGTGTGATATTTGTGGGACTGCTTTAGGTGAGAATGGTACAGTCAATGATCACAAATGTTTTCCTTCGGGGGAAAGGTCTTACAAGTGTGATATTTGTGGGACTGCTTTAGGTGAGAATGGTACAGTCAATGATCACAAATGTTTTCCTTCGGGGGAAAGGTCTTACAAGTGTGATATTTGTGGTGCTGGGTTTATTCAAAGTAGTGACCTCAATAAACATGTGCACACGCATAAAGAAAAGAGGCCACCTTTTACATGTGATTTGTGTGATATGGAGTTCAATCGCAGCGGTGACCTAAATAAACACATCAGATTACATACAGGAAAAAAGTTGTACAAGTGTGATATATGTGACGTAGAGTTTACCCGAAGTAATGATCTCAATAAACACGTCAGAATACATACAGGCGAGAAACCTTACAAATGTGATATATGTGGTGTCAGGTTTGCTAGAAGTAGCGATCTGAATAAACATGTAAGGATACATACAGGAGAGAAGCCATATAAGTGTGGCATATGTGGGGTGGGGTTTACCCGCAGCAGCGACCGAGATAAACATGTACGAATACACACAGGAGAAAGACCTTACAAGTGTGATATTTGTGGAGTTGGTTTTGCCGGAAATGGTTATCTTCACAGACACAGAAGAATGCACAAAGGAGAGAAACCCCATATATGTGAGATTTGTGGCTCTCGATTTGCTGAGAAATGCAACTTGCAGAGGCATACACGAATCCACACAGGAGAGAAGCCGTACAAATGTGATGTGTGTAATGTAAGATTTACTGAAAATTGTAATCTGCAAAGACATAAAAGAATCCATACAGGAGAGAAACCTTACAAGTGTGATGTTTGTGGTGTAGGGTTTGCTCAGAGTGGTGATTTGACTAAACACAAACGAACTCATGCTGGAGATAGACCTTACAAGTGTGATATTTGTGGTGTAGAGTGTAATAGAAATGGTGATTTAAATAAACACAAGAAAATACATGCAAGCTTAAAGCCATTCAAATGCAATATTTGTAGTTTTGGTTTTTCTACGACTGGTGATCTTAATAAACACAGACGTATTCACGTAGGAGAGAAGCCCTTCAAATGCAGTATCTGTGACTTAGGGTTTACTCGATCTACTGACCTCGACAAACATTTCAGGAAACATACAGGAGAGCTACCTTACAAGTGTGATGTTTGTGATGTCGGATTTTCTGACATCAGTAATCTTCAGTTACACGCAAAAACCCACACTGGTCAAAACCCATATGCATGTGATATTTGTGGTGTTGATTTTACTACAAACTGTAATCTGCAGAGACATAAGCGAGTACATACGGGAGAGAAACCTTACAAGTGTGATGTTTGTAGTCTAGCATTTGCTCAGAGCGGTGATTTGACTAAGCACAGAAGGATCCATACAGGAGAGAAGCCTTACATTTGTGAGATTTGTGGTATGAGCTTTAACCAGAGTTCTGGTCTAAGTAAACATAAACGAATTCACACAGGAGAGAATCAAAAGAGCTCACATGCGGATGAAGCAGCAGAATAATTTATACATGAGAGGAACCTTACATGTGTGATGTGTGTAGGGTCAGATTTGCTCAAATCAGTGATTCCACTAACACACAATCACCCATACAGGAGAGGAACCTTACATGTGTGTAGGGTCAGATTTCCTCAAATCAGTGATTCCACTAACACACAATCACCCATACAGGAGAGGAACCTTACATGTGTGTAGGGTCAGATTTGCTAAAATCAGTGATTCCACTAACACACAATCACCCATACAGGAGAGGAACCTTACATGTGTGATGTGTGTAGGGTCAGATTTGCTCAAATCAGTGATTCCACTAACACACAATCACCCATACAGGAGAGAAGCCTTGCTGGTTTGATATTTGTGGTTCATTCTTTTCCTTACGAACTATAGCCCCCCCTCCACCATCACACTTTAGATGGTCCTTACAGAAACTTTGGCCCATACACTTTGTGAGCTTTCTCAGTTTTAGCATAGCAGTTATTTTTTACATGATGAGATTGCTAGTTCCATACATTACAGTTGTACTTTGTCTAGAGTGAGGCCATCGCACTGGTTGGGCTTTTGTTCAGAATGAGACCACAGCTTAAGTTGGTCTTTGTCTAGAATGGGACCACTACTAAAGTTGGTCTTTTTCTAGAATGGGACCACTACTAAAGTTGGTCTTTGTCTAGAATGGGACCACAACTAAAGTTGGTCTTTTTCTAGAATGGGACCACTACTAAAGTTGGTTTTTGTCTAGAATGGGACCACTACTAAAGTTGGTCTTTGTCTAGAATGGGACCACTACTAAAGTTGGTCTTTGTCTAGAATGGGACCACTACTAAAGTTGGTCTTTTTCTAGAATGGGACCACTACTAAAGTTGGTCTTTGTCTAGAATGGGACCACAACTAAAGTTGGTCTTTGTCTAGAATGGGACCACAACTAAAGTTGGTTTTTGTCTAGAATGGGACCACAACTAAAGTTGGTCTTTGTCTAGAATGGGACCACTACTAAGGTTGGTTTTTGTCTAGAATGGGACCACTACTAAAGTTGGTCTTTTTCTAGAATGGGACCACTACTAAAGTTGGTTTTTGTCTAGAATGGGACCACTACTAAAGTTGGTCTTTGTCTAGAATGGGACCACTACTAAAGTTGGTCTTTGTCTAGAATGGGACCACTACTAAAGTTGGTCTTTTTCTAGAATGGGACCACTACTAAAGTTGGTCTTTGTCTAGAATGGGACCACAACTAAAGTTGGTCTTTGTCTAGAATGGGACCACAACTAAAGTTGGTTTTTGTCTAGAATGGGACCACAACTAAAGTTGGTTTTTGTCTAGAATGGGACCACTACTAAGGTTGGTTTTTGTCTAGAATGGGACCACTACTAAAGTTGGTCTTTTTCTAGAATGGGACCACTACTAAGTTGGTTTTTGTCTAGAATGGGACCACAACTAAAGTTGGTCTTTGTCTAGAATGGGACCACTACTAAGGTTGGTTTTTGTCTAGAATGGGACCACTACTAAAGTTGGTCTTTTTCTAGAATGGGACCACTACTAAAGTTGGTTTTTGTCTAGAATGGGACCACTACTAAAGTTGGTCTTTGTCTAGAATGGGACCACTACTAAAGTTGGTCTTTGTCTAGAATGGGACCACTACTAAAGTTGGTCTTTTTCTAGAATGGGACCACTACTAAAGTTGGTCTTTGTCTAGAATGGGACCACAACTAAAGTTGGTCTTTGTCTAGAATGGGACCACAACAAAAGTTGGTTTTTGTCTAGAATGGGACCACAACTAAAGTTGGTTTTTGTCTAGAATGGGGCCACTACTAAGGTTGGTTTTTGTCTAGAATGGGACCACTACTAAAGTTGGTCTTTTTCTAGAATGGGACCACTACTAAAGTTGGTTTTTGTCTAGAATGGGACCACTACTAAAGTTGGTCTTTGTCTAGAATGGGACCACTACTAAAGTTGGTCTTTGTCTAGAATGGGACCACTACTAAAGTTGGTCTTTTTCTAGAATGGGACCACTACTAAAGTTGGTCTTTGTCTAGAATGGGACCACAACTAAAGTTGGTCTTTGTCTAGAATGGGACCACAACTAAAGTTGGTTTTTGTCTAGAATGGGACCACAACTAAAGTTGGTCTTTGTCTAGAATGGGACCACTACTAAGGTTGGTTTTTGTCTAGAATGGGACCACTACTAAAGTTGGTTTTTGTCTAGAATGGGACCACTACTAAAATTGCTTTTGTGGACTTCTCTCAAACATCTTCAGGCATGTAAAATGGTTCATGTTCAAGAGGCTATCAAAGTCTGATGTTCATGTTGAATGTAATATTGACATTCATTTGTTAGTTGGTTGGTACAGCATATGTCAGCTTGTACGTACGTACAGATAGAGGAAACTAGATTCTCCTGTCTGACCACATTTTGTTGGTACAACATATGTTAGCTTGTACGTACGTACAGAGAGAGTAAACTAGATTCTGAATGTTGGTTCAACATATGTCAGCTTGTACGTACGTACAGAGAGAGGAAACTAGATTCTCCTGTCTGACCACATTTTGTTGGTACAACATGTCAGCTTGTACGTACGTACAGAGAGAGGAAACTAGATTCTGAATGTTGGTTCAACATATGTCAGCTTGTACGTACGTACAGAGAGAGGAAACTAGATTCTCCTGTCTGACCACATTTTGTTGGTACAACATGTCAGCTTGTACGTACGTACAGAGAGGAAACTAGATTCTCCTGTCTGACCACATTTTGTTGGTACAACATGTCAGCTTGTACGTACGTACAGAGAGAGGAAACTAGATTCTCCTGTCTGACCACATTTTGTTGGCACAACACATGTCAGCTTGTACATACGTACAGAGAGAGGAAACTAGATTCTCCTGTCTGACCACATTTTGTTGGTACAACATGTCAGCTTGTACGTACGTACAGAGAGAGGAAACTAGATTCTCCTGTCTGACCACATTTTGTTGGTACAACATATGTCAGCTTGTACATACATACAGAGAGAGGAAACTAGATTCTCCTGTCTGACCACATTTTGTTGGTACAACATATGTCAGGTGAGGTCTTGTATTTGACTTACTGCCAGGCCAGTTGAGGTCTTGTATTTGACTTACTGCCAGGCCAGGTGAGGTCTTATATTTGACTTACTGCCGGGCCAGTTGAGGTCTTGTATTTGACTTACTGCTAGGCCAGGTGAGGTCTTGTATTTGACTTACTGCCAGGCCAGGTGAGGTCTTATATTTGACTTACTGCCGGGCCAGGTGAGGTCTTGTATTTGACTTACTGCTAGGCCAGGTGAGGTCTTATATTTGACTTCTATACAAGCTTAAAAAGTTTTATGCTGGTCACAATCGTTTAAAAAACCTGGCCAGTGTTTCTCTTCACAGACAGACATCCAACACACACACACACACTGTCACTTGGACATTACAACATGTTGTTTTAAATATATTTCTAGACTGGTCACAATCATTTAAAAAGCCTGGTCAGTGTTCCTCTTAAACAAACATCACACACATACATACATACGCTAGCACACATACATATACAGATACATAACTTAACATCTTTATACTGGTTTACAAGACCCTGCAGAGTCTATATACAACCAGTTTCATTTACATCACCTTGCTCTACAAGCTATGAGCATCTAATTTATTCTTAAATACATTAATTGTCCCTGCCTCCACTACCTCCCGTGGCAATAGATTCTTAGCATTCACCACTCTCAGACTAAAAAAATATTTCTTAATATCTAATCTGGACCTCTCTTTAGTTAATTTGTAGCTATGCCCTCGTGTTCTTGTGGGTGGTTGTATTTTGAAAAACTTGTTATAGCCTAATTTATCCGTTCCTCTGATCATCTTATAAACCTTTATTAAGTCACCTCGAATTCTTCTCTCTTCGAGACACTGTAGGCCAGTTTTTCCGAGTCTTTCATCATAACTAGAATCCCACTATCAGCTTTGTCGCTCTTTTTTTGTATTCTTTCCAGCATGTTTATATCCCCTCTATGATAAGGACTCCACACCTGTACACAGTACTCCAATCTAGGTCTAACTAAAGCTTTATACAGTTTGACTATCACTTCCTTGCTCCTATGTTTAATATTTCGTTTTATCATACCTAACATTGCATTTGCCTTTTTCACTGCTACCTGGACTTGCTAACTCACCTTACCTGTAGGATCTATTATAACCTGGACTTGCTAACTCACCTTACCTGTAGGATCTATTATAACCTGGACTTGCTAACTCACCTTACCTGTAGGATCTATTATAACCTGGACTTGCTAACTCACCTTACCTGTAGGATCTATTATAACCTGGACTTGCTAACTCACCTTACCTGTAGGATCTATTATAACCTGGACTTGCTAACTCACCTTACCTGTAGGATCTATTATAACCTGAACTTGCTAACTCACCTTACCTGTAGGATCTATTATAACCTGGACTTGCTAACTCACCTTACCTGTAGGATCTATTATAACCTGGACTTGCTAACTCACCTTACCTGTAGGATCTATTATAACCTGGACTTGCTAACTCACCTTACCTGTAGGATCTATTATAACCTGGACTTGCTAACTCACCTTACCTGTAGGATCTATTTATGCTGTAATGAAAGATCAACATTTCACGAGCTCTTCCAGTTGACCAGACTGAGGCAGCCATCGGCCAAAATCAGTTTTTATTATACACTCTATGGGCGAAGTTCAGCTTTTTATGGTAGTAGCTTATGTGTTTGATCCTGGCTGGCATGCTCTTATTGTGTGGATGATCTTGGTGGCCTGGTCTTTGTCATCATTGACCATCTTCCAGTCGAGCCTCATTTGGTGATTTGTCTCTTTGTCCACAGCAAGAGCCCCAACTCGTATGTGAGTTTTTCTTTTTTTTTCAAAATAAATCAAATAAATATTAAATAAATTGAGCTAACATTATGATTTACAAATGTTAATACACAATGTGGATCTATCTATGAGATTTATAATTAAAAAAATGTATATTGCTATGAAGTGTTAAATGTGTCATTCACTCAATACCATTACCAAGTCTCTTCTGTGCTTCAGTCACAGTCAGATGTGTTGAATGTTCGTATGCAGTCCAGATGGGTGATCAGTGGTAGTCTGATCAAATAAATTCTTTCTCTGGAATTCACTGAAAAATTTGATCACAGTTATCAGGGATAACTTAATGACAGATGTGCATGCGACAGATGGTCAGCCATCTTTTAACTTGTTTCAAAACCACCTGAAATTCTGCAAACTATAAGAGAACATAATGCATGTGTTAGAAGTCAGTTGATTGGATGGCAACTTAAGTTTTTCTGGCGGATGCGACTATTTGAATGAAGCTGTAACGGGTTTTATAGATCATTTCAAACATTAAACTGCTGTTAGATCTTTAATAGTGGGCTTGGCCTCGTCATGGGGAAGGGCTCAGCCTTGTCATGGGGAAGGGCTCAGCCTTGTCATGGGGAAGGATTCAGATGTTACTAATAACCTTGACCTATATCAACTTGAAACTCCGTCACCCACCAGCGATATGCATGGCTGTGATATTGTTGCTGTAGTTTGTTGTAGTTAAGACTTGATGTGAAGGTTGTTCATCACTCTACAGCAGGGATTCCCAACGTGTTCCCCCCTCGTGACATTTCTGATGTATGCTGGGAATTTTGGGCCGTTTTTAAATACACCGTTAAAACAGTACACTTATTATTTTGATTTGGGGTTGCAGTACCAATCAAACGTGTCACACAATCTCAATCAAACGTGTCACACAATCTCAACAAAATGCTCACAACCGACGGTGCTGGGTTCGCTCCCCAATCACAGTACAGGCCATTACCCAAGGAAAGCAAACCATCAGAAAAATGCAGCAGGAAGTAAACCCTTGCATAAAATGCATGACAAAGTCAAATGCACTAGGCCGACAAGGGCAAAATAAAAACAGTGCAACGCACACGCCTTGGGGAATATAAGGCAACACAGAGAAATAAAAAAAAGTACAAATTAACAGAAAATATTACAAGATAGAAATGAGTACAGGATAATAGAAATTAGTACAAGAAAGAAATTAGAACTGGATAACAGAAATGAGTACAGGATAACAGAAATGAACACAGATAGTATCTTTTTATCTGTATTTTATGTAATGGTCTGGCAATACACAAGTGGATAGACTCCTGTATGATGATCTGTCTTGTGAATTGTGTCTAACCTAGCTCGGGTTGTGGGCCACTTACAGCACTATTAATGGGATGGCTGAGCATTATTTCTGGACCTTTGGACACCACCATGGCAGCTAGTATCTGCCACATCCAAGGGGGCACACTCGTGTCACATCCAAGGGGGCACACTCATGCCACATCCAAGGGGGCACACTCATGCCACATCCAAGGGGACACACTCATGCCACATCCAAGGGGGCACACTCATGCCACATCCTTCTTCTTCTTCGTACGCTGTCAGACGTCAACTTGAATTTGTTCGAAGAAAGCAGCTGTCATCATGAGACTGTCGACACTGCCATAGGGCTTGTCTAGTGTTGGCACTGGTGATGGACACATCTGCTTTCTCTGGTCCTCGTATGTTGAGCAATTTTGCAGCAGATGTTCAGCGTTCATTTTCCCTGCACCACATGTGCATTTGTCAGTGCCACCTATCTTCAGTTTATATGCCACATCCAAGAGGGCACACTCATGCCACATCCAAGGGGGCACACTCATGCCACATCAAAAGGGGCACACTTATGCCACATCCAAGAGAACAAACAGCACATGACAGCTAGTATCTGCCACATCCAAGGCACACAGCCCATGACATTTAGTATCTGCTACATCCAAGGAGGCACACTCACAACCCATGGCAGCTATAGTGCGTTCAGAAATAGATGCCATTGTAATTTATATAGTACAATGATAATACAGTTAGTTGATAGTACAGTACAATGATAGTACAGTTAGTTGATAGTACAGTACAATGATAGTACAGTTAGTTGATAGTACAGTTAATTGACAATAAATTAACTGATACAATGATAGTACAGTTAATTGATAGTACAGTACAATAATAGTACAGTTAATTGATAGTACAGTACAATGAAAGTACAGTTAGTTGATATTACAGTACAATGATAGTACAGTTAATTGATAGCACAGTACAATGATAGTACAGTTAATTGATAGTACAGTACAATGATAGTACAGTTAATTGATAGTACATTAAGAGTCACAACTATATAAACACCTATCATAGGCGTATGAGTAAATTGTTGTTCCGTATAAATGTTTATTAATGTGTGTAATATATTTGCATGTTCAGTGAGAGCTGAGTGTTGACAGAACATGATATGGCTCATGTTTGTGTTAGTGTTTATTTGTAATTAAATGTTATGTTCGAAGCTGCATGAGAAGTTTAAACGTATATTATTGTCATTTTTGCTATAGATATACGTATATGTAGACTGTTCTGTTCAGATTCAGAGGATTGATGACTGTTGTAAGATGAAAGAATCACGGCCCATCTTTCTGTCAATAATGATCTCTGTCATTACATGATCCTTACATCCATCTCTGTCATTACATGATCCTTACATTTAATCCAGAATTGCTTGCCAATGTTTGAGAGGGCACCATATGCAATTCTTTTTACATCTGATAGTTTGAGGAGCATGCGGCTGAATGGTTTTGATGATAGTAGTGTTTGAGGAGCATGCGGCTGAATGGTTTTGATGCTTACCTGCTGACAAGGAGGTCAGCGGATCAAGTCTCCAGTAAGGCATATTTTTTTTTTCTGTTGGTGATGAAATAAACAAACAACCAGCCCAAGGCATGGTGAAATAGCCTCTAGTTCTCAGCCTAAACAAACCCTTGACTAGCCCAGCAACGGGAATGGAGTCACACAACAGTTTCTTGTCACTTGCCCAAGCTAATTCTATCAAATTTCAGCGTGGATGGTACGGTGGCAACACCTGTGACCATGCTCTTAGATAACTCTGTCAATGTGAAACATCATTGTCTTGTGTGAATTCGTTACAAGTGACAACGATTCCGGTTTGAGGCACATCTTCGTGAATTGAGTTTGCTTGGCCTTTGTCAGGCAAAGTTTGATCTGGTCCTGATATTGAGACTTTGCCTTCCAGTGTCATTGCATTATGGTAGGAAGCATTGCCCATTATCAGACGGGAGGGTCTATCTAATGAAAGAAATACAGTTTTGTCAATCCACTCTCTAAATATGTGGCCATTCATTTTTGAATGATAGTTCAAATTATTGGTAGATTTTGAAACAAACGCTATTTTTATTATTTGAAAATTTTTTACTGCATTCGCCTTATTTCTCTATTCCCCAAGGCGGTGTGCGTTGCACTTTGTTTTAATTTTGTGCCTATCGGCCCAGTGCATCCAACTTTGGCATGCATTTTATGTAAGGGTCTGCTTCCTCGGAGCAATGAATGGTGCTGCGATAGGGAGTGAACCCAGCACCTTTGAATTGTAATTCGTGTCACTTAACCACTAGCCCACACCGTCCCCCGAAACAAACATGATTTCACCGTTCTTCAATAGCTCGTTATATTTGCTACCTGTCTGGACTATTAACAGACTATTATGTCTGCTACCTGCATGGGCTATTATCAGACTATTATGTCTGCTACCTGTCTGGACTATTATCAGACTATTATGTCTGCTACCTGCCTGGACTATTATCAGACTATTATGTCTGCTACCTGCCTGGACTATTATCAGACTATTATGTCTGCTACCTGCCTGGATTATTATCAGACTATTATGTCTGCTACCTGCATGGGCTATTATCAGACTATTATGTCTGCTACCTGCCTGGACTATTATCAGACTATTATGTCTGCTACCTGCCTGGATTATTATCAGACTATTATGTCTGCTACCTGCCTGGACTATTATCAGACTATTATGTCTGCTACCTGCATGGGCTATTATCAGACTATTATGTCTGCTACCTGCCTGGACTATTATCAGACTAACAGCACAATGCATTCTGTTCTCCAGGCAACATCCTGCTACTTGTAAAGCCCTGTTCGGGGCTTGGTAGCCGGAGTGAGAGAACGAACGCAGAAGAAGAAGACAACACATAAGGATGATCCTGACTAGGAGAGTATTGAGCACTAGAGAGATTAGGCCACTCACTGGGAGGAAAGTTTGGTATAACCGAGCGGTGAAGTGCCGGGCTAACAATGAAATCCTGCTTGTTTTCCAATTCAGGAAACAGGAAGGTCGTGCTCTATGGAAAATAAACCAACTTAAAACGGCTGCTGAAGTCGGTTGCTGGCACAAAACACAGTACAACACAACACAGCACAACACACTCTACCCGAGGAAATAATGTACAAGAAAGGATAAACACAATGTCAATCGCCTCTTAACAAAAGTTTTGAGTTGGTCGACTCTGTCGCACACACTACCCTTCTAGAAACTGTTCTCCCATCACGAGTGAGGATACCCTTCTAGAAACTGTTCTCCCATCACGAGTGAGGAGAACCTTCTAGAAACTGTTCTCCCATCACGAGTGAGGAGAACCTTCTAGAAACTGTTCTCCCATCACGAGTGAGGAGAACCTTCTAGAAACTGTTCTCCCATCACGAGTGAGGATACCCTTCTAGAAACTGTTCTCCCATCACGAGTGAGGATACCCTTCTAGAAACTGTTCTCCCATCACGAGTGAGGAGAACCTTCTAGAAACTGTTCTCCCATCACGAGTGAGGAGAACCTTCTAGAAACTGTTCTCCGATCACGAGTGAGGAGAACCTTCTAGAAACTGTTCACCCATCAAGAGTGAGGATACCCTTCTAGAAACTGTTCACCCATCACGAGTGAGGAGAACCTTCTAGAAACTGTTCACCCATCACGAGTGAGGATACCCTTCTAGAAACTGTTCACCCATCACGAGTGAGAAGAACCTTTTCTCTTTTAGTTCAGCCATTCCTTTCAGAGTATTCCGTGAGTCAAGGTAGTGTACATGTGCTAAGATGGCTGACGAGTCCAATATGGAATCTGCGTAATCGCAGGCGGCGAAGGCATGGAATGTTCGCTCCACGGGACTGTGATAATTTCAGGGAGAGACCCTAGACACTACTTGGGGAAGTTCTGATGTATGATAACATTTGAGGTGAGTCAATGATTTGTTAGAAATCTCTTGTGCATGTGTGCGGAAAGTTCAACGTATACCGTGGTGGCTCTCTACGAGTGTCAGCAGAGAAGGTAAGCCAGCAGCTACATAGCATGTTAGAGACAATCAGCAGAGTAGGCTACCAGCAGCTACATAGCATGTTAGAGACAATCAGCAGAGTAGGCTACCAGCAGCTACATAGCATGTTAGAGACAATCAGCAGAGTAGGCTACCAGCAGCTACATAGCATGTTAGAGACAATCAGCAGAGTGGGCTACCAGCAGCTACATAGCATGTTAGAGACAATCAGCAGAGTAGGCTACCAGCAGCTACATAGCATGTTAGAGACAATCAGCAGAGTGGGCTAGCTAGCAGCTACATAGCATGTTAGAGACAATCAGCAGAGTGGGCTAGCTAGCAACTACATAGCATGTTAGAGACAATCAGCAGAGTGGGCTAGCTAGCAACTACATAGCATGTTAGATGAAGACAATCAGTAGTCCTCAGACTGAAGTGTTTGAATTTACATGCAGATCTAGCAATGAGGGTCGTCACGACGGGTCGCAAGCGTACAACCAACCAGCCGTTTGAACCATCCGCATTCACAACCTTCATCATTTACAGAAAGAGGCTATGCGCTTGTGGGTCGTTTTGTGTGCAGTAATATCGGCTCCGCTGAACTGAACATACGATAAACATTGGTAGGACTAGCAAAGTGGAAGACAAAATTGTATATGTGCGTTCTCCAGACGCCGGTGAACCTTTAAAAAGGTCAACACATCTAATTATTGTGAGCAGCGAAGCAACGGGATCTAATCTCCTGATGTGATTCTAGCCAGACAAGTGTTTCATCTTGTATCTTCTCACCAGACCCTCGAACGAGCACAGAACCCACTTGAATGACGATTTGCAAGTGTCGACATTCTGTCGTGCCTGTTGTTGCAAGCGTCAATTACGACCAACATATTTGTTAGAAATCTTTCAGGTTGCTACGTCAAAACGTGTGACATTACTCACGTGAACAATTGTTTTTCTTTATATTCAACTTTGTAATTTAAATGGAGACTTTCGAGTAATAAAAATGCAATTTTTAGTTTACCTGTAAAACGATATTGAGTTTTGAACACTTTACCTTTCTCGAGTATGGCATTGCGGCATGGACAACAGCAGCAAAGGCGAACTTTGACAAAATTAGTAAACTTCAAAACCAAGCCATGAGAGTTATGACAGGAGGCATGAAGTCAACGCCAATTGTAGAACTTGAAAAGATTACAAAACTGCAATCCATGACCGACAGAAGAGACTGCAGAGCCCAGCAGCAAGCAGAGAAACTCAGAAGACTGATCGACCATCCAATGCACCAGAGACTAAATAATTTTGGAAATGGAAAACTAAAGCGGAGAAACTTTGCAGAAATAGCCAAAGCTAAGATGAGCGAAGACCCTATGAATGCATTTACAACACCAAAGTCCATCCCTACTGTACAAAAACCTACCTGGAGGCAGCATATATTTCCAGAGGTGGTAGAAAACATACCAGGTATTGGAAACAAGAACAGCCAGACTGAAAAAGAAAGAAGAGACATAACCCTGAGGTACATAACGAAAAACTACCCAAGCATGGACTGGACCCATGCATTCACCGACGGTTCTGTAACAAACACAACACAGAACGGAGGGGCAGGGGTATTCCTGAGCCTACCAAATGGTAGAAAAATAACACTGTCAGTGGCAACTGGAAAATACTCGAGCAATTTCAGAGCGGAAGCAGAGGCACTGAGAGCTGCAGTAGAAGAAATGGTGACATGCAAAAGAAATGAAAGCCATATAGTCCTGTTTACAGATGCCCTGCCCGTAGTCACAGCACTAAAAAGCCAGAAAAATACTGAACTTAATGATTTAAGAGCAGTACTCTGTCAACTATGCCAGCATTCCGCATCAAAAAGAGTAGTGGTACAGTGGGTTCCATCCCACTGTAACTTCCAAGGCAACGAGGAGGCAGACAGACTGGCAAACGAAGGTGCAAGACTACCACAACCAGATACCAGTGTGACATACGAAGAGTCAAAACGGCTTATTAGAGCTAGATACATGACCAAATGGGAAACAGAACATACTGGCTACACCAAAAACGATGCCTATTACCAGTTGAACAGAAGAGAGCAGGTCGTAGTCTTCAGACTCCGCACAGGCCACAATAGACTGAGGTACCACCTATTCAACAAATTGAAGATAGGTGGCACTGACGAACGCACGTGTGGTACCGGGAAAATGACCGCTGAACATTTGCTGCAAAACTGCCCGACATACGAGGATCAGAGAAAGCACATGTGGCCATCACCAGTGGCAACACTAGACAAGCTCTATGGCAGTGTCGACAGCCTCAGGATGACCGCTGCTTTTTTCGAAAAAATACAGGTTGACGTCTGACAGCGTACGAAGAAGAAGAAGAAGAAGAACACTTTACTTGTGTCCAAGAATACAATCTAGCGTGTCTTTATCTGGGCATGACAGTTCCTTTTAACTCACATCTTAGTGTGATACGGGCTGATGTAGAGGCAATATGTCTAACTTTCAGTTTTTAAGCTAGGGAAACCACGACTTATGGATCGTTACATGATCGAAGGATAGACAATTCTGTGTGTGCAATTCAGTTAGTGGATATCAGTTGGATCACACATAGAACACCAAAAGGGAAGAAATATATGATCTGCTCCTGAGATCCGAACCGACTCCGTCTAGGTGAGGACCTCCTTTCTCTACAAGAAGGTGACGTATTTAGGAAATCGAACAAAAAAAGAACTAATACTGAGAAACTGAACTTGCTAGTGAGTCTTTGGAAACCAAGAAATTGATCTTTGTCCGTGTTATCGGTGGAGGAGGACAGAACCGCCAGGGGCAGGTCAGTCAGAGTAAGGGCCTTTGTTCAGAGCTGTAAGCGATCAAAGATGGCGGTTGGTTGGTAGCAGAAACCTTCAGTCACAGTTCACAAGTCCCAGGTCTCGTTACATGGACCAATATATTATATCCACGGTTAATGGTAACGGTATGCTGTCTGCAGCGAAGTATAATATGGCGTTCTAACAGATTTAGGCTCAGAATAATGTCAACTGTAGGGTGTACTGCTGCTGTGAGTGCGACACAACACACCTCTCAGTGCTCACTCAACTCATGGTGACACACGACACGCCAGTAGTGAGTAGACTACACTCATCACTGTCTTGGTGTCTACACGACACTACAGTAGTGAGTAGACTACACTCATCACTGTCTTGGTGTCTACACGACACTACAGTAGTGAGTAGACTACACTCATCACTGTCTTGGTGTCTACACGACACTACAGTAGTGAGTAGACTACACTCATTGCTGTCTTGGTGTCTACACACTAACAATCACAGGGACACTAAGATGACTCTGTGGCTTCTATTATTTACTGTAGTGTAACACTTCTTAGTTCAGAGTTGATGAAAATGAAACTCATCAATATAAAGTGCAGACCTAACTTAAGTTTCTGCCCCAAGTGTGTCATTTTGTTGTTGGTTCACTTCTTTGAATAACTTGCCCGTTAATCCAACAGTTACTAGTGTCCACTACTCACTTACCATCTTGTGTTCAATAAAATTAGACAGCATGGTATGGATTACGACAGAAGCTTACACTGGAGAGTCGGGTAATAGAATCTGCTCAGAATGGATACAGGTTGTGAGTGTGGGAATGATCAACAAGTCCCAAGGTAATTACAAAAACGTCAAGTGATTTGTTTTAACTTTTGTCCATAAGTCACTTGCCTTTCTTCATTAAGTTGACATTGATCAAGTAAATTATAAGCTAATTACAGC
Organism: Ariolimax columbianus; assembly: GCA_036924085.1. Classification (NCBI taxonomy): domain Eukaryota; kingdom Metazoa; phylum Mollusca; class Gastropoda; order Stylommatophora; family Arionidae; genus Ariolimax; species Ariolimax columbianus. The sequence goes on from JAVGWX010000019.1 coordinate 61,998,982, forward strand.
AACAAGGATACATTCTTGCAGAACAATATTCAGAATCCCTTTGAAAAGTATTTGATTATTGATGATGAGCAGAGAAATATAATTTCTAGGATAAGAAAGTGATGTCATTCTTTGAGGCCAGCAGAAATACACTTAATAGTAGCTTGACATAGTGTGGAAACTTAGCGACACAGATGATTGACATCAGGGATAGATAACTATGGAGAGACATGATGATTAACACATCACATGAGATACATGATCAGCACAGAACATAAGATTCACAATGATTGACATGTCACATGAGATACATGATCAGCACATCACATGAGATACACAATGATTGACTCGTCACATGAGATACACGATCAGCACAGAACATAATATACATGATGATTGACACATCACATGAGATACACGATCAGAACATAATATACATGGTGATTGACACATCACATGAGATACATGATCAGCACATCACATGAGATACACAATGATTGACACATCACATGAGATACACGATCAGAACATAATATACATGGTGATTGACACATCACATGAGATACATGATCAGCACATCACATGAGATACACAATGATTGACATGTCACATGAGATACATGATCAGCACATCACATGAGATACACAGTGATTGACATGTCACATGAGATATATGATCAGCACAGCACATGAGATACACAGTGATTGACACATCACATGAGATATATGATCAGCACATCACATGAGAAACACAATGATTGACACATCACATGAGATACATGATGATTGACACAATATTTGAGCTACATACTCCTTTCTGTTCTCTAGGTGTGAGATGAAGATTGCTCTGACTGGTGCGACACATGCACATTCACACTACAAGACTAACTTGGAGCAAGAAGGGGACACAACACAGGTAATGCTCATCTCTGACTAAACTTTCTGTTTGTTTTTTATTATAAACATGAATTGTCTTGTGACAATCAGTAAGGTTGATAGCCAGCGTACAAGGTTATGTCTGATGTACACGTACAGTAATGTTCCATTGTTATCTTTCAATGTTCTCATATTTCTTCTTGTTTGTGTTTGTGTAACTGGGCAATAGTAAATGTTGAGTACTCTGTCCATGACCGAATAATCACAAAAACTTGACTCAAATGGTTAAAAGAGCTTGTACAATAAAATACCCCTGTGTATCTCAGAGTTGAAATGGACAAGAGACTCACATGGAGGGAACACATACAGGAGGTAGAAAAAAAGCAACCAGAAAACTATCCCTAATGAAGAAGCTGGCCAGAACAAGCTGCGGTTCAAATAGTAACATTCTAAAATAATGTACATACTGGCACACTGAGCGCCTAAAACAAATTTAAAAAATCAGGCTCAAGGATAATAACGGGAGGAATAAAGACCATACCAATCCAGACAATTGAAGTATATACAAATATAACACCCCTGTATGCTATACAAGAGGAAAGAGTGTTGAAACATAGCAAAAAGATGCTACGCATGCCTGGCCATCCCATACATATAAAACTGAAACACCCAATCAAAAATAGGCTTAAGAGAACCAGCTTCATACATCAAACCACCTACACTAAAAATATGCGGACCTTATACCCAACCAACCTGCAGAAATAGAAGTGCTAAACTATGAAAAGCCAAGCTCCAACATAAAAAACATTGCAACAAGTACAGGGATCCCAAGAATCAAAAGAAAAGACCAATACAGTGCCCACAAGCTAAAAACTTTGGCACAAACGAATGACTGAGGAGAAATATCATGCTGTGAACACAGATGATTCAACAGATGGTGCAGGCAGTTTCCCTTGGAGGAAGCATATTCATAAGACACAAATGTGGAATTAGAATAGGAGAGGCTTTCCCAACTGACAAGTCGTCCGCAAACCTCAGAGCAGAATCTATGGCTCTCCTGCGAGCACTAAGAATACTTGAGACAGAAAGGCAACTAGCAACAAAAATAGTTGTCTTCACAGATTGCAGACATCTAATTGAGACAATGCAGAAAACAAACAATGAACTGCTGTTATGAGAAATCAGAGCAGAATTAGGAAAACTTCAGAGATCCTCAACGATAGTGCTCCAGTGGCTACCCTCCCATTGGGGAATCACGGGAAATGAGAGAGCTGATGCTCTAGCAAAAGATGGCAGTAAAAAGGCACAATTTAATCATCGAGTACCACACAGAGAGATCAAGAACATCATCAGAAATCAGTACATACAACAATGGAGAGGAGACAGAAATCAGTACATACAACAATGGAGAGGAGACAGAAATCAGTACATACAACAATGGAGAGGAGACAGAAATCAGTACATACAACAATGGAGAAGAGACAGAAATCAGTACATACAACAATGGAGAAGAGACAGAAATCAGTACATACAACAATGAAGAGGAGACAGAAATCAGTACATACAACAATGGAGAAGAGACAGAAATCAGTACATACAACAATGAAGAGGAGACAGAAATCAGTACATACAACAATGGAGAGGAGACAGAAATCAGTACATACAACAATGGAGAGGAGACAGAAATCAGTACATACAACAATGGAGAGGAGACAAAAATCAGTACATACAACAATGAAGAGGAGACAGAAATCAGTACATACAACAATGGAGAGGAGACAGAAATCAGTACATACAACAATGAAGAGGAGACAGAAATCAGTACATACAACAATGGAGAGGAGACAGAAATCAGTACATACAACAATGAAGAGGAGACAGAAACATAAGTGGTCTCATCTGACCCAATTCACAAACTCAAAAAAAAAAAAATAAATTATACCTTATTATGCCTGAGAACTGGTCACTGCAGACTACTAGAACATCTATACCGACTAAAGATCTCACACACCGATGAATGCCCATGTGGAACAGGAGGCCAGAACCCTGAGCATATTCTACAGGACTGCCCACTCTATAGGGAAATGAGATACAGGCCTGGCCAGAGGGTGCGGAGCTGAGACAAAAGCTGTGGGGCAGCCGCTCCGACCTGGTGAAGACTACAGACTTCATCATGGTGACTGATCTGCAGATATAGCATGACCAAAGATCCCAAATGCAAAGAAGAAGAGATCTGTTTTTGTTGGTCGTCATTATCTTGATTTTGCCGATGCTCAGGTAGAGATGTTGTTCTTTGCTATGTTATTTGTCGGATAGGATCCAATGTTCTAGTCCTAAAACCACTCTTTGAGTGGATAACTGTGTCACTAGTATATCCAAGTTCTGGCATTTTATTTCCACTGATTGTAAACTAGTCTTTTTGTAATTTTTAACATTTCTCATTATGGTTTCAGCATGTATCTGGTATGTCATGTACTTCTTGTACTTCATGTACTTCTTGTACTTCTTGTACTTCATGTACTTCTTGTACTTCATGTACTTCTTGTACTTCTTGTACTTCTTGTACTTCATGTACTTCTTGTACTTCATGTACTTCTTGTACTTTATGTACTTTATGTACTTCTTGTACTTCTTGTACTTCTTGTACTTCATGTACTTCTTGTACTTCATGTACTTTATGTACTTCTTGTACTTCTTGTACTTCTTGTACTTCTTGTACTTCATGTACTTTATGTACTTCTTGTACTTTATGTACTTTTTGTACTTCTTGTACTTTATGTACTTTATGTACTTCTTGTACTTCATTTACTTTATGTACTTCTTGTACTTTATGTACTTTATGTACTTCTTGTACTTTATGTACTTTATGTACTTCTTGTACTTTATGTACTTTATGTACTTCTTGTACTTTATGTACTTTATGTACTTCTTGTACTTTATGTACTTTATGTACTTCTTGTACTTCTTGTACTTCATGTACTTCTTGTACTTCATGTACTTTATGTACTTCTTGTACTTCTTGTACTTCTTGTACTTCATGTACTTTATGTACTTCTTGTACTTTATGTACTTTATGTACTTCTTGTACTTTATGTACTTCTTGTACTTTATGTACTTCTTGTACTTCTTGTACTTCATGTACTTCTTGTACTTCATGTACTTTATGTACTTCTTTTACTTTATGTACTTTATGTACTTCTTGTACTTTATGTACTTCTTGTACTTTATGTACTTCTTGTACTTCATGTACTTTATGTACTTTATGTACTTCTTGTACTTTATGTACTTTATGTACTTCTTGTACTTCTTGTACTTCATGTACTTCTTGTACTTTATGTACTTCTTGTACTTTATGTACTTCATGTACTTCTTGTACTTCTTGTACTTCATGTACTTCTTGTACTTCATGTACTTTATGTACTTCCTGTACTTCTTGTACTTTATGTACTTCATGTACTTCATGTACTTTATGTACTTCTTGTACTTCTTGTACTTCCTTTCTTAGTTTCATTTCTATCGTCTTCATAACGATTTCTTATTAAAGACATGTTTGGAAGTTAGTGCATCATGTGAGAGTTTTTCTTTGGGAGTGATACACAAGATCTGGTCCAAACTTTGGACCACATTACGTTGTTCTGGATCTTATGGTACATAGTGTACGTTAAACAAAGACACTGGCTTCCTGTCCTGCCTGTATGAATTCAGTCCGTATATCATTGCCTCCTCATGATTTTCATTTCTTCAATCCCTAGATTGCTGAGTGGACTTCATCCATTGTGGGTTCAGCTTGTTTTTCCTCCTTCCCAGTCATATCTTCATACATTTCTCGTAGTATTCCATCCATCTATCTATAGTATCCTTGCTCTCTGTCAGTACATTACTCTATTCGTTGTTACAATGACATGTAACGACTGTTTAAATTCACCAGCTAGTGTTCTCATTTCCTTGAGCAGTAGGTGTAACATTAGATCAGTAATGGCAATAGATCACTAGATGTAACATCAGATCAGTAATGTGAATAGATCATTAGATGCAATTTATCAGATCAGTAATGGCAATAGATCATTAGATCCAATTTATTAGATCAGTAATGGCAATAGATCATTAGATCCAATTTATCAGATCAGTAATGGTAATAGATCATTAGATCCAATTTATCAGATCAGTAATGGCAATAGATCATTAGATCCAATTTATTAGATCAGTAATGGCAATAGATCATTAGATCCAATTTATCAGATCAGTAATGGTAATAGATCATTAGATCCAATTTATCAGATAAGTAATGGTAATAGATCATTAGATCCAATTTATCAGATCAGTAATGGTAATAGATCCGCAGTACAATACCTGGAACACAACAAATGTTTTTTAAAATATGATGATCAGTTGTTTGTGTCAGCTGTTTGTGTCAGCTGTTTGTGTCAGTTGTTTGTGTCAGCTGTTTGTGTCAGTTGTTTGTGTCAGTTGTTTGTGTCAGCTGTTTGTGTCAGCTGTTTGTGTCAGTTGTTTGTGTCAGTTGTTTGTGTCAGCTGTTTGTGTCAGCTGTTTGTGTCAGTTGTTTGTGTCAGCTGTTTGTGTCAGCTGTTTGTGTCAGTTGTTTGTGTCAGTTGTTTGTGTCAGTTGTTTGTGTCAGCTGTTTGTGTCAGCTGTTTGTGTCAGTTGTTTGTGTCAGTTGTTTGTGTCAGCTGTTTGTGTCAGTGGTTGTAATGGAGACAGTACTTGACAATTGCTGTGAAATTGTTTCTTGAAGTTACGGCTGAAGTCACATTGTTAGAAAATATTTGTGATTTGACTTTAAACAGGATGTGGAGGAAATGATGTGGAAGGAGAGAAATGATGAGGAGGAAGCTAATGTGTCCCCTGTTAAGATGAGGAAGATGATGACTGGCATGTCCTCTGACTGTCCTAATGAAGACACTTGTAAGTCCTTGTGTGTATTGAAACAATGATTACTACTGACTCAACAAGCGTGTCTCTTTATTCTGATATGTTCAGCCCATGCAGTGCCACCATTTAGCCAATGGAACTCCACTATTTAGCTAACAGAACTCCACCATTTAGCTAATTTAATTCCACCATTTAGCTAATAGAACTCCACCATTTAGCTAATATAATTCCACCATTTAGCTAATATAATTCCACCATTTAGCTAATAGAACTCCACCATTTAGCTAATATAATTCCACCATTTAGCTAATATAACTCCACCATTTAGCCAATGAAACTCTACCATTTAGCTAATGGAACACTACCTTGACCTCATGAAATCCCACTGTTCAGCTGATGTAACACTAAGATGTGGCTTATAGAATGCCATCATTTGTCTCATAGAATAACAATTTTTTGGCTCAAGCAACTGATGTACATACATACTTACTTACTTACTTACTTAGTCACTTCCCTTCTACCGTGAGGTGTAGAGGTTTGCCAAAGAGAACTCCACACTGCTCTTTCCGCCGTCTTTTTCCTGGCCTCTTTCCAATCCAGCCCTCTATCACTTAGGGACTGTCGTATGTTGTCTTCAATAATTCATCACTGTAGTAGAAGTCTGTTTTTAGTCTGCCCAGCTGTAAATCAGCTACCTGACATATATTTAGGAGCTAAGGCTGCCAGGAATAAATATCACAGCAGTATAGACTTCAAACAAATCAATCATTTCTCTGGTCTAGAAGTTCAAATTCCATTGCACGGTAAACATGTCTTTAATACATTCAGCACGCGTGTAAATATCGATCGATTGTTGTGAACAAAATTTGAAATGATAGTCGTGCAAATGCCAGATATTCTACCATTCTTACACAGGTGTGTGCTTGCACCGACGCTGTTCAGTATTATGTTCACTTCTATGCTGACTGATGCTTTCAGAGATGGGCACGTAGGAATTGACATCAGGTATCGTCTAACCTTAGGCGGCTTCAAGCAAACACCAAGATCAAATCACACTTCATCAGAGATCTTATGTTTGCTGATGACTGTGCCGTCATTGCTGGCTCGGAGGATGACTTACAAAATAGCATGGATAGATTCTCTGAAACTTGTTCTAATTTTAGTTTTATAATCAATACGCAGAAAATGGAAATAATGTAACAACCAGCTCCTGGCAGTAGTTATACTTAGCCAATTATTAAGGTCAGTGGTGAGAAACTAAATGCTCTGAACAGATTCCTGTACCACGCTAGCACACTGTCCCCGATTACAGTCGTTGATGGTTGGGTGGACGCTAGCACGCTGTCCCTGATCACAGTCGTTGATGGTTGGGTGGACGCTAGCACATTGTCCCAGATCACAGTCGTTGATGGTTGGGTGGACGCTAGCACATTGTCCCAGATCACAGTCGTTGATGATGAGGTGGACGCTAGCACATTGTCCCAGATCACAGTCGTTGATGATGTGGACGCTAGCTAGCACACTGTCCCAGATCACAGCCGTTGATGATGAGGTGGATGCTAGCATCTCCAAAGTCAACAGCTCATTTGATAGACCATACACAAATGTTTGACATCAAAGTGGCGTTAGTCCACAGACAAAAGTGAGGGTCTACAGAACTGTGGTGCCACATGTAGACCCACACGAATCTGATGCTTCTGCCATCTTTATTAGTGATGTGCAACTACTACTACCACCCTTCTGTACACTCTCGTATATTTTGACCCTCTGTAAACTCGTGTATACTTTGACCTTCTCTACACTCTCATACACTTTGACCTTATGTACACTCTAATACACTTTGACCCTCTGTACACTCTTGCATACTTTGACCTTCTCTACACTCTCGTATACTTTGACCTTCTGTACACTCTCTGATGTTGAGCTGTTCTCCGTGCTGCTGCTGTTCATGCGACCTTCACCCTCACAACCAAAATCCCTTTCTCACTTGATCTATTTGTCAGATTGTCCGCAGGAGTGTGCTAGGGACAGTCGTTATCATGGACGATTGACCTGTACTGATAATGCTGAGGTAAGACAGGTCAATGTCATAGTCTACAGCTGTCCCATTTGACAAGTTCTGCTTTCTTGGAGGGAGTAGTTAGTTTTTATTACAAACATTGACCTACTACAAAGATATGTAATTTAGACAACCTTGCCCTATCACAGACATAGACTAGGACTTATCACAGACATAGACTAGGACCTATCACAGACATAGACTAGGACCTATCACAGACTTAGACTAGGACCTATCGCAGACATAGACTAGATGAACACTGACCTATCACAGACATAGACTAGATGTATCATTGATCTATCACAAACATGATGTACCATTGGTCTATCACAGACATAGACAATGTATCATTGACCTATCACAGACATAGACTAAATGTATCATTGACCTATCACAAACATGATGTATCATTGGTCTATCACAGACATAAACTAGATGTATCATTGATCTATCACAAACATGATGTACCATTGGTCTATCACAGACATAGACAATGTATCATTGACCTATCACAGACATAGACTAAATGTATCATTGACCTATCACAAACATGATGTATCATTGGTCTATCACAGACATAGACTAGATGTATCATTGATCTATCACAAACATGATGTACCATTGGTCTATCACAGACATAGACAATGTATCATTGACCTATCACAGACATAGACTAGATGTATCATTGACCTATCACAGACATAGACTAGATGTATCATTGACCTATCACAAACATGATGTATCATTGGTCTATCGCAGACATAGACTTGATGTATCATTAATGAAAATGACAGAAGTAAATCTCCTTTATTTGTATCATTTTGTCAGGTGTCTTATGGAAATGGTTTCCCAGAAACGAAGGCACCAAAAATGGACAGGAAGATTGCACGAAGGGAGAACGTCAAACAGTCTCCGTGGGGATATGCTCAAAATAGATACAGAAAGAATGGTACGTCCTGTCTGAGTGTGTGTGTGCATGCGTGGGGTGGTGGGTGGGGTAGGGGCTTGTTTGGGTTTGTTAACTGAGGCCTCATGGATATCTACAGTCATTGTGTTGGTTGTCTCAGTCTTTGCTTAAGAAGGACTGGCTATAGCATGAGTGGATAGCAGAAATAGAGGTGTGAAATATACAGGAGCTTTTATGATTGTACTGACCTGGTCATGTTGGAATTCATGGAAATGGAAGAGAAGAAAACCATTTCTTCAAAACTACCCATAATGGAGACATTGGAGATGGATAGGGAGGGGATACACTGAACTTAACCTATGATCATCTGTTAGATGATGGTACTGTTAGATGATGGTGCTGTTAGATGATGGTGATGTTAGATGATGGTACTGTTAGATGATGGTACTGTTAGATGATGGTACTGTTAGATGATGGTGCTGTTAGATGATGGTACTGTTAGATGATGGTACTGTTAGATGATGGCACTGTTAGATGATGGTAAGGTGAATTTGTACAGTTGTTTTGTATGGTGATGGTAGAGACTCTGGTAACTCTACTGAGGAACTAATGTATCCATCGATGAAAGGTACTATGGTAATGCTACTGAGGAACTAATGTATCCATCGATGAAAGGTACTATGGTAATGCTACTGAGGAACTAATGCATCCATCGATGAAAGGTACTATGGTAAAGCAATTGAGGAACTAATGCATCCAGTGATAGAAGGGGCTTTGGTAATGCTGTAGGAACTAACCTAGAATCCATCTGTTGTGAGTCAAAAAACTAATTTGACCGAAGTATTTTCAATTTATGTTACATATTAATATCTATTTTTATTATGAATGCTTCGTGTTATAGATTATTTAATTATGTGTCTTTAATCATAATATGTATCTCTTTCTGTCCGGGCCAGGGCCACAATTCCATTTGTCAATGTTTGATTCCAAATTAAATTCATTTCTATAGAACAATCTGAGCCCAAATTATCATCTAACCATAATAAGACAAGTAAAGAAACTATGACATGAATTATCCATACACACTCGTAGTGCGCTCCTAGTTCCATGTCATTCTCCACCCATTGAGTCACACTCTTAGTCCACTCCTAGTTCCATGTCATTCTCCACCCATTGAGTCACACTCTTAGTCCACTCCTAGTTCCATGTCATTCTCCACCCATTGAGTCACACTCTTAGTCCACTCCTAGTTCCATGTCATTCTCCACCCATTGAGTCACACTCTTAGTTCCATGTCATTCTCCACCCATTGAGTCACACTCTTAGTGCACTCCTAGTTCCATGTCATTCTCCACCCATTGAGTCACACTCTTAGTGCGCTCCTAGTTCCATGTCATTCTCCACCCATTGAGTCACACTCTTAGTGCGCTCCTAGTTCCATGTCATTCTCCACCCATTGAGTCACACTCTTAGTCCACTCCTAGTTCCATGTCATTCTCCACCCATTGAGTCACACTCTTAGTGCGCTCCTAGTTCCATGTCATTCTCCACCCATTGAGTCACACTCTTAGTCCACTCCTAGTTCCATGTCATTCTCCACCCATTGAGTCACACTCTTAGTGCACTCCTAGTTCCATGTCATTCTCCACCCATTGAGTCACACTCTTAGTGCACTCCTAGTTCCATGTCATTCTCCACCCATTGAGTCACACTCTTAGTCCACTCCTAGTTCCATGTCATTCTCCACCCATTGAGTCACACTCTTAGTCCACTCCTAGTTCCATGTCATTCTCCACCCATTGAGTCACACTCTTAGTCCACTCCTAGTTCCATGTCATTCTCCACCCATTGAGTCACACTCTTAGTCCACTCCTAGTTCCATGTCATTCTCCACCCATTGAGTCACACTCTTAGTCCACTCCTAGTTCCATGTCATTCTCCACCCATTGAGTCACACTCTTAGTCCACTCCTAGTTCCATGTCATTCTCCACCCATTGAGTCACACTCTTAGTCCACTCCTAGTTCCATGTCATTCTCCACCCATTGAGTCACACTCTTAGTCCACTCCTAGTTCCATGTCATTCTCCACCCATTGAGTCACACTCTTAGTCCACTCCTAGTTCCATGTCATTCTCCACCCATTGAGTCACACTCTTAGTCCACTCCTAGTTCCATGTCATTCTCCACCCATTGAGTCACACTCTTAGTTCCATGTCATTCTCCACCCATTGAGTCACACTCTTAGTGCACTCCTAGTTCCATGTCATTCTCCACCCATTGAGTCACACTCTTAGTGCGCTCCTAGTTCCATGTCATTCTCCACCCATTGAGTCACACTCTTAGTGCGCTCCTAGTTCCATGTCATTCTCCACCCATTGAGTCACACTCTTAGTGCACTCCTAGTTCCATGTCATTCTCCACCCATTGAGTCACACTCTTAGTGCGCTCCTAGTTCCATGTCATTCTCCACCCATTGAGTCACACTCCTAGTTCCATGTCATTCTCCACCCATTGAGTCACACTCCTAGTTCCATGTCATTCTCCACCCATTGAGTCACACTCCTAGTTCCATGTCATTCTCCACCCATTGAGTCACACTCCTAGTTCCATGTCATTCTCCACCCATTGAGTCACACTCTTAGTGCGCTCCTAGTTCCATGTCATTCTCCACCCATTGAGTCACACTCCTAGTTCCATGTCATTCTCCACCCATTGAGTCACACTCTTAGTGCGCTCCTAGTTCCATGTCATTCTCCACCCATTGAGTCACACTCCTAGTTCCATGTCATTCTCCACCCATTGAGTCACACTCTTAGTGCGCTCCTAGTTCCATGTCATTCTCCACCCATTGAGTCACACTCCTAGTTCCATGTCATTCTCCACCCATTGAGTCACACTCCTAGTTCCATGTCATTCTCCACCCATTGAGTCACACTCTTAGTGCGCTCCTAGTTCCATGTCATTCTCCACCCATTGAGTCACACTCTTAGTGCGCTCCTAGTTCCATGTCATTCTCCACCCATTGAGTCACACTCCTAGTTCCATGTCATTCTCCACCCATTGAGTCACACTCCTAGTTCCATGTCATTCTCCACCCATTGAGTCACACTCTTAGTGCGCTCCTAGTTCCATGTCATTCTCCACCCATTGAGTCACACTCTTAGTGCGCTCCTAGTTCCATGTCATTCTCCACCCATTGAGTCACACTCTTAGTCCACTCCTAGTTCCATGTCATTCTCCACCCATTGAGTCACACTCTTAGTCCACTCCTAGTTCCATGTCATTCTCCACCCATTGAGTCACACTCTTAGTCCACTCCTAGTTCCATGTCATTCTCCACCCATTGAGTCACACTCTTAGTCCACTCCTAGTTCCATGTCATTCTCCACCCATTGAGTCACACTCTTAGTCCACTCCTAGTTCCATGTCATTCTCCACCCATTGAGTCACACTCTTAGTCCACTCCTAGTTCCATGTCATTCTCCACCCATTGAGTCACACTCTTAGTGCGCTCCTAGTTCCATGTCATTCTCCACCCATTGAGTCACACTCTTAGTTCCATGTCATTCTCCACCCATTGAGTCACACTCTTAGTGCGCTCCTAGTTCCATGTCATTCTCCACCCATTGAGTCACACTCTTAGTTCCATGTCATTCTCCACCCATTGAGTCACACTCTTAGTGCGCTCCTAGTTCCATGTCATTCTCCACCCATTGAGTCACACTCTTAGTTCCATGTCATTCTCCACCCATTGAGTCACACTCTTAGTGCGCTCCTAGTTCCATGTCATTCTCCACCCATTGAGTCACACTCTTAGTTCCATGTCATTCTCCACCCATTGAGTCACACTCTTAGTGCGCTCCTAGTTCCATGTCATTCTCCACCCATTGAGTCACACTCTTAGTTCCATGTCATTCTCCACCCATTGAGTCACACTCTTAGTGCGCTCCTAGTTCCATGTCATTCTCCACCCATTGAGTCACACTCTTAGTTCCATGTCATTCTCCACCCATTGAGTCACACTCTTAGTGCGCTCCTAGTTCCATGTCATTCTCCACCCATTGAGTCACACTCTTAGTTCCATGTCATTCTCCACCCATTGAGTCACACTCTTAGTGCGCTCCTAGTTCCATGTCATTCTCCACCCATTGAGTCACACTCTTAGTTCCATGTCATTCTCCACCCATTGAGTCACACTCTTAGTGCGCTCCTAGTTCCATGTCATTCTCCACCCATTGAGTCACACTCTTAGTTCCATGTCATTCTCCACCCATTGAGTCACACTCTTAGTGCGCTCCTAGTTCCATGTCATTCTCCACCCATTGAGTCACACTCTTAGTGCGCTCCTAGTTCCATGTCATTCTCCACCCATTGAGTCACACTCTTAGTGCGCTCCTAGTTCCATGTCATTCTCCACCCATTGAGTCACACTCTTAGTTCCATGTCATTCTCCACCCATTGAGTCACACTCTTAGTGCGCTCCTAGTTCCATGTCATTCTCCACCCATTGAGTCACACTCTTAGTTCCATGTCATTCTCCACCCATTGAGTCACACTCTTAGTGCGCTCCTAGTTCCATGTCATTCTCCACCCATTGAGTCACACTCTTAGTTTCATGTCATTCTCCACCCATTGAGTCACACTCTTAGTGCGCTCCTAGTTCCATGTCATTCTCCACCCATTGAGTCACACTCTTAGTTCCATGTCATTCTCCACCCATTGAGTCACACTCTTAGTGCGCTCCTAGTTCCATGTCATTCTCCACCCATTGAGTCACACTCTTAGTGCGCTCCTAGTTCCATGTCATTCTCCACCCATTGAGTCACACTCTTAGTGCGCTCCTAGTTCCATGTCATTCTCCACCCATTGAGTCACACTCTTAGTGCGCTCCTAGTTCCATGTCATTCTCCACCCATTGAGTCACACTCTTAGTGCGCTCCTAGTTCCATGTCATTCTCCACCCATTGAGTCACACTCTTAGTGCGCTCCTAGTTCCATGTCATTCTCCACCCATTGAGTCACACTCTTAGTGCGCTCCTAGTTCCATGTCATTCTCCACCCATTGAGTCACACTCTTAGTCCACTCCTAGTTCCATGTCATTCTCCACCCATTGAGTCACACTCTTAGTGCACTCCTAGTTCCATGTCATTCTCCACCCATTGAGTCACACTCTTAGTTCCATGTCATTCTCCACCCATTGAGTCACACTCTTAGTCCACTCCTAGTTCCATGTCATTCTCCACCCATTGAGTCACACTCTTAGTGCACTCCTAGTTCCATGTCATTCTCCACCCATTGAGTCACACTCTTAGTTCCATGTCATTCTCCACCCATTGAGTCACACTCTTAGTGCACTCCTAGTTCCATGTCATTCTCCACCCATTGAGTCACACTCTTAGTGCACTCCTAGTTCCATGTCATTCTCCACCCATTGAGTCACACTCTTAGTGCGCTCCTAGTTCCATGTCATTCTCCACCCATTGAGTCACACTCCTAGTTCCATGTCATTCTCCACCCATTGAGTCACACTCTTAGTGCACTCCTAGTTCCATGTCATTCTCCACCCATTGAGTCACACTCTTAGTGCGCTCCTAGTTCCATGTCATTCTCCACCCATTGAGTCACACTCTTAGTGCGCTCCTAGTTCCATGTCATTCTCCACCCATTGAGTCACACTCTTAGTTCCATGTCATTCTCCACCCATTGAGTCACACTCTTAGTGCGCTCCTAGTTCCATGTCATTCTCCACCCATTGAGTCACACTCTTAGTGCACTCCTAGTTCCATGTCATTCTCCACCCATTGAGTCACACTCTTAGTGCGCTCCTAGTTCCATGTCATTCTCCACCCATTGAGTCACACTCTTAGTGCACTCCTAGTTCCATGTCATTCTCCACCCATTGAGTCACACTCTTAGTGCGCTCCTAGTTCCATGTCATTCTCCACCCATTGAGTCACACTCTTAGTGCGCTCCTAGTTCCATGTCATTCTCCATCCATTGAGTCTCACTCCTAGTTCCATGTCATTCTCCACCCATTGAGTCACACTCTTAGTGCGCTCCTAGTTCCATGTCATTCTCCACCAATTGAGTTACACTCCTAGTTCCATGTCATTCTCCACCCATTGAGTCACACTCCTAGTTCCATGTCATTCTCCACCCATTGAGTCACACTCCTAGTTCCATGTCATTCTCCACCCATTGAGTCACACTCTTAGTGCACTCCTAGTTCCATGTCATTCTCCACCCATTGAGTCACACTCTTAGTTCCATGTCATTCTCCACCCATTGAGTCACACTCTTAGTGCACTCCTAGTTCCATGTCATTCTCCACCCATTGAGTCACACTCTTAGTGCACTCCTAGTTCCATGTCATTCTCCACCCATTGAGTCACACTCTTAGTGCGCTCCTAGTTCCATGTCATTCTCCACCCATTGAGTCACACTCTTAGTGCACTCCTAGTTCCATGTCATTCTCCACCCATTGAGTCACACTCTTAGTGCGCTCCTAGTTCCATGTCATTCTCCACCCATTGAGTCACACTCTTAGTGCACTCCTAGTTCCATGTCATTCTCCACCCATTGAGTCACACTCTTAGTGCACTCCTAGTTCCATGTCATTCTCCACCCATTGAGTCACACTCCTAGTTCCATGTCATTCTCCACCCATTGAGTCACACTCTTAGTGCGCTCCTAGTTCCATGTCATTCTCCACCCATTGAGTCACACTCCTAGTTCCATGTCATTCTCCACCCATTGAGTCACACTCTTAGTGCACTCCTAGTTCCATGTCATTCTCCACCCATTGAGTCACACTCCTAGTTCCATGTCATTCTCCACCCATTGAGTCACACTCCTAGTTCCATGTCATTCTCCACCCATTGAGTCACACTCCTAGTTCTATGTCATTCTCCACCCATTGAGTCACACTCCTAGTTCCATGTCATTCTCCACCCATTGAGTCACACTCTTAGTGCACTCCTAGTTCCATGTCATTCTCCACCCATTGAGTCACACTCTTAGTTCCATGTCATTCTCCACCCATTGAGTCACACTCTTAGTGCACTCCTAGTTCCATGTCATTCTCCACCCATTGAGTCACACTCTTAGTGCACTCCTAGTTCCATGTCATTCTCCACCCATTGAGTCACACTCTTAGTGCACTCCTAGTTCCATGTCATTCTCCACCCATTGAGTCACACTCTTAGTGCACTCCTAGTTCCATGTCATTCTCCACCCATTGAGTCACACTCCTAGTTCCATGTCATTCTCCACCCATTGAGTCACACTCCTAGTTCCATGTCATTCTCCACCCATTGAGTCACACTCTTAGTGCGCTCCTAGTTCCATGTCATTCTCCACCCATTGAGTCACACTCCTAGTTCCATGTCATTCTCCACCCATTGAGTCACACTCGTAGTGCACTCCTAGTTCCATGTCATTCTCCACCCATTGAGTCACACTCTTAGTCCACTCCTAGTTCTATGTCATTCTCCACCTTATGTGATGCAAGCACACTAAGTGGAATGGTTCTGCACAAGCAACTCCCAGGAAGTGACATCAGTGTTGAAGCTATTCAGAGGCATTTTCCAGGAGTCTCTCTAGCATTTCTTCCGTCCTCCTAACAAGCTTTTGCTTTTCTGAGCTGACTATATAACAGCTGCTTGGGATGCGCTAATCGAGCATCCAAACAACATGTCCTTCTTATCCGAGTATTTTTGCACAAAGCTTAGGATGTTCAACATGTTAGACATCAGAGTTAGCAATGTTGTTCTGCCATCTGATCATGAGGTCAGAGTTAGCACGTTGTCCTGCCATCTGATCATGAGGTCAGAGTTAGCACGTTGTCCTGCCATCTGATCATGAGGTCAGAGTTAGCATGTTGTCCTGCCATCTGATCATGAGGTCAGAGTTAGCACGTTGTCCTGCCATCTGATCATGAGGTCAGAGTTAGCACGTTGTCATGCCATCTGATCATGAGCTGCCTACACAGACATCTTAGGGGAAAATGATTGACCTATCTGGCATGACTGCTATATACACTGTCCAGAAAGTATAACTAGAATAAGCTGGGATGAATCTTACAAAGTCAGAGAAAAGTGGACAGGTCAAACTCAGACAACCCAAAATTGGTTCCAAGTGGCTGTTGCAGTGCTGTTCCCTGGGCCTCTGACTAAGAAAGTCAGTAAGTAAACATAGAGAAAGTTAATGTTACGATCAACTTCTAGTCTTCACATGCTAACATTGATGTTACGATCAACTTCTAGTCTTCACATGCTAACATTGATGTTACGATCAACTTCTAGTCTTCACATGCTAACATTGATGTTACGATCAACTTCTAGTTTTCACATGCTGACATTGATGTTACGATCAACTTCTAGTCTTCACATGCTGACATTGAGGTTACGATCAACTTCTAGTTTTCACATGCTGACATTGATGTTACGATCAACTTCTAGTCTTCACATGCTGACATTGAGGTTACGATCAACTTCTAGTTTTCACATGCTGACATTGATGTTACGATCAACTTCTAGTTTTCACATGCTAACATTGATGTTACGATCAACTTCTAGTTTTCACATGCTGACATTGATGTTACGATCAACTTCTAGTTTTCACATGCTGACATTGATGTTACGATCAACTTCTAGTCTTCACATGCTGACATTGAGGTTACGATCAACTTCTAGTTTTCACATGCTGACATTGATGTTACGATCAACTTCTAGTTTTTACATGCTAACATTGATGTTACGATCAACTTCTAGTTTTCACATGCTGACATTGATGTTACGATCAACTTCTAGTCTTCACATGCTGACATTGAGGTTACGATCAACTTCTAGTTTTCACATGCTGACATTGATGTTACGATCAACTTCTAGTTTTCACATGCTAACATTGATGTTACGATCAACTTCTAGTTTTCACATGCTGACATTGATGTTACGATCAACTTCTAGTTTTCACATGCTGACATTGATGTTACGATCAACTTCTAGTTTTTACATGCTAACATTGATGTTACGATCAACTTCTAGTTTTCACATGCTGACATTGATGTTACGATCAACTTCTAGTCTTCACATGCTGACATTGAGGTTACGATCAACTTCTAGTTTTCACATGCTGACATTGAGGTTACGATCAACTTCTAGTCTTCACATGCTAACATTGAGGTTACGATCAACTTCTAGTTTTCACATGCTGACATTGATGTTTTCTTCATTTATAATGATTCTCTAGCATGTATTTGATAGTTGTATCAACTTGTTCACGTTTCAGGTGTCCTCTCTTCTACTGACGGCTGTCCTGTTGTCTGCCATGTTGATAATCTGCAGCAGAAGACACGTCTCTGTAAAAACAAGAAAGAGGAGGACAGGCCAAAACGCTGCCATGTTTCTGGGAAAGGAAAGACCAAGAAAAGAAATAAATGGACAGTAGCAACTGTTGCTGTCAAAACTGTGGAATGTAAGACAAGGCTAACAGTGAATGAAGATAAGGAGTCAGTGGATGCAAGGCTAACAGTGAACGAAGATAAGGAGTCAGTGGATGCCATAGATGGTGACATGGCAGCAGTAGATAGTAACTTCGTGCTGAAGTCTCAACAGAAATGCTCGGCTGTACCTTTAGAAAATGCTACTCTCAGGGACAATGATACTTGCTATGATGTTCAAGTGCTTAAAAGAAAATTACATCCAAGAGAGAGGCCTCACAAATGTGATGTTTGTGGTGCTGGGTTTCATGAAAAGCACACACTAGAGAGACACCAGAGAATACATACAGGAGTGAAACCTTTTAAGTGTGATGTTTGTGGTGTTGCCTTTGGGGAGAATGGTGATCTTAAGAAACACAAGCTTATACACTCAGGAGAGAAGCCTTACAAATGTGATATTTGTAATGTAGGGTTTACTCGAAGCAGTGATCTCAACAAGCATGTGAGGAAACATACGGGAGAGAGGCCTTATACGTGTGACTTTTGTGGCATAGGGTTTGCTGAGAACGGTAATCTTCGCAGACATAGAAGAATGCATACAGGGGAGAAGCCATTCAAATGTGATGCATGTGGCATTGGTTTTACAGAAAATTGTAATTTACAAAGACACAAAAGAATCCATACAGGAGAGAAGCCGTACAAGTGTGATATATGTGAGGTAGGGTTTACCGAAAATTGTAATCTCCAAAGACATAAAAGAATCCATACTGGAGAAAAACCTTACAAATGTGATGTTTGTGGTGTAGGGTTTGCTCAGAGTGGTGATTTGACTAAACACAAACGGATACATACAGGAGAGAAGCCTTACAAGTGTGATGTTTGTGGTATAGGGTGTAACAGGAGTGGTGATTTGAATAAACACAAGAAAATACATGCGAGGGTCAAGCCATTCAAGTGTGACATGTGTGACTTGGGTTTTGTTACAGATGTAGAGCTTAGCAAACATAAACTGACTCATACAACAGAGTTCCCGTACAAGTGTGATATTTGTGGGATGGGGCTGAGGCGAAGTAGTGATCTAAACAAACATGTACGAAAACATACAGGAGAGAGACCTTACAAATGTGATGTTTGTGATATGGGATTCACTTTAAATTGTAACCTGCAAAGACACAAAAGAATTCACACCGGTGAGAAGCCTCACAAGTGTGATATTTGTGGTGTAGGGTTTGTACAAAGTGGAGATTTGACCAAGCATAAAAGAATCCATAGTGGAGACCAGCCATTCAAGTGTGATATTTGTGGTTTAGGGTTTGCTTTAAATTACAGCTTACAGCGGCATAGGAGAATGCATACAGGAGAGAAACCATACAGGTGTGATGTTTGTGGTTTAGGTTTTGTTCAGAGTGCTGGTCTAAATGAACACAAGAGAAATCATAGTAACGAGAATACAGGTGAGACATAACTAAATGACTAGAGTCTGAGACACAATCAAGTACAATTGGAAATCATTCATGTTTAGCTCCAAGTGAAACATAGGACCACCACCACAGCTGGGTCCCATTACAAGGAGTCTGTATCTGAACATTTGTAGGGGAGGTTTTATGTTGCAGTTGGTATAGCTGTGTATAGCCGAGCTCTTCACTTGGAGACTTTTCTGTGGCAGTGGGTTACAGTAGCTGCTCTGACATCCCAAGGAATGCTGCACCCAGCTCCCCATTGCTTTAGGTGCAACTCAGTATGCTTACATTGACGGTCAGGCTGTTGTAACATCCTGTTTCCAGATGTGTGGTATGGTTCTAAGGTGGGGTCTTGGTCAGTATATTGCAGCTGAACTTACTGCTAATCTCTGTATCTCAATAATCAAAGCTAAATAACTATGCTGTTGGTGTGAGCTCTCCCAGGGAATTCTCTATCTAATGTGTGTAGCAGAGATGGTGAAGGCCTGGCAGTGTTTCCTCAGTCAGACAGCACAGCTGATTTGACATTAGTCGGAAACAACTGAATCTTATTTTCTGTGGATAATACTGCCAACACCCATATTAGGTGAAGAGATTTCTAAGTAAATCTGACCTTGACATCTTGGTTTGTTACTTCTCAAATAGATAAAACTGTATACTTTGTTAATGTTACTTCTAAAATAGATAAAACTGTATACTTTGTTAATGTTACTTCCCAAATATATAAAACTGTATACTTTGTTAATGTTACTTCCAAATTACGAGGAACAGTCATTAAGTAACAGCAATGTTATGATAGAGTGCATGCAAAACATAAAATCTGACTTCAGGACACACAAAAAATGGCTCTTTAGCAGTACTCAGTGTATGGATTGTGACGATCGAGCTGTATGCGCAATATAGTCTACAATATGGCTGTCCCACTGTCAACATGCGCTGTTGAAGAACAATGAGTTATTAGTGTTTTGTGGTCAAGAGGGTGTGAAACTTTCTTTCTTAAATCTACAGAAGATTAATGGTTCAGTATGGAGACAGTTGTTTGAGTCAGAGGAGAGTGTATGAATGGGTAGAGTATCCAAGATGGTGAATTGACAAGCTGGACGTTATGTGCCTTGGTTTCGTTTTTCTTGGCGTATCCCGTCGTTGGGACCATCGATAACATTGACATGATGTTTCATAGTGCCATGGTGTTGTCTAAGCTGAAAGCCCCAACTTAGTCCACCATCTTGTTGTCTAAGCTGACAGCCCCCAACTAAGTCCGCCATCTTGTTGTCTAAGCTGAAAGCCCCAACTTAGTCTACCATCTTGTTGTCTAAGCTGACAGCCCCCAACTTAGTCTGCCATCTTGTTGTCTAAGCTGAAAGCCCCAACTTAGTCTGCCATCTTGTTGTCTAAGCTGACAGCCCCCAACTAAGTCCGCCATCTTGTTGTCTAAGCTGACAGCCCCAACTAAGTCCGATATCTTGTTGTCTAAGCTGACAGCCCCAACTTAGTCCACCATCTTATTGTCTAAGCTGACAGCCCCAACTTAGTCCACCATCTTGTTGTCTAAGCTGACAGCCCCAACTAAGTCTGCCATCTTGTTGTCTAAGCTGACAGCCCCAACTAAGTCTGCCATCTGGTTGTCTAAGCTGAAAGTCTCAACTAAGTCCGCTATCTTGTTGTCTAAGCTGACAGCCCCAACTAAGTCTGCCATCTTGTTGTCTAAGCTGAAAGCTCCAGGGCCACCATCTTGTTGTCTAAGCTGAAAGCGCCAGGGCCACCATCTTGTTGTCTAAGCTCACAGCTCCAACTAAGTCCGCCATCTTGTTGTCTAAGCTGACAGCCCCAACTAAGTCCACCATCTTGTTGTCTAAGCTGACAGCTCCAACTAAGTCCGCCATCTTGTTGTCTAAGCTGACAGCCCTAACTAAGTCCGCCATCTTGTTGTCTAAGCTGAAAGCTCCAAGTCCACTATCTTGTTGTCTAAGCTGACAGCCCCAACTAAGTCCGCCATCTTGTTGTCTAAGCTGACAGCCCCAACTAAGTCCACCATCTTGTTGTCTAAGCTGACAGCTCCAACTAAGTCCGCCATCTTGTTGTCTAAGCTGACAGCCCTAACTAAGTCCGCCATCTTGTTGTCTAAGCTGAAAGCTCCAAGTCCACCATCTTGTTGTCTAAGCTGACAGCCCCAACTAAGTCCGCCATCTTGTTGTCTAAGCTGAAAGCTCCAATTCCACCATCTTGTTGTCTAAGCTGACAGCCCCGACTAAGTCCGCCATATTGTTGTCTAAGCTGAAAGCTCCAAGTCCGCCATCTTGTCTAAGCTGAAAGCCTTAACTAAGTCCGCCATCTTGTCTAAGCTGAAAGCCCCAACTAAGTCCGCGATCAAAATTGATAAAGTGAAATATGATCAGACCGTGAACACCACAGCGCTAACAGGCTAAGATGGCGGACTCAGTTTCTTGCAAGTCAACCCGACTAGTCAGAATTACACGGTTTGGTTAAAAGTACATCGCTACTGTGTGATATTTTCTATAATGACGACAATAAATCATTTGTTTATAACACCCCAGATGGCGGAGAACAGTATAGCGTTCAATTCTTGAAGTACATCAGAAGAGTACTCTGGGCATTTCCCAACATGGAACGCATGGGAATATTGGCGCTGAACGTGAACGATCCGGCAGATGTAGGTCAAAATGTTGTGAAATATATTGGATCGGGTCGGGTCTAGCACGCATCAAGTCAACTTTTGGGGCACAGGTAACACCATCGCAACTGTCACTGGGGCTACGGAGGATGTGCCCTGAAGTCGACCCTGGACCAGGCAGCTACAAGCGTCATTTGTCACTACTCCAGGAAGTGTGGACATCATCAGGGATCCAGTAAGGGGAAAGATAAATGTGAGCAGGAAAACAGAGAGAATTAGACTGAAGGTGAGCAGGAAAACAGGCAGAATTAGACTGAAGGTGAGCAGGAAAAGAGAGAGAATTAGACTGAAGGTGAGGAGGAAAACAGGCAGAATTAGACTGAAGGTGAGCAGGAAAACAGGCAGAATTAGACTGAAGAACATAAACATCAGTTACTGGAACTGTCCCAGTGCTCGACAACTGGGCCCGGTCCCACACGCCTCCAGTATGATTTCCACCTTCTACTCAAGCCGTACAATTGGCCTACCTGGGCTTTGAGTGTTACGTTAATCCAGTGGGCCCAACACATCCCGGTGAAGCTATCCTAGTCAGACGGGTCTACCACACTCACTGCTAGACTTGAACGAGTGGTCTACCAGTCTACCACACTCACTGTTAGACTTGAGTGGTCTACCAGTCTACCACACTCACTGTTAGACTTGAGTGGTCTACCAGTCTACCACACTCACTGTTAGACTTGAGTGGTCTACCACACTCACTGCTAGACTTGAACGAGTGGTCTACCACACTCACTGCTAGACTTGAACGAGTGGTCCACCACACTCACTGCTAGACTTGAATGAGTGGTCTACCACACTCACTGTTAGACTTAAGTGGTCTACCACACTCACTGTTAGACTTGAGTGGTCTACCACACTCACTGCTAGACTTGAACGAGTGGTCTACCACACTCACTGCTAGACGTAAACGAGTGGATCAAGGAAGTCGGAGAACTAAAAGGAGTACAAATCTCAGTTCAGGGCAAGCGGAGGAATATCATTACTATCTATGTGGGGAAAATCCAGTCGATCCCTCAGCGAATTGGAGGACCTGCCAGGAGACATGACATTGGTGTGTGGCGACATCAATGCAGTGATGTCACCTGGGGAAACCCAAACAATAACCCGCAGGCGCTTGGCCAGCAGGTCTGAATGTCCTCAACTGTGAGGTGAAAACCAGACTCTAACATTGACCTCATAACTGGTTTCATGCCACGGGGAGACATACACCAGCTGGTCAGCACTGACATATCACGGAGAGACATAGACCACGTGGTCAGCACTGACATATCACGGGGACACATAGACCAGGCCGTCAGCATCGACATATCACGGGGAGACATAGACCAGGCAGTCAGCACTGACATATCACGGAGAGACATAGACCAGGCGGTCAGCACCGACATCACGGGGAGACATAGACCAGGCGGTCAGCACCAACATATCACAGGGAGACATAGACAGGGTGGTCAGCACCAACATATCACAGGGGGACATAGACAGGGTGGTCAGCACCAACATATCACAGGGAGACATAGACAGGGTGGTCAGCACCAACATATCACAGGGAGACATAGACAGGGTGGTCAACACTGACATATCACAGGGGGACATAGACAGGGTGGTCAACACTGACATATCACAGGGAAACAAGACAGGGTGGTCAGCACCGACATATCACGGGGAGACATACACCGAGCGGTCAGCACCGACATATCACAGAGAGACATACACCGAGAGGTCAGCACTGACATATCACGGGGAGACATAGACCAGGTGGCCATTTGCTATGTTCTGTTCCCATCACGAAGAGCAAGAGTTGTAGATCTTTGAGCTTCCAGATTGTAACAATAAATACACACCATTTGGTTGATACAGATTTTCTATGCCAGTTTTGTTGGGCTGTACTTTGTTGGGTTGTAGATTGTGTTGGGATGTACTTTGTTGTGTTGTACATTGTGTTCTCCCTTGTTGTGTTGTACTTTGTTGTATTTGGTTAGGTCGTGTTTGGCTTTCAAATGGCAGGAGTGATTGAGTCAGTCAACACTTCTGTTGCTATTTTCTATTGAGTGTGATATTCTAGCACAGCTCCACGCTGAGCACCCTGAAACAAGCAATCTTTGAGTCCTTGAATGACCTGGCTAAAGCTCATGGATGACCCCTAGAGCAGCTCCACGCTGAGCACCCTGGAAACAAGCAATCTTTGAGTCCATAACACCTAGAGCAGCTCCACCCTGGAAACAAGCAATCTTTGAGTCCTTGAATGACCTGGCTAAAGCTCATGGATGACCCCTAGAGCAGCTCCACGCTGAGCACCCTGGAAACAAGCAATCTTTGAGTCCATAACACCTAGAGCAGCTCCACCCTGGAAATAAGCAATCTTTGAGTCCTTGAATGACCTGGCTAAAGCTCATGGATGACCCCTAGAGCAGCTCCACCCTGGAAACAAGCAATCTTTGAGTCCTTGAATGACCTGGCTAAAGCTCACGGATCACCTCTAGAGCGGCTCAGCTTGATTCCTCTTGCAGTGTCACATGTTGAATTGACAATATCTAGCCTGGTGGAACAATATGGAACCTGATTTAAACCCCAATATTGTCCTGAACGGATATGCATGAAATGATTGGACAGCTCGCAATATGAGTAGAGCCCCAGAATCAGTCTACATGGCAACTTCCACTATCAGAGTGGATACAACGGTCGTATGACCAATTTCTTGTCTTCCTTTTTGATGATGCAATCTGACAGACTTTTGCTTATCCATCTCATGTCAGGCGAATGGTGTAGCTGTCATATGATCTATTATAACAAGTCAGGTGAATGGTGTAGCTGTCATATGATCTATTATAACAAGTCAGGTGAATGGTGTAGCTGTCATATGATCTATTATAACAAGTCAGGCGAATGGTGTAGCTGTCATATGATCTATTATAACAAGTCAGGTGAATGGTGTAGCTGTCATATGATCTATTATAACAAGTCAGGCGAATGGTGTAGCTGTCATATGATCTATTATAACAAGTCAGGTGAATGATGTAGCCATCATATGATCTATTATAACAAGTCAGGTTAATGATGTATAGTCCAGTCTTTTAATTCATAAACAAGGTCCGAAGCAATTTTCTAGTAAGCTGCATGTCAGATCCAAATGATTTTTCACATGCAGCCTTAGAATTTCCATGACGCTAAAACATTGAAATTATTTAGTCCATAGATGCTAAAAATGTTGCACATTGGCGAATTCCTTTATCTGTTAGGGCCATTGCAAAGAAATGGCATTTAATTTTAAGATTTTACAGTACCCAGCTTAATATCTGGTCGTATTTTGTTCATAACCATACATCCTTAATGTCTTAATAGATCAATTGATTGTTTGTGTTCCGCCTGATGTACAGTCGTAACAATGGCACCAATATGCAACATTTAGTGCAGCCCTTCGGTCACCATTAGACCACCAAGGTTATATCAACTGCTACATGACCAAATGGGAAACAAAACATACTGGCTACACAAAAAACGATGCCTATTACCAGTTGAACAGACGAGAGCAGGTCGTGGTCTTCAGACTTCGCACTGGCCACAATAGACTTAGGTACCACCTATTCAACAAATTGAAGATAGGTGGCACTGACGAATGCCCGTGTGGTACCGGTAAAATGACCGCTGAGCATTTGCTGCAAAACTGCCCGACATACGAGGATCAGAGAGAGCAGATGTGGCCATCACCAGTGGCAACACTAGACAAGCTCTATGGCAGTGTCGACAGCCTCAGGAAAAAATTAAGGTTGATGTCTGACTGCGTACGATGAAGAAGAAGAAGATATCAACTGCGCAGCTAATTTTATGTTGTGTAAAGCATTTGAATATTGAAATGTATTGTTTTGATAAACAAACGCTAATTTATCCAAGTCTGCTAATCAGTATGTCCACAAATGATGACGATAATCATTCGGAATCTGTCGATTCAAAGAACTTGATAATTGTTACTGGCTGGACAAATTCTAATCCATCTCGTTGCCAGTAGTTTTTCTTCCTGGAGAACTGAATGTCTATTTTTGAAAGGTACTCACGTGTGAGCACTTCAACGTCACACATTTTAAATGTCCTGTTCTACAACTTGTCCTTTGACTGTAGCCCACACAATCTCTGTAGGGTTTAGATGTGCAGGTAGTGGCAGAGAAGTGTAACCGTACTCTTCAATAATTGTGTCAATATGACACACCTTTGTCTTCCTCACCAGCTGCAACAACTCGGGCTTCAAATACGTGTCGTCGAAATTCACTTTTTCCTTATCTAGCCATGTCCTAATTTGAGCTTTTGTATTTCATGCAGTTGGTACTTTGTCTTCCTCTGATACTGCATTGTGATAGGATGCATTATGCATTACTAGGCAAGGCGGTCTATCCAGAATTGGAAGCAGATCATTCGTCATCCAGTGCCTGAAAATTTGTCCATTCATTTGAGTGTGGTAGTCTCTACCGTCGGTACTTTTTGATTGGAAAATAAGTTCAGCATTATGAACAAATTGTCACTGCTTCCGGCATCATCATGAAGCATGTCCTTTATAGAACATCGCTCCCATCACAGTCTGTCTGAAAGAAACTTTTTCCCTTGCCAAAACTCCAGCCTCTGCCAGACATTCCTGGATATCTAGGGGCCATCGTGTTCTTGGTCTATCCCTGCCTCTTTTGCCTGGCCCCATACCTTCCATCACTGTTCTCTCAAGACATTTGTGCCTCTTCCGGCATACGTTAGTATAATGTACTGCCCTTTGCTGCTTGGAATTTGTCTTTTCTGTTCACCGTCAACTGATTGCCATTCTTTACCACAGGTGTGGTGAGCATTGACCCAGGATTTGTCCCAAGTATACAATATCAAAGCCTTTCACTACGCCGTTCACGTATCTGTCTCAGGTATTTACTTCGGGCAGTAATCAAATGTGACTTTTCACATATAATATTTCTGCCACCTGAATTTTTCATATGCTGTCTCCAGTCGTCTCGATGAATGTCTTGCCACTGGCAAAAGGTAGCTTAGGCTCTGTGAGTGAGGTTGACAAAAAGTAGCTTAGGCTCTGTGAGTGAGGTTGACAAAAGGCGCAGTTTCTTCCTCACTTTAATCCAAATCTCCGCGCAAGTCACCCATTTCAGCGGACACAGCAAGAGATACGACTGTCCACACAGCTGAACAAAGAGAATGGTCTTCATCACTTGTGATGGACAACTACAACTATAAGGCCGGTGGCTCTTACCATTTTCCAAAGAGTACTTTTGAAAATGTCAATACTGCAGTCGGATTGCAAAGTTAATTTTAGTTTCCGGCGAGTAACAAGTTGATTTTTCATCAACAGTTTCAAAATCTTCCGTTCCATGACAACGGTAAAAGGATGATCTGTCCAGACCAAGCGCCAATTGCGTTCGTTTCTCTGGGTCATGAATATCGTAATATAAATGTCCCATCTTAGATTCCCTGCAGAAAAACTTTTATAGTAAAATGGTAACCTTCTGCATTGTTATAAATGCACACTTCAAACTCATTTTTAAATTGATATCAATGTAACAATAAGTCCTAATAACGATCCACAAACTATAATATCGTGATACGCCTATATCTGAACTATACTTTCGCATGAATGACCTTGCTTGTTTTCCGCACAAGATAATCAGGAATTTGTATCTACTCAATGTAATAGAATATCAAAACATCTATTTTAAAACACCACAACTGTTTAGTGTTAAAATGTCCAATTCACTTAGGATGCTTTTATTATAGCCTAATGAATACATTTGTCAAAATACATACAATTTCTTAGAGATAAAAATATTTACTTAATGTTATATATTAACGGATATACTAAGGCTACATGCAAAAAATCATTTGGATCTGACATGCAGTTTAGCAAAAAATTGCTTCGAACCTTGTTTATGAATTAAAAGACAGACTATAGCTGTCATATGATCTATTATAACAAGTCAGTGAATGATGTAACTGTCATATGACATAATAGAACAAGTCAGTGAATGATCTAGCTGTCATATGACATAATAGAACAAGTCAGTGAATGACGTAGCTGTCATATGACATAATAGAACAAGCCAGTGAATGATCTAGCTGTCATATGACACAATAGAACACGCCAGTGAATGACCTAGCTGTCATATGACATAATTGAACAAATCAGTGAATGATGCAGCTGTGGGACATGTCGTACAACAACTACATCTTTTAGCAGATCAACATTGATGGAGGGCTCATATGGAGGACACAATTCTGTGGTAGTTATCTGTTTCAGCATCCAGGTACACCAATGGGATCTGGACAGGAAACACCTGAGAGTGTTCAACAGCTACACATCCCAGGTCATTGGACAGATTACTTAACATTTGTATACTGGTTTAGAAGAGTCTGTAGACAACCAGTTACATTTGCATTACCCTGCTTTAAAAGCTATGCACATCCAATCTATTCTTAAATGCATTACCTGTCTCTGCCTCCACTATCTACTTGGCTAATGCATTCCAAGCATTCACCACTCTCTAATTAACAAAAATATTTCCTAATATCTAATCTGGACCTTTCTTTAGTTAATTTGTATATGTGCCCTATTGTTCTCATAGGTGGTTGTATTTTGAAGAACTTGTCTAATTTAATTAACCTTTCCTCTGATCATCTTATAAACCTGTATTGTCACCTCAAATACTTCTATTTTCTAGTTACTGTAGGCCAGTTTTTCTGACCTTCATAATATATCCTCAAGGCATCTAAGTCTCTAATCCTTCCCCTGTAGTCTGGCCACAAGCAGGACTAGACACATCATGCTGGAGTCTGGCCACAAGCAGGACTAGACACATCATGCTGGAGTCTGGCCACAAGCAGGACTAGACACATCATGCTGGAGTCTGGCCACAAGCAGGACTAGACACATCATTCTGGAGTCTGGCCACAACCAGGACTAGGCACAATTCACAAGACAGATCATCATTCTGGAGTCTGGCCACAAGCAGGACTAGACACATCATTCTGGAGTCTGACCACAAGCAGGACTAGACACATCATTCTGGAGTCTGGCCACAAGCAGGACTAGACACATCATGCTGGAGTCTGGCCACAAGCAGGACTAGATACATCATTCTGGCCACAAGCAGGACTAGACACTTCGTGCTGGAGTCTGGCCACAAGCAGGACTAGACACTTCGTGCTGGAGTCTGGCCACAAGCAGGACTAGACACAATTAACAAGACAGATCATCATTCTGAAGTCTGCCCACTTATTTTTAATTGCCAGACCATTACATAAAAAAAACAAGTAAAGGAATTTTGTCAGTGTCCATTTCTAATCCAGGTTTTTTTGTGTTCATTTTACTAGGTTAACTTCTGTTACCTTGTGCCTACTTGGTTCTATGTGTTACTTTGTGCCTACTTCTGTTACTATGTGTTACCTTGTGCCTACTTGGTTCTATGTGTTACCTTGTGCCTACTTCTGTTACTATGTGTTACCTTGTGCCTACTTCTGTTACTATGTGTTACCTTGTGCCTACTCCTGTTACTATGTGTTACCTTGTGCCTACTCCTGTTACTATGTGTTACCTTGTGACTACTTCTGTTACTATGTATTACCGTGTGTCTACTGTTACTATATGTTACCTTGTGTCTACTTCTGTTACTATATGTTACCTTGTGCCTACTTCTGTTACTATGTATTACTGTGTGTCTACTTCTGTTACTATATGTTACCTTGTGTCTACTTCTGTTACTATATGTTACCTTGTGCCTACTTCTGTTACTATGTATTACTGTGTGTCTACTTCTGTTACTATGTGTTACTGTGTGTCTACTTCTGTTACTATGCGTTACCTTGTATCTACTTCTGTTACTATGTGTTAACTTCTGTTACTATGTGTTAACTTCTGTTACTATGTGTTAACTTCTGTAAGTTCCTATCTTCATGTGTTAATTTCTGTTACGCGTTAATTTGTTAGTTGCTATCTTCTGTTAATCTCTGTTATATTGTGGTAATTTTTGTTACCTTGTACTAATTTTGATAGAGGAGACTTAATGCCTGGTCAGGCAAAATACACTGACCATGACCTCCAACTCACACCCACAAAGTTCTCTCTGAGAGCAAGCTGTTTCATGGCAACCTGGCCATCCAGGTGTGGCATCGATGTGATCCCCAAAGTAGTGGTTAGAGACACAGATGAAGCCAAGCATAGCACAATCATCTGGAGAATCCTAGTTCACCTTCATCAGCACCCTTGGGATATGAGTAAAGCTACTGCAACCTGCAACCCTTTTCAGGGTGCATAAAAGAGTAGACATAGTTACTGTGGTGATTCAAGAACACTTTGTACTCATTTCTGTTAGTTTCCTGTGTTAACTTGTGACCTTTATGTAATATGGGATATATATAGTTTCCAGTACATCCAATCCATCTACTCAAATCATTATATCAGGAACATCACGCTATTGGCAGAGTATCTGGTGAAACATCAGATTGGTTTAAAGTACAAATGGGATTAAGGCAGGGATGTGTCCTCCCCATACATATAAAAAATCTATGCAGAGTGCATAAAGAGGAACATAAAAGAGGATGAGAATATCCACATTTATGATTCCTTTACAATTGGTGGATACAAGCTCCCAGAGCTAAGATATGCAGATGATACTATGAAACAGTACAGAGGGGTTAGAGCCGCTGATTGCAGCCATCAGCGTGGCAAAGACCACAGACAAAACAAAAAGTCAACATCAATTCAAACTATGAGTTGTGGAAATACAACAGATCACGAACTTCGAGTATCTGGTCACCAGAATTGGAAACAATGGCGACTGCACAAAGGAGATCAGGAAATTGGCAATGGTAATGCAAAGGCTACACAACCTGAGGAAACTGTGGCGGAATACCAGAGGCTACACAACCTGAGGAAACTGGGACAGAATACCAGAGGCTACACAACCTGAGGAAACTGGGACAGAATACCAGAGGCTACACAACCTGAGGAAACTGTGGTGGAATGCCAAAGGCTACACAACCTGAGGAAACTGGTGGAAGAGGCTACACAACCTGAGGAAACTGGTGGAATACCAAAGGCTACACAACCTGAGGAAACTAGGACAATACCAGAGGCTACACAACCTGAGGAAACTGGTGGAAGAGGCTACACAACCTGAGGAAACTGTTGGGATACCAGAGGCTACACAACCTGAGGAAACTGTTGGGATACCAGAGGCTACACAACCTGAGGAAACTAGAATACCAGAGGCTACACGACCTGAGGAAACTGTGTCAGAATACCAGAGGCTACATAACCTGAGGAAATTAAGACGATACCAGAGGCTACACAACCTGAGGTAACTGGTGGGATACCAGAGGCTACACAAGCTGAGGTAACTGGTGGGATACCAGAGGCTACACAAGCTGAGGTAACTGGTGGGATACCAGAGGCTACATAACCTGAGGTAACTGGTGGGATACTAGAGGCTACACAAGCTGAGGTAACCGGTGGGATACCAGAGGCTACACAACCTGAGGTAACTGGTGGGATACCAGAGGCTACACAAGCTGAGGTAACTGGTGGGATACCAGAGGCTACACGACCTGAGGAAACTGGTGGGATACCAGAGGCTACACAAGCTGAGGTAACTGGTGGGATACCAGAGGCTACACGACCTGAGGAAACTGGTGGGATACCAGAGGCTACACGACCTGAGGTAACTGGTGGGATACCAGAGGCTACACGACCTGAGGAAACTGGTGGGATACCAGAGGCTACACAAGCTGAGGTAACTGGTGGGATACCAGAGGCTACACGACCTGAGGAAACTGGTGGGATACCAGAGGCTACACGACCTGAGGTAACTGGTGGGATACCAGAGGCTACACGACCTGAGGTAACTGGTGGGATACCAACAAACCAACAAGTGATAATTTTGAGAACCTGTGTTTTTGTCCGTGGCAGCATACGGCTGCGAAATATGGACAGTTACTTAAACCTCAAGGAAGAGAATCGAGTCCTTTGAGTCAAAATGTTTTAGAAGGGTCCTCAGAAAACCATAGACTAAAAACAAGAGGAATGAAGATGTTTGACAAGAGTTGAACATCAAGAACAGACAATTGAAATACTTTGACCACATGACAAGACACAACGGTCTTGAGTGAACGGTAATGGAAGGTATTAGGCCGGGCAACAGAGGCAGGGGCAGACCAAGAAGGTGGTGGCATCAAGGTGTCAAAGAATGCTTAGGCATGAATCTGGCGCAGGGTGAGAGACGGACCAAGACGGTGGTGGCATCAAGGTGTCAAAGAATGCTTAGGCATGAATCTGGCGCAGGGTGAGAGGCAGATCAAGAAGGTGATGGCATCAAGGTGTCAAAGAATGCTTAGGCATGAATCTGGCGCAGGGTGAGAGACGGACCAAGACGGTGGTGGCATCAAGGTGTCAAAGAATGCTTAGGCATGAATCTGGCGCAGGGTGAGAGGCAGACCAAGAAGGTGATGGCATCAAGGTGTCAAAGAATGCTTAGGCATGAATCTGGTGCAGGGTGAGAGACGGACCAAGACGGTGGTGGCATCAAGATGTCAAAGAATGCTTAGGCATGAATCTGGCGCAGGCTGAAGATTTGGCAAGAGAAGCAGTTTATTTCAGACGGACTGTGATGGGAGTGATGTTTTGCAAGGGCCATGCTACATGATGACCTTCATGTGCCGACTTCTATTACCTTCCCAGAGTTCATCCTCTGCAGGTTCCAAGTATCTAGCATTTTAATATGTAGGTCAGAAGTATGCCCAGTGTGTCTCTAGCTAGCCAGCTCCTATGTGGACTCATGTTGGCCCACCACAAAAGGTCTGTACAGACATCCACGAGCTACCAGTAAGTACATCAGAGTATTTACAATGATACAGAACATGAATGTACATATCTGAAGTGTCTGCTACAACACGTACACGTTGTTACGACAATGGGATTCTTCACCGTATGGAGCAGAGATGCCCAACTTGTAGTACTTACGGGGAGGGTGGTGTGTATGTGTGTGTTCTGTTTGATTGTGACACAATTGGTTGAGATTGTGACAAATTTGATTGAGATTGTGAGACATTTGATTGAGATTGTGACACATCTGATCAAGATTGTGACACATCTGATCAAGATTGTGACACATTTGATTGAGATTGTGACACATTTTACTGCAATTTTGACACATCTGATTGAGATAGTGACACATCTGATCAAGATTGTGACACATTTAATTGAGATTGTGATACATTTGGTAGAGATTGTGACACATTTGATTGAGATTGTGACACATTTGGTTGAGATTGTGACACATTTGATTGAAATTCTGACACATTTGGTTGAGATTGTGACACATTTGATTGAGATTGTGACACATTTGATTGAGATTGTGACACATTTGATTGAGATTGTGACACATTTGATTGAGACACATCTGTTCATGATTGTGACACATCTGTTCATGATTGTGACACATTTGAGATTGTGACCCATTTGGTTTAGATTGTGACACATTTGATTGAGATTGTGACACATCTGATCAAGATTGTGACACATTTGATTGAGATTGTGACACATTTAATTGAGATTGTGACCCATTTAATAGAGATTGTCACACATTTGATCAAGATTATGATACATTTGATCAAGATTGTGACACATTTAATTGAGATTGTGATACATTTGGTAGAGATTGTGACACATTTGATTGAGATTGTGACACATTTGGTTGAGATTGTGACACATTTGATTGAAATTCTGACACATTTGGTTGAGATTGTGACACATTTGATTGAGATTGTGACACATTTGATTGAGATTGTGACACATTTGATTGAGATTGTGACACATTTGATTGAGACACATCTGTTCATGATTGTGACACATCTGTTCATGATTGTGACACATTTGAGATTGTGACCCATTTGGTTTAGATTGTGACACATTTGATTGAGATTGTGACACATCTGATCAAGATTGTGACACATTTGATTGAGATTGTGACACATTTAATTGAGATTGTGACCCATTTAATAGAGATTGTCACACATTTGATCAAGATTATGATACATTTGATCAAGATTGTGACACTTTTTATTGAGATTGTGACACATTTGGTTGATATTGTGACACATTTGGTTGATATTGTGACACATTTGGTTGAGATTGTGACATATTTGGTTGAGATTGTGACAAATTTAATTGAGATTGTGATATCAGAACACAATAGAATTCTTCTTCGATCAATAGTAATTCCTCTGTTATAATTGGATATTAAGAAACCTGGAAGTGCTATGGCATGTCAGAAATGGGGAAAGGGGTGGGGGTGCGCACAAGTTGGGAATCCCTGCTGTAGAGTGATGAACAACCTTCACATCAAATCTTAACTACAACTTCACAAACTGTGAAGCAAAAATATCACAGCCATGCATATCGGTGGTGGGTGATGGAGTTGCATTTGTTTCAAGTTGACATAGATGGCAGGTCGAGGTGAATAGTAACATCTGAGCTCTTCCACGTGACAAGGCCAAGGTCAGCATCAAAGATTTAGCAGTTGTTTAACTCTTTACAGCTCCATCTGCCAGGCACAGACTGCCCCCACAAAACTTCGGTTTTTACCCGACCTGACTTCTGAAACATGCATTGTCAAAAAGAAACCTATTTGACTTACAGAGTTGGGGCATGTGCTGTGGACAAAGAGACAATTCACCAAATGAGGCCCGGCTGGAAGACGTTCAAAAGGCTAGGCCACCAAGATAATTCAAACAATAAGAGTATGCCAGCCAGCCATCCAGCCTCAAACACATAAGCTACTACCATAAAAAGCTGAACTTCGCCCGTAGAGAATAAAAACCGATTTGGACTGATGGCTGCCTCAGTCTGGTCAACTGGAAGAGCTCATGAAATGTTGATCTTTCATTACAGCATAAACAGACCAGAGCAACAGTGGACACAACCTACAACTGGCAGTATCTGTATGTGTGCTAGCGTACGTATGTGTGCTAGCGTACGTATGTGTGTATGTGTGCTGTTTGTTTAAGAGGAACACTGGCCAGGCTTTTTAAATGATTGTGACCAGTCTAGAAATATATTTAAAACATGTTGTAATGCCCAAGTGGCAGTGTGTGTGTGTGTTGGATGTCTGTCTGTGAAGAAAAACACTGGCCAGGTTTTTTAAATGATTGTGACCAGTATAAAACATTTTAAGCTTGTTCAGAAGTCAAATACAAGACCTCACCTGGCCTGGCAGTAAGTCAAATACAAGACCTCACCTGGCCTGGCAGTAAGTCAAATACAAGACCTCACCTGGCCTGGCAGTAAGTCAATATTGACCTCCTTTGTTTTCTTTGACTTAGCAAGTAAATGTGGTCAGACAGAAGAATCTAGTTACCTCTCTCTGTAGGTATGTACAAGCTGACATGTTGTACTAACAAGATGTGGTCAGACAGGAGAATCTAGTTTCCTCTCTCTGTACGTACGTACAAGCTGACATGTTGTACCAACAAGATGTGGTCAGACAGGAGAATCTAGTTTCCTCTCTCTGTACGTACGTACAAGCTGACATGTTGTACCAACAAGATGTGGTCAGACAGGAGAATCTAGTTTCCTCTCTCTGTACGTACGTACAAGCTGACATGTTGTACCAACAAGATGTGGTCAGACAGGAGAATCTAGTTTCCTCTCTCTGTACGTACGTACAAGCTGACATGTTGTACCAACAAGATGTGGTCAGACAGGAGAATCTAGTTTCCTCTCTCTGTACGTACGTACAAGCTGACATGTTGTACCAACAAGATGTGGTCAGACAGGAGAATCTAGTTTCCTCTCTCTGTACGTACGTACAAGCTGACATGTACCAACAAGATGTGGTCAGACAGGAGAATCTAGTTTCCTCTCTCTGTACGTACGTACAAGCTGACATATGTTGTACCAACAAATGAATGTCAACATGACATAGAAGCTGAACATCAGACTTTGATAGCCTCTTGAACATGAACCATTTTATGTGACTCCAAGTCAGAGTTCTGTGTAAAACACACATGACAAACATCGCAGGCAAACTTGCTGTCTCCGAGATGAGTTCTAACATGTACTTGAAGGAGTTTATTCTGAGAGAATTCAACACCACATACATCACATATGTGACGCTTGTCTTCGCTGTGTTTCAGTATATGTGCTTGCAGACTGTCCTGGCCAGCAAACCACATATCACAAATATTACACCTGTAGACCCCCCCATGCTCCCTTGGCTCTGCCTGAATGTCATCACTTGTAGTCAACTTCAAATCACAGATGTCATATTTGATATCTAACATTTCTTCCTCATGTTTTTTCTTGTACATGTCAAGGAAGTTACTGACACTTAAGCCCATGTCTTCCTGTGTCTGACCTTGTCTGTCTGTCTCTAAACCCCCGGTGTTCGTAAACTCTATGTTGCATACATACTTGATGTCCGACATTTCTGTTTCGTGCTTCTTTTTGTGTGCTTGAAGGTTGTTTTTCTGTGCAAACCCAGCGCCACAGATGTCACATCTGTAAGACTTCTCTTCCCCAGCCACGTGAGTTTTTTTGTGTGTTTGAAGATTACTATTCTGTGTAAACCCCACCCCACAAACATCACACTTGTAAGGCCTCTCTCCTGAATGTATTCTTCTGTGTGTCTGAAGGTTGCCATTCTGAGCAAATAGTGCACCACAAATGTCACACCTGTACGGCTTCTCACCTGTATGTCTCCTTGTGTGTCTGACAAGCTGGCTTTTGTGAACAAATCCCACCCCACAAATATCACACTTGTATGGCTTCAACCCTGAATGGATTTTTCTGTGTGTCTTGAGGTTGCCATTCTGAGCAAACATTGCTCCACAAATATCACACCTGTAAGGCTTTTCTCCTGTATGTCTCCTTGTGTGCGTGCCCAGCTGACTGAGGTAGGTAAATGCAGCCCCACAAATCTCACAGGCATAAGGCTTTTCTCCTGTATGCTTCCGTCTGTGCACCTGTAGATGGATGAGCTGAGAATAGCCAACTCCACAAAAGTCACACTTGTAAGGTTTCTCTATGAAATGTTTCTTGCGATGCTTGTAGAGGTTACCACTCTGGGTGAACACTTTCCCACAGAGGTCACATTCGTGGGACCTCTTGGGTGTGTGTGACTTCTTGTGAGCCCGCATGTGACCACGTTGAGTAAACTCTGCCCCACACACGCTGCACTTGTAAGTCCTGCCCATGGCATGCCTCTTAATGTGTGCCTGAAGATTGCTGTTTTGAGTGAATGCAACCCCACAGATCTCACACTTGAAAGGGTTGTCTTCTGAGTGCAGTCTTTTGTGGGTTCGTAGGTTACCATTCTGGGCAAATGCAGCACCACACACATCACACTTGTAAGGTTTCTCTCCTGTATGTTTTCTTTTATGTGTAAGGATTTGACTACTGTGAGAAAACGATACCCCGCATTCATCACACTTGTAAGGCTTCTCTCCCGTATGTTTCCGTCGGTGTGTCCGCAGATTACCATTCTGAGCAAAGGATATGCCACAGACATCACATTTGTAAGGCTTCTCCCCTGTATGTTTTCTGGTGTGCGTCTGTAGCTGACTGTTGTAAGCAAAGACTAAACCACAAAGCTGACATTTGAAAGGCTTCTCTCCCGTGTGCTCCCGACGGTGTATCTGCAGGTTGTTGTTATGAGAGAAGACCTCGCCACAGAAGTCACACTTGTATGGCTTCTCTTCCAGATGTCTTCTAACGTGTGTTTGCAGGTTCCCTTTGTGAGAGAACCCAACGCCACAGATTTCACACTTATAAGGTTTCTCTCCTGTATGTCGTCTCTTGTGTATTTGAAGATTACCATTCTGAGCAAACTCCATACCGCAGATATCACATTTGTATGGCTTCTCTCCCGAGTGCTGCCTCTTATGTATCCGGAGATTACCATTCTGAGAAAACCCAATACCGCAGACATCACATTTGTATGGCTTTTCTCCTGTATGGATTCTCCTGTGTACCTGCAGATTCCCATTCAGAGCAAACCCAATACCACAAATATCACACTTGTATGGTTTATGACCCAAGTGTTTCTTTTTGTGTCGCCAGTGTTGGCCTCGCTGGCTAAATTCTAAACCACAAATATCACACTTGAATGGCTTCTCTCCCGTATGTTTGCGTTTGTGTGCATGCAGGTTGCCACTGCTGGCAAAGGCCATGCCGCAGACATCACACTTGTACGGTTTTTCTCCTGTGTGTCGTCTCTTGTGTCGATTTAGGTCACTGTGCCAAGCAAAGCAAGCATCGCAAACATCACATTTGTAGGGCTTCAATCCTTCATGCCGCCTCTTGTGTGCCTGAAGATTGCTGTTCTGAGTAAACCCTACCCCACAAACATCACACTTGTAAGGCTTCTCCCCAGTATGGATTCTCAGATGAGTATGTAAGTTGCCCTTCTGTGTAAATGCAGAACCACAAATGTTGCATGTAAAAGGCTTCTCTCCTGTATGCTTTCTGGCATGTCTCTGCAGGTGGCCTTTCTGAAAAAACCCAACCCCACAAACATCACATTTGTAAGGTTTCTCTCCTGTATGTCGCCTTCTGTGTGCCTGTAGCTGACTACTGTAAGTGAAGGCCACTCCACAGATATCACATTTGTAAGGCTTCAGACCAGCATGCTTCCTCTTGTGTGCCCGCAGATTGCCATTCATGGTAAACCCTACACCACAAATATCACACTTGTACGGCTTTACACCCGTATGAACTCTTTTATGTGCCTGCAGGTTACAGTTCTGAGTAAACCCTGCCCCACAAACATCACATACATAAGGTTTCTCTCCTGTATGGATTCTCATATGTCTCCGCAGGTGACCACGCTGCGTAAAACCTGCACCACATATCTCACATTTATAAGGGATATCTTCAGCGTGCGTTCGTTTATGAGCTTTGAGGTTGCCATTCTGAGCAAACGAAATGCCACATTCATCACATTTGTAAGGCTTTTCGCCAGTATGTGTCCTCCTGTGTGACTGGAGGTTGCCAATCTGAGCAAACCCGATACCACAGTAGTCACACTTATAAGGCTTCTCTCCTGTGTGCCTCCGAACGTGGGTAGTCAGGTTGCCTAACTGAGCAAAGGCTGCTCCACAAACATCACACTTGTAAGGCTTCTCTCCTGTATGTCTCCTCTTGTGTGTTTGTAAGTTGCCACTGTGAGCAAAACCTAAACCACAAATATCACACCTGTAACGCTTCTTTTGTGCAGAGTTTGTGCTCTCAGCAGGCACATATGTACTATCATAAATATTTAAGCTCGTTGTGCTGCCATCTGGTGGAGTGCTTCTGTCATTAATTAGGAACATAACGTCTGACCCTTCTGCGTGGTCTTTGTTGTTCAAAGCAGCGTCAAGGTCAGCCTGCGTGTCAAAAAAGTCAGACATTTTGTCGGCACACTCCACAAAGTGCAGCAACTCTCCATCGTTTGCTGAGCCTGATTCAGTCAAGCTGACTGCCACAGCGTTGTCAGGAATGATATCTTCCATCTTGGTGATAGTTTTTGTCAGGGAGTTTCTGCCAGGTTTTGGTAAAACAATTGGAATTATTTCCTCTTCCTTGAGCTGCCAATATTTGTCCCCATGCATCCTCTTCATGTGTTTCTGCAAGTAGTGAGCTTGTGAGAAGGCCATGTAGCACATCGAACATGAGAAGATGTCTGAAATGTGTACAATAAATAACAGCTAAATCAAAATAGGGGATAAACTGTTGTCAAACAAGGACAGAATGGCCTTACAAAGATACAGCTGCTAATGTATAATATACCTTACTAAGAGTCAAAACACTGTCAACAAAGTAGGCTAATGACAGCAAAGACCCATTTTTGTGCAACCAAGAGACAAGGAGTAACAGCCCACCCTGGAGATGATGATACTAGGTCACTACAAGGATCATGAATCATGGCATGTTCCAATATGTTCTTGCCTATAGAATCTAGCCTTCACATTGAGGCAGGAAATCATGATTGAATAAATGTTGAATGTCAATGGATCAATCAACCAGGCAATAACGTTGTGTGGGTTGAGAGGGAGATGGTGCTGGTACACAATGACGACATTCCTTCAACAGATGATTATCCTCTTAACACAGAAATGACTCCCACTTCATCCTTCACTCTTAACCTCATCTGTTCGGTGGTCTGTCTCGTCTATAAGGATTAAAGAGGAAAATATCGATGTCAAAATGAATGGAGTGAAATTAACCTATGACAAAACCCCGATATACCTCAGAGTCGAGCTTGACCGCAGACTCACTATGAAACCACATACAGACAAGCTGATTGGACAAGCATCCAGAAAGCTCAGACTCATCAAACACCTCACTACTTGTAGATAGGTGGGCAGATCAAGATTCACTATGCCAGTTATACATTGGATATGTCCGCTCAGTGATTATTCACTCCCCCTCCAAGCCATTGTAGGCAAAAGCCTCTTACACAAGCTGAACAGAGTACAAAATCCTGCTCTGCAGTTTAT
Source organism: Ariolimax columbianus (assembly GCA_036924085.1). Lineage (NCBI taxonomy): Eukaryota > Metazoa > Mollusca > Gastropoda > Stylommatophora > Arionidae > Ariolimax > Ariolimax columbianus. The sequence continues at coordinate 62,039,789 of JAVGWX010000019.1, forward strand.
AAGTGGTGCCATGAAAACAACACCGATAGATGCATGTGAAATGAACTCTAACATCGAACCTCTAAACCTAAGACGAGAACGCTCTGTCGTGGAAATGCGTGAAAAATACTTACATAGAATAAAAAAGACATCTTTCCTAACAAGGGTGAAAGACAATATAGATAAACACCACCTGCCAGAGGGTAGAAAGCTTATGGCGGTCATCAATGATGAACCACCTTGCTGGCAGGCGACTACCCCCACAGTAAGAACTGTACCCTCTGATTTGAACTGTTCCCTCTGACCTCTCTGCCGACAGGTACATTCTAACATTCTTGCTCAAAACTATCGCTTTGGAAACTATACTCATATCCACAAAACATCCAAGTATACACAGATGGATCTACCATAAACACTGGATATGGGCTGTAATTAAATACTATAACCTGTGCCAAGAAGACCAGCCCTACATCTACAGTCCTTGTGGAGAGACCTGTTCCATCTATGGACCTTGTGGAGAGACCTGTTCCAATTACGAATCAGAAATAATAGCAATAGAAAAAGCTTTGTGCCAAATAATCTCAGATTTTGAAAGCGGCACTATACAGCCAGAGGAGGTCGTCGTTTTCTCAGACGCAATCTGCCCTCCAAGCCTTGGAAAACAGAATGTCTCCAGATGTTAATAACGTCTACAAATTAATTGACCAATTGTCCACCTATTATGGACCGGAAGTAGTGCTCCAGTGGATACCTGGCCATGTCGGAGTCCCAGGAAATGAGAAGGCTGATGAGCTGGCCAGAAGCGGGGCAATGCTGCCACAGCCACTACCTAGTATCACACTACAAACTTGCAAGAAAATCCTGAAAAATAACTATAGACAGAAGTGGCTAGATCAGTGGGCCACATCCCAGACAGGAATGGCTAGATCAGTGGGCCACATCCCAGACAGGAGTGGCTAGATCAGTGGGCCACATCCCAGACAGGAGTGGCTAGATCAGTGGGCCACATCCCAGACAGGAGTGGCTAGATCAGTGGGCCACATCCCAGACAGGAGTGGCTAGATCAGTGGGCCACATCCAAGACAGAAGTGGCTAGATTAGTGGGCCATATCCCAGACAGGAGTAGCTAGATCAATGGGCCATATCCCAGACAGGCCGAGTATATTTCAAACACCAAGCAAAACCAGATCCCCAGGACCCAGCCAAGAAACTGAAACGAAGGGACCAGAGTTTGATCTTCAAACTGAGAACAGTCCATGCCCCTACGTGAACCAAACTGCAGATTCTGTCATGACCACGATGAGTCAGTCGAGCACCTCCAGACTTTGTGCCCAAAACTGTCCGATCTGTGGAACCTGCTGCTACCACCACACCATCACTACAACAATTGAGGAGAATGTGTGCTTTTGTCCAGGAGGCATTGGGCTGTCAAGGGCTGCCAGCTTATAGCTAGAAGGATTATATCATCATCAACTCTGACCCCATACAGCCTCATCTGTTCGGTGGTCTATCTCGTCTATCAACTCTGATGCCATACAGCCCCATCTGTTCGGTGGTCTATCTCGTCTATCAACTCTGACGCCATACAGCCCCATCTGTTCGGTGGTCTATCAACTCTGACCCCATACAGCCTCATCTGTTCGGTGGTCTATCTCGTCTATCAACTCTGACCCCATACAGCCCCATCTGTTCGGTGGTCCATCTCGTCTATTAACTCTGACCCCATACAGCCTCATCTGTTCGGTGGTCTATCTCGTCTATCAACTCTGACCCTATACAGCCTCATCTTTTCGGTGGTCTATCTCGTCTATTAACTCTGACCCTATACAGCCTCATCTGTTCGGTGGTCTATCTCGTCTATCAACTCTGACCCCATACAGCCTCATCTGTTCAGTGGTCTATCTCGTCTATCAACTCTGACCCTATACAGCCTCATCTGTTCGGTGGTCTATCTCGTCTATTAACTCTGACCCTATACAGCCTCATCTGTTCGGTGGTCTATCTCGTCTATCAACTCTGACCCTATACAGCCTCATCTGTTCGGTTGTCTATCTCGTCTATTAACTCTGACCCTATACAGCCTCATCTGTTCGGTGGTCTATCTCGTCTATTAACTCTGACCCTATGCTTCATGTTAGAAAAAGAGTGACATGTCAAGTCATGCTGAGAGCTGTCTCTGACCTCATATCTCTATACTCTATACTCTATAGTAGAAAAGTGTGGCAACCAAAGGCAAGAGTGAACTCTTTAGCCCTAACTTTAACACCCCCCACCCCCACCCCCCAGGAGTTTACAACTTTTACAGACACCTTTGTGTTAGAGCCATGGTTAGCTCCACTGGCAGGCTTTGTTTCAAGCAATATGTTCATCATTTCATAGTAAGTCAACTCCATGGGGATTCAAAGTCTGGTGTGTCTTAGGTCCCATACTGGAAATGTCAATGAGCCGTCCAGGTGTGTCTTAGGTCCCACACTGGAAATGTCAATGAGCCGTCCAGGTGTGTCTTAGGTACCACACTGGAAATGTCAATGAGCCGTCCAGGTGTGTCTTAGGTCCCACACTGGAAATGTCAATGAGCCGTCCAGGTGTGTCTTAGGTCCCACACTGGAAATGTCAATGAGCCGTCCAGGTGTGTCGACCATAATGTTGTCATCAATAATGCAGCTAATTAACCTCCAGAACATATTACTGCACTTACTTGACTATTATGACTACTTTACTTTGTAAAACCTGATCCAGTGCTAAACCTACAGCTGTGCAAGCACTCGGCCAACTCAGAACGGATGGTGACCTCAATTTGCTTGCCTCTAGCCATGCCTTTTAGTCTGTCATTACTGGAGAGCCATTTACAAAATGCTAGAGCGACATAAAATATTGCAGATAAAAACTACAGACTAGTTCGTTTGCTAGCAGAAAGAAAGCCTGTTTTCAGTGTTCTAAGACTGGTATCTGTTTCAGAAAACTACAGACTGGTTCGTTTGCTAGCAGAAAGAAAGCCTGTTTTCAGTGTTCTACAAAGAATGTGTGCATCCTTATTGTGTTCTGTCCATTTGTACAAGGAACACTATCGCATGATATTGCCACAAAACTTGTAAAGGTCGTACAAAAAACAGAATTATACTGACTAACTATTGCAGCAAACAGCCACTGGCAGGAACTTACTGTCATCTGGACAGATCACAGCAGAACGATCAACTTCCTCCTTGGCTGACATCTTGATGTCCAAGGCATCCATTTTCTGGAACTGAACACTCAAGTCTTTCACGTCATTGTCATCACAGCCCACCTGTAGTCATGGAAACAACAAGCAGTACAGGCTTTGTAGGCATGTCAGGAGGAGCACACAGCAGCTATTAACCTTTTTCAGCAGCACCATCTTAACCCTCATAAGACCAACAATTGAAACTGCTACGACCGAAACAGACTTCTGAAGCAGCCGTTGACATTTTGAGATTTAGTTTGCGGGATACATTTTTTCTTTATGGCTCTATGTGATGATGGTGTCCACGTATACAGAATTGATGTTTAACTGAAGTTATTTCCGACAGGCAGAAATTTGCAAAAGCTATGTTTGAAAGTTGAATCATTTATCGTGGGAAAGTTTGGCTTCAAGGCCCTAATTACTCTGCAATTCCTATTCTGTTCTGGGTGCTGAGGTTTGCCAGAAAGAGCGCCAGACTGTTTATCAGCTGTATTTCTCTTGGCCTAGTTCCAGTCTAATTCACATTCTCTTATAGATTGTCTCGTGTTCTCATTGTAGTGCACTTTGGTTCATCCTTTGGGGTCTGGATCCTTGACTGTTTGCTTCCCACTTCTGCCATCATATCTAATCTTCTTTCATTCTGCAGACATGTCAGAGTCATCCAAGTTGAGAGTGCTCCACTCCAGTCTGACATGGCTCCACTCGAGTCTGACATGGCTCCACTCCAGTCTATGGCTCCACTCGAGTCTGACATGGCTCCACTCCAGTCTGACATGGCTCCACTCCAGTCTGACATGGCTCCACTCCAGTCTGACATGGCTCCACTTGAGTCTGACATGGCTCCACTTGAGTCTGACATGGCGCCACTCCAGTCTGACATGGCTCCACTTGAGTCTGACATGGCTCCACTCCAGTCTGACATGGCTCCACTTGAGTCTGACATGGCTCCACTTGAGTCTGACATGGCTCCACTCCAGTCTGACATGGCTCCACTTGAGTCTGACATGGCTCCACTCCAGTCTGACATGGCTCCACTTGAGTCTGACATGGCTCCACTCCAGTCTGACATGGCTCCACTTGAGTCTGACATGGCTCCACTCGAGTCTGACATGGCTCCACTTGAGTCTGACATGGCTCCACTTGAGTCTGACATGGCTCCACTCCAGTCTGACATGGCTCTACTCGAGTCTGACATGGCTCCACTCGAGTCTGACATGGCTCCACTCGAGTCTGACATGGCTCCACTCGAGTCTGACATGGCACTCAAGTCTGACATGGCTGAGCCATCCAATTTGAGAGTGCTCCACTTGAGTCAGATATTGTCTGATTGCAGACCTTGTCTCTTCTCGTTATTTGGAGCACCTTCCTTAGCTATCTCACGTGTGAGTCTAGGAGCTAGCTTGATTGTTGTCATTGCCCATGACTCGCATCCATAAGTCAAAACTAGCCCATAGGGGGAGTGGTTTTACTATTTGATCCAATGATCATACATCTAGTTTACCCGTGTATATTCAATACACACTCGACTGCAGCACATAATACGAAAGGTATGTGTAACGGAATAAACAGTATATTGGTGAAATACATAACGTGAGTTAACAAAGCTTTTCCTTCTCCAATTTCCAGCTCCAGATCAACTCCTGTTAAAGCTCCACACTAATAAATAATCTTGATGATAAATCCTTGCTGTCACAGAGAGTTTTGTTATGGCATTTACCATGTTTAGACCATTTTAGCTCAGTTGTTTTAACCCATTCAATCCCAACCCGGATGGTCACTATCAATGAACTCCCAGCCCGGATGGTCACTATCAATGAACTCCCAGCCCGGATGGTCACTATCAATGAACTCCCAGCCCGGATGGTCACTATCAATGAACTCCCAGCCCGGATGGTCACTATCAATGAACTCCCAGCCCGGATGGTCACTATCAATGAACTCCCAGCCAGGATGGTCACTATCAATGAACTCCCAGCCCGGATGGTCACTATCAATGAACTCCCAGCCCGGATGGTCACTATCAATGAACTCCCAGCCCGGATGGTCACTATCAATGAACTCCCAGCCCGGATGGTCACTATCAATGAACTCCCAGCCCGGATGGTCACTATCAATGAACTCCCAGCCCGGATGGTCACTATCAATGAACTCCCAGCCCGGATGGTCACTATCAATGAACTCCCAGCCCGGATGGTCACTATCAATGAACTCCCAGCCCGGATGGTCACTATCAATGAACTCCCAACCCGGATGGTCACTATCAATGAACTCCCAGCCCGGATGGTCACTACCAATGAACTCCCAGCCCGGATGGTCACTATCAATGAACTCCCAGCCCGGATGGTCACTATCAATGAACTCCCAGCCCGGATGGTCACTATCAATGAACTCCCAGCCCGGATGGTCACTACCAATGAACTCCCAGCCCGGATGGTCACTATCAATGAACTCCCAGCCCGGATGGTCACTATCAATGAACTCCCAGCCCGGATGGTCACTATCAATGAACTCCCAGCCCGGATGGTCACTATCAATGAACTCCCAGCCCGGATGGTCACTATCAATGAACTCCCAGCCCGGATGGTCACTATCAATGAACTCCCAGCCCGGATGGTCACTACCAATGAACTCCCAGCCCGGATGGTCACTATCAATGAACTCCCAGCCCGGATGGTCACTATCAATGAACTCCCAGCCCGGATGGTCACTATCAATGAACTCCCAGCCCGGCCGCCGTGGATTTACATGATTTTTTTCCTTACGATTTACTTGCAAATAAACATGCCAAATTTGGACCTAACATGACTGCCAGCTCCCGTTGCAGTTTACAGATGTTTCTATCACGTGTGGTGTTCAACCCGTGATTCTTTTAATAAGGCCTTCAGTTTTCTTCAAAACTTGGTGCAGACTGGAGATACTTATGAGGCAGATGATGGTGATAGAGAATTTGTTGATGGAGTTGCAGAGAATGAGAACGAATCGGACGTTGATGAGGAAGAAGTTCAGGATTTTGAAGATGAAAGTAGTGACACTGGCCTCACTAGTGATAACGAATTATCAGTAGAAGACAGTGACAACGTGACCCAACCAACAGCCAGGCGCAGTGGTGATAGAGAATGGTCAAAGCAACTGAGTATATCAGTATTGAATGATGTAGTGAGGAAACAGGTCCTGCAGATGAGATAGATCCAGAACAAGATTACTCTGCTTTTGTTTACCTTCCATTATTTCTATGTCAGACCTTTGTTTGCCTACTGGACAGAGCAAACCAATGCAATGGCCTGCATCAGAATTTTAGAAAAACCAGATCCTGTTTCTCCTGATAACATGAAGGACTGTCTTTATGTTTGGGGTCCATCAGTTACCCCCCTCCTACAGAATGTTTTGGTCTAACCCTCCTACAGAATGTTTTGGTCTAACCCTCCTACAGAATGTTTTGGTCTAACCCTCCTACAGAATGTTTTGGTCTAACCCTCCTCCTACAGAATGTTTTGGTCTAACCCTCCTACAGAATGTTTTGGTCTAACCCTCCTACAGAATGTTTTGGTCTAACCCTCCTACAGAATGTTTTGGTCTAACCCTCCTACAGAATGTTTTGGTCTAACCCTCCTACAGAATGTTTTGGTCTAACCCTCCTACAGAATGTTTTGATCTAACCCTCCTCCTACAGAATGTTTTGGTCTAACCCTCCTACAGAATGTTTTGGTCTAACCCTCCTACAAAATGTTTTGGTCTAACCCTCCTCCTACAGAATGTTTTGGTCTAACCCTCCTACAGAATGTTTTGGTCTAACCCTCCTACAGAATGTTTTGGTCTAACCCTCCTACAGAATGTTTTGGTCTAACCCTCCTACAGAATGTTTTGGTCTAACCCTCCTACAGAATGTTTTGGTCTAACCCTCCTACAAAATGTTTTGGTCTAACCCTCCTACAGAATGTTTTGGTCTAACCCTCCTCCTACAGAATGTTTTGGTCTAACCCTCCTCCAGAATGTTTTGGTCTAACCCTCCTCCTACAGAATGTTTTGGTCTAACCCTCCTACAGAATGTTTTGATCTAACCCTCCTACAGAATGTTTTGGTCTAACCCTCCTCCTACAGAATGTTTTGGTCTAACCCTCCTCCTACAGAATGTTTTGATCTAACCCTCCTACAGAATGTTTTGGTCTAACCCTCCTACAGAATGTTTTGGTCTAACCCTCCTCCTACAGAATGTTTTGGTCTAACCCTCCTACAGAATGTTTTGGTCTAACCCTCCTACAGAATGTTTTGATCTAACCCTCCTCCTACAGAATGTTTTGGTCTAACCCTCCTACAAAATGTTTTGGTCTAACCCTCCTACAGAATGTTTTGGTCTAACCCTCCTACAGAATGTTTTGGTCTAACCCTCCTACAGAATGTTTTGGTCTAACCCTCCTACAAAATGTTTTGGTCTAACCCTCCTACAGAATGTTTTGGTCTAACCCTCCTACAGAATGTTTTGGTCTAACCCTCCTCCTACAAAATGTTTTGGTCTAACCCTCCTCCTACAGAATGTTTTGGTCTAACCCCCCTCCTACAGAATGTTTTGGTCTAACCCTCCTACAGAATGTTTTGGTCTAACCCTCCTACAGAATGTTTTGGTCTAACCCTCCTACAGAATGTTTTGGTCTAACCCTCCTCCTACAGAATGTTTTGGTCTAACCCTCCTACAGAATGTTTTGGTCTAACCCTCCTCCTACAGAATGTTTTGGTCTAACCCTCCTACAGAATGTTTTGGTCTAACCCTCCTACAGAATGTTTTGGTCTAACCCTCCTCCTACAGAATGTTTTGGTCTAACCCTCCTACAGAATGTTTTGGTCTAACCCTCCTACAGAATGTTTTGGTCTAACCCTCCTACAGAATGTTTTGGTCTAACCCTCCTACAGAATGTTTTGGTCTAACCCTCCTACAGAATGTTTTGGTCTAACCCTCCTACAGAATGTTTTGGTCTAACCCCCCTCCTACAGAATGTTTTGGTCTAACCCTCCTACAGAATGTTTTGGTCTAACCCTCCTCCTACAGAATGTTTTGGTCTAACCCTCCTACAGAATGTTTTGGTCTAACCCTCCTACAGAATGTTTTGGTCTAACCCTCCTACAGAATGTTTTGGTCTAACCCTCCTACAGAATGTTTTGGTCTAACCCTCCTACAGAATGTTTTGGTCTAACCCTCCTCCTACAGAATGTTTTGGTCTAACCCTCCTACAGAATGTTTTGGTCTAACCCTCCTACAGAATGTTTTGGTCTAACCCTCCTACAGAATGTTTTGATCTAACCCTCCTCCTACAGAATGTTTTGGTCTAACCCTCCTCCTACAGAATGTTTTGATCTAACCCTCCTCCTACAGAATGTTTTGGTCTAACCCTCCTCCTACAGAATGTTTTGGTCTAACCCTCCTCCTACAGAATGTTTTGGTCTAACCCTCCTCCTACAGAATGTTTTGATCTAACCCTCCTCCTACAGAATGTTTTGGTCTAACCCTCCTCCTACAGAATGTTTTGATCTAACCCTCCTACAGAATGTTTTGGTCTAACCCTCCTACAGAATGTTTTGGTCTAACCCTCCTACAGAATGTTTTGGTCTAACCCTCCTACAAAATGTTTTGGTCTAACCCTCCTACAGAATGTTTTGATCTAACCCTCCTCCTACATAATGTTTTGATCTAACCCTCCTCCTACAGAATGTTTTGGTCTAACCCTCCTACATAATGTTTTGATCTAACCCTCCTCCTACAAAATGTTTTGGTCTAACCCTCCTACAGAATGTTTTGATCTAACCCTCCTCCTACAGAATGTTTTGATCTAACCCTCCTACAGAATGTTTTGGTCTAACCCTCCTACAGAATGTTTTGGTCTAACCCTCCTACAAAATGTTTTGGTCTAACCCTCCTACAGAATGTTTTGATCTAACCCTCCTCCTACATAATGTTTTGATCTAACCCTCCTCCTACAGAATGTTTTGATCTAACCCTCCTCCTACAGAATGTTTTGGTCTAACCCTCCTCCTACAAAATGTTTTGGTCTAACCCTCCTACAGAATGTTTTGATCTAACCCTCCTCCTACAGAATGTTTTGATCTAACCCTCCTCCTACAGAATGTTTTGGTCTAACCCTCCTACAGAATGTTTTGGTCTAACCCTCCTACAAAATGTTTTGATCTAACCCTCCTCCTACAAAATGTTTTGGTCTAACCCTCCTACAAAATGTTTTGATCTAACCCTCCTACAGAATGTTTTGATCTAACCCTCCTACAAAATGTTTTGATCTAACCCTCCTCCTACAAAATGTTTTGGTCTAACCCTCCTACAGAATGTTTTGGTCTAACCCTCCTACAAAATGTTTTGATCTAACCCTCCTCCTACAAAATGTTTTGGTCTAACCCTCCTACAGAATGTTTTGATCTAACCCTCCTCCTACAAAATGTTTTGGTCTAACCCTCCTACAGAATGTTTTGATCTAACCCTCCTACAGAATGTTTTGATCTAACCCTCCTACAAAATGTTTTGATCTAACCCTCCTCCTACAAAATGTTTTGGTCTAACCCTCCTACAGAATGTTTTGGTCTAACCCTCCTACAAAATGTTTTGATCTAACCCTCCTCCTACAAAATGTTTTGGTCTAACCCTCCTACAAAATGTTTTGATCTAACCCTCCTCCTACAAAATGTTTTGGTCTAACCCTCCTACAGAATGTTTTGGTCTAACCCTCCTACAAAATGTTTTGATCTAACCCTCCTCCTACAGAATGTTTTGGTCTAACCCTCCTACAAAATGTTTTGATCTAACCCTCCTCCTACAAAATGTTTTGGTCTAACCCTCCTACAAAATGTTTTGATCTAACCCTCCTCCTACAAAATGTTTTGGTCTAACCCTCCTACAAAATGTTTTGATCTAACCCTCCTCCTACAAAATGTTTTGGTCTAACCCTCCTACAGAATGTTTTGGTCTAACCCTCCTACAGAATGTTTTGGTCTAACCCTCCTACAGAATGTTTTGGTCTAACCCTCCTACAGAATGTTTTGGTCTAACCCTCCTACAAAATGTTTTGGTCTAACCCTCCTACAAAATGTTTTGATCTAACCCTCCTACAGAATGTTTTGATCTAACCCTCCTACAGAATGTTTTGATCTAACCCTCCTACAGAATGTTTTGATCTAACCCTCCTACAGAATGTTTTGGTCTAACCCTCCTACAGAATGTTTTGATCTAACCCTCCTACAGAATGTTTTGGTCTAACCCTCCTACAGAATGTTTTGGTCTAACCCTCCTACAGAATGTTTTGATCTAACCCTCCTACAGAATGTTTTGATCTAACCCTCCTCCTACAAAATGTTTTGATCTAACCCTCCTACAGAATGTTTTGATCTAACCCTCCTACAAAATGTTTTGATCTAACCCTCCTACAGAATGTTTTGGTCTAACCCTCCTACAGAATGTTTTGATCTAACCCTCCTACAGAATGTTTTGGTCTAACCCTCCTCCTACAGAATGTTTTGGTCTAACCCTCCTCCTACAGAATGTTTTGGTCTAACCCTCCTCCTACAGAATGTTTTGGTCTAACCCTCCTACAGAATGTTTTGATCTAACCCTCCTACAGAATGTTTTGATCTAACCCTCCTCCTACAGAATGTTTTGGTCTAACCCTCCTACAGAATGTTTTGGTCTAACCCTCCTACAGAATGTTTTGATCTAACCCTCCTACAGAATGTTTTGATCTAACCCTCCTCCTACAGAATGTTTTGGTCTAACCCTCCTACAGAATGTTTTGGTCTAACCCTCCTCCTACAGAATGTTTTGGTCTAACCCTCCTACAGAATGTTTTGGTCTAACCCTCCTACAGAATGTTTTGGTCTAACCCTCCTACAGAATGTTTTGGTCTAACCCTCCTCCTACAGAATGTTTTGGTCTAACCCTCCTACAGAATGTTTTGGTCTAACCCTCCTACAAAATGTTTTGATCTAACCCTCCTACAGAATGTTTTGATCTAACCCTCCTCCTACAGAATGTTTTGGTCTAACCCTCCTACAGAATGTTTTGGTCTAACCCTCCTACAAAATGTTTTGATCTAACCCTCCTACAGAATGTTTTGATCTAACCCCCCTCCTACAGAATGTTTTGATCTAACCCTCCTCCTACAGAATGTTTTGGTCTAACCCTCCTCCTACAGAATGTTTTGATCTAACCCTCCTCCTACAGAATGTTTTGATCTAACCCTCCTCCTACAGAATGTTTTGGTCTAACCCTCCTACAGAATGTTTTGGTCTAACCCTCCTACAAAATGTTTTGATCTAACCCTCCTACAGAATGTTTTGATCTAACCCTCCTCCTACAGAATGTTTTGGTCTAACCCTCCTACAGAATGTTTTGGTCTAACCCTCCTACAGAATGTTTTGATCTAACCCTCCTACAGAATGTTTTGATCTAACCCTCCTACAAAATGTTTTGGTCTAACCCTCCTACAGAATGTTTTGGTCTAACCCTCCTCCTACAAAATGTTTTGATCTAACCCTCCTCCTACAGAATGTTTTGGTCTAACCCTCCTACAGAATGTTTTGATCTAACCCTCCTACAGAATGTTTTGATCTAACCCTCCTCCTACAGAATGTTTTGGTCTAACCCTCCTACAGAATGTTTTGGTCTAACCCTCCTCCTACAGAATGTTTTGGTCTAACCCTCCTACAGAATGTTTTGGTCTAACCCTCCTCCTACAGAATGTTTTGGTCTAACCCTCCTCCTACAGAATGTTTTGATCTAACCCTCCTCCTACAGAATGTTTTGGTCTAACCCTCCTACAGAATGTTTTGGTCTAACCCTCCTACAGAATGTTTTGATCTAACCCTCCTACAGAATGTTTTGATCTAACCCTCCTACAGAATGTTTTGATCTAACCCTCCTACAGAATGTTTTGATCTAACCCTCCTACAGAATGTTTTGATCTAACCCTCCTCCTACAGAATGTTTTGGTCTAACCCTCCTACAGAATGTTTTGGTCTAACCCTCCTCCTACAGAATGTTTTGGTCTAACCCTCCTACAGAATGTTTTGGTCTAACCCTCCTCCTACAGAATGTTTTGGTCTAACCCTCCTCCTACAAAATGTTTTGGTCTAACCCTCCTCCTACAGAATGTTTTGGTCTAACCCTCCTACAGAATGTTTTGGTCTAACCCTCCTCCTACAGAATGTTTTGGTCTAACCCTCCTCCTACAGAATGTTTTGGTCTAACCCTCCTCCTACAGAATGTTTTGGTCTAACCCTCCTCCTACAAAATGTTTTGGTCTAACCCTCCTCCTACAGAATGTTTTGATCTAACCCTCCTACAGAATGTTTTGGTCTAACCCTCCTCCTACAAAATGTTTTGGTCTAACCCTCCTACAGAATGTTTTGGTCTAACCCTCCTACAGAATGTTTTGGTCTAACCCTCCTACAGAATGTTTTGGTCTACTGATCAATTATTGAATGTGTCTGCAGTGTCAAGTGTAATGTCAAGAAATAGATTTGAAAGTATCAGCAAATATTTGCACTTCAATGATAATTCCAAATTCATTCCACGAGGACAAGATGGAATTTGTAAGATTAAACCTCTATTTGATCTTATTCTAGCCAAGTCCAGAGAACTAATGAGGCCTGAACAGGATATTGGTGTTGGTGAAGCTTTGGTTGCTTTTACAGGAATACTCCAGTTCAAGCAATATATAAAAAAACAAACCCTGTCCTTGAATTAAAATTTGGTGTACTGCAGTCCTACTACCAGATACCTCTATAACTTTGAGGACTGGAAAGTCAGACAAGAAGATGAAAGATGAACTAGTTGCAATGAACCACGGGAGATTGCTTTGCAGCTTTTCACTTGAACATTTATCAGCAAAATTGACAAGTGAAACAGACATTTTATATTGACACATTTTGTTTTTCTTCACTTGTTTAATTTTTCGCATCCAACATACATGACATTCACAAAAAACATGTGCACAGATCAGTAGTACCTCTTCAATTTATCAGTAAACTATAGTTTGAATCACACAAATAAATTACAAATTGTATTTTTTATTAATTTTATTTGCAAAAGTACGTCTAAATTTTGCTGAGTTATTCCCGTTGCCCTGTGAATTCAGTTGTGAGTTTTTCTGAGCAGCTGGGATTGAATGGGTTAATAAATTATATTTTGATATACGGAATTCTGGTGCCTAGCCCGGACTGAAATACATACCTGTAAAAAAGATCCAGAACTGGAAAGAATTCATAAAGTCCACTACAGATAGTTAAATAAGGTTCAGCTGGTACAGAATAGAAGAGGTGAGATGCTATGACAAGATCACTAATGTGGACCTGACAAAAACAAGAGATGAGATCACTAATGTGGACCAGACAAAAACAGGAGATGAGATCACTAATGTGGACCAGACAAAAACAAGAGATGAGATCACTAATGTGGACCAGACAAAAACAAGAGATGAGATCACTAATGTGGACCAGACAAAAACAAGAGATGAGATCACTAATGTGGACCAGACAAAAACAAGAGATGAGATCACTAATGTGGACCAGACAAAAACAGGAACAAGAGATGAGATCACTAATGTGGACCAGACAAAAACAAGAGATGAGATCACTAATGTGGACCAGACAAAAACAGGAGATGAGATCACTAATGTGGACCAGACAAAAACAGGAGAGGAGATCACTAATGTGGACCAGACAAAAACAAGAGATGAGATCACTAATGTGGACCAGACAAAAACAAGAGATGAGATCACTAATGTGGACCAGACAAAAACAAGAGATGAGATCACTAATGTGGACCAGACAAAAACAAGAGATGAGATCACTAATGTGGACCAGACAAAAACAGGAACAAGAGATGAGATCACTAATGTGGACCAGACAAAAAACAGGAACATGAGATGAGATCACTAATGTGGACCAGACAAAAACAGGAACATGAGATGAGATCACTAATGTGGACCAGACAAAAACAGGAGATGAGATCACTAATGTGGACCAGACAAAAACATGAGATGAGATCACTAATGTGGACCAGACAAAAACAGGAGATGAGATCACTAATGTGGACCAGACAAAAACAGGAGATGAGATCACTAATGTGGACCAGACAAAAACAGGAGATGAGATCACTAATGTGGACCAGACAAAAACAGGAGATGAGATCACTAATGTGGACCAGACAAAAACAGGAACAGGAGATGAGATCACTAATGTGGACCAGACAAAAACATGAGATGAGATCACTAATGTGGACCAGACAAAAACAGGAGATGAGATCACTAATGTGGACCAGACAAAAACAGGAGATGAGATCACTAATGTGGACCAGACAAAAACAGGAACATGAGATGAGATCACTAATGTGGACCAGACAAAAACAGGAGATGAGATCACTAATGTGGACCAGACAAAAAACAGGAACATGAGATGAGATCACTAATGTGGACCAGACAAAAACAGGAACATGAGATGAGATCACTAATGTGGACCAAACAAAAACAGGAACAGGAGATGAGATCACTAATGTGGACCAGACAAAAACAGGAGATGAGATCACTAATGTGGACCAGACAAAAACAGGAGATGAGATCACTAATGTGGACCAGACAAAAACAGGAGATGAGATCACTAATGTGGACCAGACAAAAACAGGAGATGAGATCACTAATGTGGACCAGACAAAAACAGGAACATGAGATGAGATCACTAATGTGGACCAGACAAAAACAGGAGATGAGATCACTAATGTGGACCAGACAAAAACAGGAACAGGAGATGAGATCACTAATGTGGACCAGACAAAAACAGGAACAAGAGATGAGATCACTAATGTGGACCAGACAAAAACAGGAGATGAGATCACTAATGTGGACCAGACAAAAACAGGAGATGAGATGACAAGACATTACCTATGGATATGACATCCATTAAGGAAATCTGCTGATAGCATAATAAAACAGTCAGTGTTCTGGAACCCCCATGGGAAGAGAAATAGTGAGAGATCAAAACAGACATGGAAAAGATAAGGAAGGCGAGGAGTGAGCTGATACAGATTGCTCAGCACTAGAGTCAGAGGATAGCACCGGGAGAAGAGACTGGGCAGTTTAATACCATGAGATGGGCCAGTGTTCATGAGCTTCATTCAATAAGTGGGCCAGGGTTGACAGCATCCAACGACTGCTTCCATCAGAGTCAGTGGACCAGAGCTGACAGCAACTGCTTCCATCAGAGTCAGTGGACCAGAGCTGACAGCAACTGCTTCCATCAGGGTTAGTGGACCAGAGCTAACAGCAGCCAGTGACTGCCTTTATCGGTGTCAGTGGACCAGAGCTGACAGCGGCCAGCGACTGCCTTCATTAAGGTGTAAGTGATCCAGAGCTGATCAAGCCTTTATTCCGCCTCCAAATGACAGCCTAGGAAGCAGGCTGCACTACTGTAGCCTGGCTAAGAGAATATGGAATGCAAACCCGGTACTCAAAATAGCCAGCCAAAATTGGATCTGTCGGGCCTAAAGGCACATATATTGCAGCCTCGCTGTAAACTATGACACATCCTTTCTAAGACTAATGCTGGGGGAAGAAGAAGCAAAAGATAACTTGTGACTTGAAAATCATGCTGCCATGATGTGGCATACCATGGGGGGGGGGGGGGGGGGCCCGCTGCAATCTTGGGACAGACCAGAATGTGGGTCCACCTCTCTGACAAGTGTTACCACTGAACTAAGCTTCTTGCTGAGAGTGGGTCAATGGGGAGCAGCTCATGGAAGTTCAGGTGTTATCATAATATCATGGAAGGGAGATCATGAGGTGGGATGGAGATCATGAGGTGGGATGGAGATCATGAGGTGGGAGGGAGATTGTGGGGTCGGAGGGAGATCATGGCGTGGAAGGGAGATTGTCGGGTGGGAGGACCATCATGGGGCGGAAAAGAGATCATGGGGTGGAAGGGAGATCATGAGATGGTAGGGAGATCATAGAGCGGAAAGGAGATCGTAGGGTGGAAGAGAGATCATGAGATGGTAGGGAGATCATGTGGCAGAAGGGAGATTGTGGGGTGGGAGAAAGATCATGGGGTGGAAGGGAGATTGTGGGGTGGAAGGGAGATCATGGGATGGAAGGGAGATCATGGAGTAGAAGGCAGATTGTGGGTTAGAAGGGAGATTATGGGGTGGAAGGGAGATCATGGGATTGAAGGGAGATCATGAGATAGGAGGGAGATAACATGATGGAAGATGGATCACATGATGGAAGGGAGATCATGGGATGAAAGGGAGTTCATGGGATGGAAGGAACATTATGGTATGGAAGTGAGATCATGGCATGGAAGGGATATAGGATGGTTAGGGAGATCATGTCCTAGAAAAGACATTGAGGAATGGAAGGGAGATCATGGCATGGAAGGGACGTTATGGCATAGAAGAGGGTTAAGTACAGAGCTGATGGACAGCACTAAAGGTATGAAGTTGTGGTGTTGACTGAACACAAACTCTTGATATGTGAATATTAATAAGTGAATACTGTGACAGTCTGTGGATGTTGTCCATGAGTGGAGATACAACATGTGAACTGACCAGGATTTCTGTGCCAGCTCTGATGTGGCGGTCAGCCCTGTAGTACATTTGGCCTTGATACAGAGACACCATGACACACTGCTCATCCTCCGACCTGGCAGTGTTCACGAGCCTCATCCAGTCAGACTCCACTGAGCCTTCACCATTCATGAAATAGGGCGCTCTCCCATCCTAGAAACAACATTAAAACTATCATGTATATATATCAATGAGCTAGCTAGTGTCATGTTTGCAGTCCTGTATCCATATGGAGGACCATCTTATTTGTGGTCAGGGTGGGAGGACCCTCTTATTTGTGGTCAGGGTGGGAGGACCCTCTTATTTGTGGTCAGGGTGGGAGGACCTTCTTATTTGTGGTCAGGTTGGGTGGACCCTCTTATTTGTGGTCAGGGTGGGAGAAACCTCTTATTCATGGTCAGGGTGGGAGGACCCTTATATTTGTGGTCAGGGTGGGAGGACACTCTTATTAGTGGTCAGGGTGGAAGGACCCTCTTATTTGTGGTCAGAGTGGGAGGACCCTCTTATTTGTGGTCAGAGTGGGAGGACCCTCTTATTTGTGGTCAGGGTGGTGCTAGTATGTGTGTAAATATTTGTGGTCAAGGTGTTGCTCTTACCTGACCTACCACCAGTCTCACATCTGACCTACCACCAGTCTCACATCTGACCTACCACCAGTCTCACATCTGACCTACCACCAGTCTCACATCTGACCTACCACCAGTCTCACATCTGACCTACCACCAGTCTCACACCTGACCTACCACCAGTCTCACACCTCACATCTGACCTACCACCAGTCTCACATCTGACCTACCACCAGTCTCACATCTGACCTACCACCAGTCTCACACCTCACATCTGACCTACCACCAGTCTCACACCTGACCTACCACCAGTCTCACATCTGACCTACCACCAGCCTCACACCTCACATCTGACCTACCACCAGTCTCACATCTGACCTACCACCAGTCTCACACCTCACATCTGACCTACCACCAGTCTCACACCTGACCTACCACCAGCCTCACACCTCACATCTGACCTACCACCAGTCTCACATCTGACCTACCACCAGTCTCACATCTGACCTACCACCAGTCTCACATCTGACCTACCACCAGTCTCACATCTGACCTACCACCAGTCTCACACCTGACCTACCACCAGTCTCACACCTCACATCTGACCTACCACCAGTCTCACATCTGACCTACCACCAGTCTCACACCTCACATCTGACCTACCACCAGTCTCACATCTGACCTACCACTAATCTCACACCTCTCACCTGACCTACCCCTAATCTCACACCTCACACCTGACCTACCACCAGCCTCACACCTGGCCTACAACTAATCTCACACCTCGCCTACCACCAGCCTCACACCTGACCTACCACCAGTCTCACACCTTGCCTACCACCAGCCTCACACCTGGCCTACAACTAATCTCACACCTCACCTACCACCAGCCTCCCACCTGACCTACCACCAGCCTCACACCTGATCTACCACCAGCCTCACACCTGATCTACCACCAGCCTCACACCTGGCCTACAACTAATCTCACACCTCACCTACCACTAGCCTCCCACCTGACCTACCACCAGCCTCACACCTGATCTACCACCAGCCTCACACCTGATCTACCACCAGCCTCACACCTGGCCTACAACTAATCTCACACCTCGCCTACCACCAGCCTCACACCTGACCTACCACCAGTCTCACACCTGACCTACCACCAGCCTCACACCTGACCTACCACCAGCCTCACACCTGGCCTACAACTAATCTCACACCTCGCCTACCACCAGCCTCACACCTGACCTACCACCAGCCTCACACCTGACCTACCACCAGCCTCACACCTTGCCTACCACCAGCCTCACACCTGACCTACCACCAGCCTCACACCTGACCTACCACCAGCCTCACACCTTGCCTACCACCAGCCTCACACCTGACCTACCACCAGCCTCACACCTTGCCTACCACCAGCCTCACACCTGATCTACCACCAGTCTCACACCTGGCCTACCACTAATCTCACACCTGGCCTACAACTAATCTCACACCTCGCCTACCACCAACGTCACACCTGACCTACCACCAGCCTCACACCTGACCTACCACCAGCCTCACACCTGACCTACCACCAGCCTCACACCTTGCCTACCACCAGCCTCACACCTGACCTACCACCAGTCTCTGACCTCACACCTGACCTACCACCAGTCTCTGACCTCACACCTGACCTACCACCAGCCAGTCTCTCACCTCCATGGTTATAAGGTAAGATGACACTATTATGTTCAGAATAAAGCTCTGCCACAACAAACACAACCATGTACCTGCAGGCAATCATCCGACTCCATATCATCATCCATTTCTGTCTTGATTATGGTTGGTCCAAACATGGAATTGGCAGGAAAGTCTCTCAGAGCAAACACACCCAGTCCTGCCTTTGGTATGGTGGACTTCCTGATGACCAGTCCTTCTGGCAGTACTGGCAAGGTCCCATTGGACACAACGTCAGATTCCTGTCAGCAATATGTGGTGGTAGAAGAATGTCTCAAAGAAAATTGAAATAGAAAAAAATACTAAAGTTACAAATGTTTGGTAAGTCTTCGATTTCTAATCACGGGAGAAAATGTGTGATGGGGGAATATGATCCGTCCATGCCACAGTATCTAGATGACACAAGAAGATTGGTAGAGGGTTGAGCTGCCTATGTAAAGTTTGTAGGGGCTCCAGAAATGGGGAACTTGTCATATTTACAAGCAGGAGTGATGGTGACAGAAGTACCTCGTGACCAACGACCATATTGGATAGGAGAAGCTTAGGGAGAAACAGAAGAGTCTGATAATGGCGGAAACACAAGGCATTACAGACAGAGCTGATGATATTGTCTTTTGAAAGATACAGTGGACTTAGCTCAGTGAACGAGAGAGCACGGGACGTAAGGTCTAACTGTGGATTTGCACTAATAACCTGATTGGACAAAGATAGTGGCCGGATGTCATTGATGAAACGTTGTTGGAAAACGTATCTGTGGGTTCCATTGCTTCTGCTCGTGAGCCTGCTGAAAATGACCAAACAAATTGGAGACATCTAAAGAGCGGTCACATAGCCTGTCTCGAACGCTGTCCCTGTCAGATAAGTTAGGCTGGTCATCCATAGCCTCCATAACAGAAACAAGAGCTGCTGCCTAAAACCCCAGGCAGCACATTACTCTAAAATGCATGAGATCTTAAATTCCATAGAGGAAACTAGATGGACGTAAGCTACCAATACGTTTCCAGAGACAAGTACCACAAGAGAGTAAGATGATTTAGCTGCAATTGTTAGGGAGGTTAGGAATAAAAGACATCAAACTGGATATTAAATCCAGAGGTTAGATCCAGTTTTTACTAAAAATCCTCTGATAAGCAGAAATGAGTCAGCTTAATAGATAAATGGTGTGAGTACTTGATTATGCAATCAAGGATTATCCATGTGTTTTTATTATGAAAGAATCCGTTTTCGAGTTTTCTGATGTTTTCATGGGGGAAATAATGAACAAAAGGGGGATTAGTCTACTATATCCTACAGTCATTCAAAACTGGCTGACGAGAAGACAGAAACTGCTACATATCGTTACAATAAATGGTCCCGTAACCAGATGCAGCCAGAAATGTATATTAATGATATGACCATTTTTTCAGAACATAATAGTGTCATCTTACATTAGAACCTTACTTAAACTCTGTCTGAAAACTCTTACCTGCTTGCTCAGCTAAAGATGATCTTCCACCCTTCTAAGTTACCGCTAGCCTACAGTGGTCAAGTTGGTTTGGGGACCAACTGGCAGAAATTCGTTGCCTAGAACTATTACTACAACCTGACATTATCACGTCACATATGTGACTGTCACAAATGTCTTAGCTGCTATTTTATTCCTGGATCACATGATGAGGTCTTCCACACAGGAAGGATTATTCCTGTATCATATGATGAGGTCTTCCACACAGGAAGGATTATTCCTGTATCATATGATGAGGTCTTCCACACAGGAAGGATTATTCCTGTATCATATGATGAGGTCTTCCACACAGGAAGGATTATTCCTGTATCATATGATGAGGTCTTCCACACAGGAAGGATTATTCCTGTATCATATGATGAGGTCTTCCACACAGGAAGGATTATTCCTGTATCATATGATGAGGTCTTCCACACAGGAAGGATTATTCCTGTATCATATGATGAGGTCTTCCACACAGGAAGGATGAGTTATTGATTTCTCAAATACTTCAACAGCTAAGCCTCTCTTTGACCAGAGCACCTCATTGGCCGGCTCATCTATGTTCAGTTTTAGAACGGAGGATGAAAGCGCTTTTGTGAGTAAGTATTATATGTTCCTATAACATAATCATGGATTCTGTTCATATATCTATACGAACATATAACATGACAATGGGTTTTTCCATACATCTAAAAATATATCTATACGTACATACAATACCTACTCCAGCCCTCCTAAAGTAAGTTTAACTCTTCAATTGGATAACTGGCTATAGTCAGTATAGCCAGTTATCCAATTGAAGAGTTAAACTTACTATTTAATTTTTATTGAAATGGCCTAGTTCCCTCTATTTGTTCATATTTATAAACAGCATCAGTTCCCTCCTTGTACACATTTATAAACAGCATCAGTTCCTTCCATGTACATATTTATAAACAGCATCAGTTCCTTCCCTGTACATATTTATAAACAGCGTCAGTTCCTTCCATGAACATATTTATAAATAGCATCAGTTCCTTCCATCAACATATTTATAAATAGCATCAGTTCCTTCCATGTACATATTTATAAACAGCATCAGTTCCTTCCATGTACATATTTATAAATAGCATCAGTTCCTTCCATGTACATATTTATAAATAGCATCAGTTCCTTCCATGTACATATTTATAAATATCATCAGTTCCCTCCATGTACATATTTATAAATAGCATAAGTTCCTTCCATGTACATATTTATAAATATCATCAGTTCCCTCCATGTACATATTTATAAATAGCATAAGTTCCCTCCATGTACATATTTATAAACATCATCAGTTACCTCCATGTACATATTTATAAATAGCATAAGTTCCTTCCATGTACATATTTATAAATATCATCAGTTCCCTCCATGTACATATTTATAAATAGCGTCAGTTCCCTCCATGTACATATTTATAAATGCTATTTGCCCAATATATACAAATTCGAATATTCTTGTTCTCTTCTGAGGTTTGACATCTTGACAGAAAGAAAGCAGAGATAGCTGCTTGTTTCTTTCTATCATGTTGGATTTCATTCTTTGAACCTGCCAGCTATTAATGTCTATATTTATTGTACAACTGAGCTGCCAGTTGGTATCAATATTGGACAAATGGAAAATGGCTGACAGAACTGACTTTATTGTACCTGTCCGACACATTATGCTTAGTCGTGTTCAATGTTGAAAGTGTGGACGGGGACCAAGATGCAGCAACGGTTTGCTGACAGCAACAGGTGACTCATAGCTGGTTACATGCATAAAGGTCAGTCAGCCACAGCCAACCTCCGAGAGCAGACCTGGAATCAGGCTGCACTAGGATAGTCTCGATACGAGAATAGGATTGAAGTGGGAAGGCAACCTGGTACCAAAAAATGCCAGTTCCAATTGAATGTGTTGGGCAGAAAGACGCAAGACATTGACGGACAGCAGGACTAACAGACAGCAGGACATTGACAGACAGCAGGACTGACAGACAGCAGGACATTGACAGACAGCAGGACATTGACAGATAGAAGGACATTGACAGACAGAAGGACATTGACAGATAGAAGGACATTGACAGACAGACAAGGACATTGACAGACAGAAGGACATTGACAGACAGACAAGGACATTGACAGACAGAAAGACATTGACAGACAGCAGGACATTGACAGACAGCAGGACATTGACAGACAGAAGGGACATTGACAGACAGCAGGACATTGACAGACAAAAGGACATTGACAGACAGCAGAGCTAGCTCGCTGGGTGAATTTTTGTGAACAGAATTTGACGAGATATAAAAATGAATCATTATAAAACTGGACCCTACAGTATTCACATGCATTAAGTCTGTCAGCTCCAATAAAAGTACTATTGAATGCTTTACCTCAGCATTATCAACATAGATTAGTGCTTCATGGGTTGGGCAGACCCCGAGGTTGCTCTGCTTGCAGTCCACACAATCTGGATAAATACATGAATAAATTGTCATTAAGTCAGACCAGTGATCTCTACCCAACATATTATGTTACAGTCATTAAGTCAGACCAGTGATCTCTACCCAACATGTTATGTTACAGTCATTAAGTCAGACCAGTGATCCCTACCCAACATGTTATGTTACAGTTATTAAGTCAGACCAGTGATCCCTACCCAACATGTTATGTTACAGTTATTAAGTCAGACCAGTGATCCCTACCCAACATGTTATGTTACAGTCATTAAGTCAGACCAGTGATCCCTACCCAACATGTTATGTTACAGTTATTAAGTCAGACCAGTGATCCCTACCCAACATGTTATGTTACAGTCATTAAGTCAGACCAGTGATCCCTACCCAACATGTTATGTTACAGTTATTAAGTCAGACCAGTGATCCCTACCCAACATGTTATGTTACAGTTATTAAGTCAGACCAATGATCCCTACCCAACATGTTATGTTACAGTTATTAAGTCAGACCAGTGATCCCTACCCAACATGTTATGTTACAGTTATTAAGTCAGACCAATGATCCCTACCCAACATGTTATGTTACAGTTATTAAGTCAGACCAGTGATCCCTACCCAACATGTTATGTTACAGTTATTAAGTCAGACCAATGATCCCCCCTACCCAACAATTTATTTTCTGGGAAAACAACAATTGTCGGAGATAGTAGATACCACTGACCATGAAAAGCATAGCTTGTAGAAAAAACAGTTTATTCTCCCGATGTTGGGGAGGGCTATGAGTCGAGAGAGCGAGAGGCAATGTTGTTACTAGTTAACCCCCCTTCGTCGTTTGAGTGGTCGAGAATGGTATGTCGGCACAATTAGAATGACAGAACGGTAGGTAGATGGTGAGTCACAGCAACATGTCCAGACAATTTGTCCAGGACAAAATGGGAGGAGTCAAGATATGATTGACAGATGGGAGGTCGGCTCAGAGCCAGTATCTTAGTTTGACGGGGTGAGAATGGGTCTTTAAACGACTGAGCACAGTAGATGTAGACACTGGATTTTGAGGAGATCTAGAAGGCTGGCTCACTATTCCCCAGGGCATTGCACTTATGCATTTTGGAGTGAAATGGTGACCCTTTTATGATCGAAGACAGAACGTATCTATAGTCTTTACAGTGATTGCTCTGATTTGTGGGGATGAAAGACAAGAGAATTTACGCATGCAGAGGTCAAGTGAAATGTACCTTAAGAATCCTCAGAGAGAGTACACGCACGAACGCAGTAAGAAGCTATCATTACACTAGGCAGAACCAGCGACCACCAGAGATCAACATCAGCACCAACTACCAAGATGGGCACACAAGATTCCATAAAAGAGAGTATTTAAGTAGACAGAACAAGATTTAACTTAACTTAACATAAAGGGTTTAAAGTTTATTTGTAGAGTTTCATATGTGTATATTTCAATTGGACTACAGAACTTGGTTTGATAGTTTCAGGGATTCCATGCAACTCTTGCTAATATTCCCTGAGTTAGAAAGTTTCATATTTATTTAGTAAGTTAGGTTAGGTTGTTATCATTGTGTAACAAATACTCATTTTGTAATAAACAAATATCATGTTTAACCGAGGTTTTTAGTGTTTTGCTATGAGGAAATCTTATTGTCTAGTGTTAAATGTTGTAACACTCATAGTCTTAAGTAGACCTGCTATATATATATATATATATATATATGTAACGGGTAATCATGGTTCGATTCCGGAGAGGGAGCATGAGAAACGGCTACCACATCCAAGGAAGGCAGCAGGCGAGCAGCTTACCCACTCCCGGCACGGGGAGGCAGTGACGAAAAATAACAATACGGGACTCTTTCGAGGCCCCGTAATTGGAATGAGTACACTTTAAACCCTTTAACGAGGATCTATTGGAGGGCAAGTCTGGTGCCAGCAGCCGCGGTAATTCCAGCTCCAATAGCGTATATTAAAGTTGTTGCAGTTAAAAAGCTCGTAGTTGGATCTCAGGCGCAGGCGGGCGGTCCGGCTCGCGCCGGTTCACTGCCCGTTGTCTCCTGCCCTACCGTCTGCCGGCTATCTCCCACGGGTGCTCTTCGCTGAGCGTCCTGGGTGGCCGGCGCGTTTACTTTGAAAAAATTAGAGTGTTCAAAGCAGGCCTCGGCTGCCTGAATAATGGTGCATGGAATAATGGAATAGGACCTCGGTTCTATTTTGTTGGTTTTCGGAACTGGAGGTAATGATTAACAGGGACAAACGGGGACATTCGTATTGCGGCGTTAGAGGTGAAATTCTTTGATCGCCGCAAAACGAGCTACTGCGAAAGCATTTGTCAAGAATGTTTTCATTAATCAAGAACGAAAGTCAGAGGCGCGAAGACGATCAGATACCGTCGTAGTTCTGACCATAAACGATGCCGACTAGCGATCCGCAGGAGTTGCTTCGATGACTCTGCGGGCAGCTTCCGGGAAACCAAAGTGTTTGGGTTCCGGTGGAAGTATGGTTGCAAAGCTGAAACTTAAAGAAATTGACGGAAGGGCACCACCAGGAGTGGAACCTGCGGCTTAATTTGACTCGACACGGCCAACACTGAAATGACTGACATGCCGAGACCACTTTCCTTGGGTCAAATATGGAACTGGTGCTGGATTTAGACCCTCAGAAATCTGGGGTTATGCTTTCTGTGGCTCGGTTTGTCTGCATTCAGTGTTTGATAAAGGAATTGACGGAACAGCACTATCAGGAGTGGAACCTGAGGCTTAAATTGACTTAACACGTCAATACTGTAGAATGGCTGTCAAAAGAGAGCACCTTCGTGGGGTCTAATAGTGAACATGTGCTGGAATTAGACCCACGGAAGACAGGTCAGTCTCCAAACCCCCAAATGAAAGAGCGCCTGCTACGGTAATCTGGTCTTCCCCCTGCAGAAATCGCAGGCTCCAGAAACTTGGCCATTGACAAACTAAAAGCCCTCTATTGATACGTTCTGGCTAATATTGAACGGGTGCTGGAAATAGACCCTCGGAAGACAGGTCAGTTTTACCCTACTAATGACAGGGCGTTGCTACGGTAATCCTGCTAAACTCGAGAGGAGCCGCAGACATTTGGTTCACGTACTAGGCTGATAAGCCAACGGTGCGAGGTGAGGGATTACAGCCGAACGCCTCTAAGCCAAAAATCCCGCCCAAAAGCAGCTCAGCACGAATGCAAAGGGAGGCTTCGACATGGTGGGGACCTGGGGTCCACGCTCCAGCCCCACCCGGTCAAGCCGCAGAATGAGGTCTCTGCCGTCCGCTGATCAAAGCGGGCGGGAAGCTGCTCGATATTCACCCCATACGGCGATGAGGTATGAAATCATTTGTAGAAGACTTAGTTCTCGGTCGGGGTGCCCTAAACAGTAGATCAGCTACCTCACTGCGAACTGCTGAGACTCAACCCTTGACCATGAGATATGTCCGCTCCCCAGGCGAACAACATCTCCGTGCAAGACTAGGCTTGTCACCTGGTCAAATGCACTATTTCGAGAGGAATCACAGGTCGCTGACATTTGGTCCACGTGCTTGGCTGATAAGCTACCATCTGAGGGATTACGGCCGAACGCCTCTAAGCCAGAATCCCGCCCAAAATCTCAGCACCGCTGAGATGGGAGGCTACGACATGGCTGGGGCTTGCGTCCCGGCCCGATCGAGCCGCAGGAATGCACCTGGTAAAATGCACTCCTTCCTCGCTCTTTGCATCTGCCTGCTATCAGTCATTCCAATGGACGCAGAAGAGATGCAGTCCAGCGGACACTGCACCTCCTGTCCTATGGTGGCAAGCTCCCGGGTGGCGGGGAATGCTAGGCGTACCATCACTGCAGATGAGCCGAGATAATAAAGCGAGCAAAAAGATACCTCACTCATATGCATATGCTACGTTTCTGGCAGGATGTGACGATCCTGGGAAAAAGTCACACTAGACTGCCTCTCTTCCGGGATAGTACAAACTAGTACATAGTCCATCTTTTCATTGCCAAACGCTATAGACACGAGTAGGGAAGACTCGATAGTCCTACAAGACAACTTCCTAAGAGAGACAACTCTGACCAAAAACAACTGCTGCCTTGCAGTTAGGCTGGGGACAGCCAAAGGCTAAGGAGGGCAACCCTACAGAAACGCCTGTTAAAATCGGATGCACTGAGCCACTGGCTAACAAATTAAAACAGTGCAACGTAAATATCGCTGTAAACAGCGTACGATGAAGAAGAAGAAGAAGACAATGAATGCCCTCACTCACATGGTCTCAGGCTTAGAAAAAATGGATGCCCTCACAAGGTCTCAGGATCAGACACAATGAATGCCCTCACAAGGTCTCAGGGTCAGACACAATGAATGCCCTCACTAACAAGATCTCAAGGTCAGACAATGAATGCCCTCACAAGGTCTTATTGTAACAAATAATAAATTCCCTCACAAGGTCTCAGGGTCAAACACAATGAATGCCCTCACTCACAAGCTCTCAAGGTCAGACAATGAATGTCCTCACTCAAAAGGTCTAAGGGTCAGACAATGAATGCCCTCACAAGGTCTCAGGGTCAGACACAATGAATGCCCTCACTCACAAGGTCTCACACAATGAATGCCCTCACAAAGTCTCAGGGTCAGACACAATGAATGCCCTCACAAGGTCTCAGGGTCAGACACAATGAATGCCCTCACTCACAAGGTCTCAGGGTCGGACATAATGAATGCCATCACAAGGTCTCAGGGGCAGACACAATGAATGCCCTCACTCACAAGGTCTCAGGGTCAGACACAATGAATGCCCTCACAAGGTCTCAGGGTCAGACACAATGAATGCCCTCACAAGGTCTCAGGGTCAGACACAATAATTGCCCTCACAAGGTCTTATTGTAACAAACAATAAATTCCCTCACAAGGTCTCAGGGTCGGACACAATGAATGCCCTCACTCACAAGGTCTCACACAATGAATGCCCTCACAAGGTCTCAGGGTCAGACACAATGAATGCCCTCACTCACAAGCTCTCAAGGTCAGACAATGAATGCCCTCAATCACAAGGTCTAAGGGTCAGACAATGAATGTCCTCACAAGGTCTCAGGGTAAGACACAATGAATGCCCTCACTCACATGGTCTCAGGGTTAGACACAATGAATGCCCTAACAAGGTCTCAGGGTCAGATACAATGAGAGCCCTCACAAGGTCTCAGGGTCAGACACAATGAATGCCCTCACAAGGTCTCAGGGTCAGACACAATGAATGCCCTCACAAGGTCTCAGGGTCAGACACAATGAATGTCCTCACGAGGTCTCAGGGTCAGACACAATGAATGCCCTCACAAAGTCTCAGGGTCAGACACAATGAATGCCCTCACAAGGTCTCAGGGTCAGACACAATTAATGCCCTCACTCACAAGGTCTCAGTGTCAGAAACAATGAATGCCCTCACAAGGTCTCAAGGTCAGACACAATTAATGCCCTCACTCACAAGGTCTCAGTGTCAGAAACAATGAATGCCCTCACAAGGTCTCAAGGTCAGACACAATTAATGCCCTCACTCACAAGGTCTCAGTGTCAGAAACAATGAATGCCCTCACAAGGTCTCAAGGTCAGACACAATGAATGCCCTCACTCACAAGGTCTCAGGGTCAGACATAATGAATGCCATCACAAGGTCTCAGGGTCAGACACAATGAATGCCCTCACTCACAAGGTCTCAGGGTCAGACACATTGAATGCCCTAACAAGATCTCAGGGTCAGACACAATGAATGCCCTCACAAGGTCTCAGGGTCAGAAACAATGAATGCCCTCACAAGGTCTCAGGGTAAGACACAATGAATGACCTGACTCACAAGGTCTCAGGGTCACACACAATGAATGCCCTCACAAGGTCTCATTGTCACAAACAATAAATTCCCTCACAAGGTCTCAGGGTCCGACACAATGAATGCCCTCACTCACAAGGTCTCACACAATGAATGCCCTCACAAAGTCTCAGGGTCACACAATGAATGCCCTCACAAAGTCTCAGGGTCACACATTGAATGCCCTCACAAGGTCTCAGGGTCAGACACAATGAATGCCCTCACTCACAAGCTCTAAAGGTCAGACAATGAATGCCCTCACTCACAAGGTCTAAGGGTCAGACAATGAATGCCCTCAAAAGGTCTCAGGGTTAGACACAATGAATGCCATCACAAGGTCTCAGGGTCAGATACAATGAATGCCCTCACAAGGTCTCAGGGTCAGACACAATGAATGCCCTCACAAGGTCTCAGGGTCAGACACAATGAATACCCTCACTCAAAAGGTCTAAGGGTCAGACACAATGAATGCCCTCACTCACAAGGTCTCAGGGTTAAACATAATGAATACCCTCACTCACAAGGTCTCAGAGTCAGACACAATGAATGCCCTCACTCACAAGGTCTAAGGGGCAGACACAATGAATGCCATCACAAGGTCTCAGGGTCAGACACAATGAATGCCCTCACTCATAAGGTCCCAGGGACAGAAAATGAATGCCCTCAATCACAAGGTCTAAGGGTCAGACAATGAATGTCCTCACAAGGTCTCAGGGTAAGACACAATGAATGCCCTCACTCACATGGTCTCAGGGTTAGACACAATGAATGCCCTAACAAGGTCTCAGGATCAGATACAATGAGAGCCCTCACAAGGTCTCAGGGTCAGACACAATGAATGCCCTCACAAGGTCTCAGGGTCAGACACAATGCATGCCCTCACAAGGTCTCAGGGTCAGACACAATGAATGCCCTCACTCACAAGGTCTCAGGGTCGGACATAATGAATGCCATCACAAGGTCTCAGGGGCAGACACAATGAATGCCCTCACTCACAAGGTCTCAGGGTCAGACACAATGAATGCCCTCACAAGGTCTCAGGGTCAGACACAATAATTGCCCTCACAAGGTCTTATTGTAACAAACAATAAATTCCCTCACAAGGTCTCAGGGTCGGACACAATGAATGCCCTCACTCACAAGGTCTCACACAATGAATGCCCTCACAAGGTCTCAGGGTCAGACACAATGAATGCCCTCACTCACAAGCTCTCAAGGTCAGACAATGAATGCCCTCAATCACAAGGTCTAAGGGTCAGACAATGAATGTCCTCACAAGGTCTCAGGGTAAGACACAATGAATGCCCTCACTCACATGGTCTCAGGGTTAGACACAATGAATGCCCTAACAAGGTCTCAGGGTCAGATACAATGAGAGCCCTCACAAGGTCTCAGGGTCAGACACAATGAATGCCCTCACAAGGTCTCAGGGTCAGACACAATGAATGCCCTCACAAGGTCTCAGGGTCAGACACAATGAATGTCCTCACGAGGTCTCAGGGTCAGACACAATGAATGCCCTCACAAAGTCTCAGGGTCAGACACAATGAATGCCCTCACAAGGTCTCAGGGTCAGACACAATTAATGCCCTCACTCACAAGGTCTCAGTGTCAGAAACAATGAATGCCCTCACAAGGTCTCAAGGTCAGACACAATTAATGCCCTCACTCACAAGGTCTCAGTGTCAGAAACAATGAATGCCCTCACAAGGTCTCAAGGTCAGACACAATGAATGCCCTCACTCACAAGGTCTCAGGGTCAGACATAATGAATGCCATCACAAGGTCTCAGGGTCAGACACAATGAATGCCCTCACTCACAAGGTCTCAGGGTCAGACACATTGAATGCCCTAACAAGATCTCAGGGTCAGACACAATGAATGCCCTCACAAGGTCTCAGGGTCAGAAACAATGAATGCCCTCACAAGGTCTCAGGGTAAGACACAATGAATGACCTGACTCACAAGGTCTCAGGGTCACACACAATGAATGCCCTCACAAGGTCTCATTGTCACAAACAATAAATTCCCTCACAAGGTCTCAGGGTCCGACACAATGAATGCCCTCACTCACAAGGTCTCACACAATGAATGCCCTCACAAAGTCTCAGGGTCACACAATGAATGCCCTCACAAAGTCTCAGGGTCACACATTGAATGCCCTCACAAGGTCTCAGGGTCAGACACAATGAATGCCCTCACTCACAAGCTCTAAAGGTCAGACAATGAATGCCCTCACTCACAAGGTCTAAGGGTCAGACAATGAATGCCCTCAAAAGGTCTCAGGGTTAGACACAATGAATGCCATCACAAGGTCTCAGGGTCAGATACAATGAATGCCCTCACAAGGTCTCAGGGTCAGACACAATGAATGCCCTCACAAGGTCTCAGGGTCAGACACAATGAATGCCCTCACAAAGTCTCAGGGTCAGACACAATGAATGCCCTCACTAACAAGGTCTCAGGGTCAGACACAATGAATGCCCTCACTCAAAAGGTCTAAGGGTCAGACACAATGAATGCCCTCACTCACAAGGTCTCAGGGTTAAACACAATGAATACCCTCACTCACAAGGTCTCAGAGTCAGACACAATGAATGCCCTCACTCACAAGGTCTCAGGGTCAGACACAATGAATGTCCTCACAAGGTCAAAGAGGCAGACACAATGAATGCCCTCCCTCATAATGTCTCAGGGTCAGACACAATGAATGCCCTCACTAACAAGGTCTCAGGGTCAGACACAATGAATGCCCTCACTCACAAGGTCTCAGGGTCAGACACAATGAATGCCCTCACTCATAAGATCTCAGGGTCAGACACAATGAATGACCTAACAAGGTCTCAGGGGCAGACACAATGAATGCCATCACAAGGTCTCAGGGTCAGACACAATGAATGCCCTCACTCATAAGGTCCCAGGGTCAGAAAATGAATGCCCTCAATCACAAGGTCTAAGGGTCAGACAATGAATGTCCTCACAAGGTCTCAGGGTAAGACACAATGAATGCCCTCACTCACATGGTCTCAGGGTTAGACACAATGAATGCCCTAACAAGGTCTCAGGATCAGATACAATGAGAGCCCTCACAAGGTCTCAGGGTCAGACACAATGAATGCCCTCACAAGGTCTCAGGGTCAGACACAATGCATGCCCTCACAAGGTCTCAGGGTCAGACACAATGAATGCCCTCACTCACAAGGTCTCAGTGTCAGACACAATGAATGCCCTCACAAGGTCTCAGGGTCAGACACAATGAATGCCCTCACAAGGTCTCAGGGTCAGACACAATAAATGCCCTCACAAGGTCTCAGGGTCAGACACAATGAATGCCCTCACTAACAAGGTCTCAGTGTCAGACACAATGAATGCCCCCACAAGGTCTCATGGTCAGACACAATGAATGCCCTCACAAGGTCTCAGGGTCAGACACAATGAATGCCCTCACTCACAAGGTCTCAGTGTCAGACACAATGAATGCCCTCACAAGGTCTCAGGGTCAGACACAATGAATGCCCTCACAAGGTCTCAGGGTCAGACACAATGAATGCCCTCACTCACAAGGTCTCAGGGTCAGACACAATGAATGCCCTCACAAGGTCTCAGGGTAAGACACAATGAATGCCCTAACTCACATGGTCTCAGGGTCAGACACAATGAATGCCCACACAAGGTCTCAGGGTCAGACACAATGAATGCCCTCACTCATAAGGTACCAGGGTCAGACAATGAATGCCCTCACAAGGTCTCAGGGGCAGAGACAATGAATGCCGTCACTCACAAGGTCTCAGGGTTAAACACAATGAATGCCCTCATTCATAAGGTCTCAGGGTCAGACAATGAATGCCCTCACAAGGTCTTATTGAAACAAACAATAAATTCCCTCACAAGGTCTCAGGGTCGGACACAATGAATGCCCTCACTCACAAGGTCTCACACAATCAATGACCTCACAAAGTCTCAGGGTCACACAATGAATGCCCTCACAAGGTCTCAGGGTCAGACACAATGAATGCCCTCACTCACAAGCTCTCAAGGTCAGACAATGAATGCCCTCACTCACAAGGTCTAAGGGTCAGACAATGAATGCCCTCACAACGTCTCAGGGTAAGACACAATGAATGCCCTAACTCACATGGTCTCAGGGTCAGACACAATGAATGCCCTCACAAGGTCTCAGGGTCAGACAATGAATGCCCTCACAAGGTCTCAGGGTCAGACACAATGAATGCCCTCACAAGGTCTCAGGGTCAGACACAATGAATGTTCTCACAAGGTCTCAGGGTCAGACAATGAATGCCCTCACAAGGTCTCAGGGTCAGACACAATGAATGCCCTCACAAGGTCTCAGGGTCAGACACAATGAATGCCCTCACAAGGTCTCAGGGTCAGACACAATGAATGCCGTCACTCACAAGGTCTCAGGGTTAAACACAATGAATGCCCTCACTCACAAGGTCTCAGAGTCAGACACAATGAATGCCCTCACTCACAAGGTCTCAGTGTCAGACACAATGAATGCCCTCACAAGGTCTCAAGGTTAGACACAATGAATGCCCTCACAAGGTCTCAGGGTCAGACATATGGTACCAGCTATGACATGAGAGAGATACACCCCATGTTGGCCACATGGTACCAGCTGTGACATGAGAATGTTTACTAGACAATACTAGAGACTTACAGGGCAAGCTTTCCTCAAGAGCAGCAGGCAGGGAGGTTTTGTTCTGGGTACTTGATGCTTCCTCGTTCTCGGCTACATCAGCGGCTTCATCCTCTTTGGCTACATCAGCAGCTTTGTCCTCCTTGGCTACATCAGCGGCTTCCTCTTTCTCGGCCACATCAGCGGCTTCGTCCTTGGTCACATCAGCGGCTTCCTCCTTCTCAGCTTGTACCTAAAACAAGAAAACCAGAACAGATGATCTACCCAGGGACAAGCTCGTCTTGCTTCCATAAGTACTATCCGCACTGGAGATGAAAAACCTTTTTCTTTGCACATTAATGGATTAATACAGTACAAACAGGGAAACTGGATAACATCTGCCAGACGAGGAAACTGTTTTTATTTTTTTATTTTTTTTTTGCGTTCGCCTTATTTTTCTAATTTCTAAGGCGGGGTGCGTTTTTCTTTGTGGTTTTTATTTTACGCTTGTCGGCCCAGTGCATCCGACTTCAGCATGAGGGAAACTATTTAATATCTGCCATACAAACAGGGAAACTATTTAACATCTGCCATACAAACAGGGAAACTATTTAACATCTGCCATACAAACAGGGAAACTATTTAACATCTGCCATACAAACAGGGAAACTATTTAACATCTGCCATACAAACAGGGAAACTATTTAACATTTGCCATACAAACAGGGAAACTATTTAACATTTGCCATACAAACAGGGAAACTATTTAACATTTGCCATACAAACAGGGAAACTATTTAACATTTGCCATACAAACAGGGAAACTATTTAACATTTGCCATACAAACAGGGAAACTATTTAACATTTGCCATACAAACAGGGAAACTATTTAACATCTGAAATGACAGTCTACCCCTTATTCTCTCCTTCCTGGTGATACCATTATTCTCTCCCTCCTAGTGACACCATTATTCCCTCCCTCCTGGTAACACCATTATTCCCTCCCCTGGTGACACCATTATTCCCTCCCTCCTGGTGACACAATAACCTTTCTTCAATATTTCCCTCCAGTGACAAAACAGAGTAATGGAAATAGCAATACTTCTAGCCGTGTACCTTGGGGGACTGGTTATTCTCGTCACTTTCCTTCTGGTGTACGATGCTGTCAGGCATATTGTCTGTGGGGGAATCTGTGAACTTGTCCTGTGGCCTGCCATGAAAATAAATTTGTGTAACATATTCACTCAAATAATAAACACAGTTGTCATTTTACAATGTACACAGATGTTCTATATGGTTCAGGTTAAGATTGATAGCTACTCTGAGTTGCTGGTGGATGTCGATAGCTGGTGGATATCGCTTGCTGGTGGTGATAAAATGTGACAGGCTACCACTGGGGTCGCACAAACCCTGGGAGACTGATGTCACACAAACCCTGGGAGACTGATGTCACATAAACCCTGGGAGACTGATGTCGCACAAACCCTGGGAGACAGATGTCACACAAACCCTGGGAGACTGATGTCACACAAACCCTGGGAGACTGATGTCACACAAACCCTGGGAGACTGATGTCGCACAAACCCTGGGAGACTGATGTCGCACAAACCCTGGGAGACTGATGTCGCACAAACCCTGGGAGACTGATGTCACTAAAACCCTGGGAGACTGGTGTCACACAGACCCTGGGAGACTGATGTGACTAAAACCCTGGGAGTCTGATGTCACTAAAACCCTGGGAGACTGATGTCACTAAAGCCCTGGGAGACTGATGTCACTAAAACCCTGGGAGACTGATGTCACTAAAACCCTGGGAGACTGATGTCACTAAAACCCTGGGAGACTGATGTCACTAAAACCCTGGGAGACTGATGTCACTAAAGCCCTGGGAGACTGATGTCACTAAAACCCTGGAAGACTGATGTCACTAAAACCCTGAGAGACTGATGTCACTAAAACCCTGGGAGACTGATGTCACTAAAACCCTGGAAGACTGATGTCACTAAAACCCTGAGAGACTGATGTCACTAAAACCCTGGGAGACTGATATCACTAAAACCCTGGGAGACTGATGTCACTAAAACCCTGGAAGACTGATGTCACACAAACCCTGAGAGACTGATGTCACTAAAACCCTGGAAGACTGATGTCACTAAAACCCTGAGAGACTGATGTCACTAAAACCCTGGGAGACTGATGTCACTAAAACCCTGGAAGACTGATGTCACTGAAACCCTGAGAGACTGATGTCACTAAAACCCTGGGAGACTGATGTCACTAAAACCCTGGGAGACTGATGTCACTAAAACCCTGGAAGACTGATGTCACACAAACCCTGAGAGACTGATGTCACTAAAACCCTGGGAGACTGATGTTACACAGACCCTGGGAGACTGATGTCACACAGACCCTGGGAGACTGATGTCACTAAAACCCTGGGAGACTGATGTCACACAGACCCTGGGAGACTGATGTCACACAGACCCTGGGAGACTGATGTCACACAGACCCTGGGAGACTGATGTCACACAGACCCTGGGAGACTGATGTCACACAGACCCTGGGAGACTGATGTCACACAGACCCTGGAAGACTGATGTCACTAAAACCCTGGGAGACTGATGTCACACAGACCCTGGGAGACTGATGTCACACAGACCCTGGGAGACTGATGTCACACAGACCCTGGGAGACTGATGTCACACAGACCCTGGGAGACTGATGTCACACAGACCCTGGGAGACTGATGTCACACAGACCCTGGAAGACTGATGTCACTACAACCCAGCTTCTCTGCTAGAGCAAGAGCAGTTGCTGAGGGAAGCAGGTTATACTTGACATCAACCTCCAGTATGAGAGTGGAGACAGAGGAAGTGACTCTAAATCTCAATCTTTGTGTCAGACAATGCAGAAGGACTGGCTATGGCATGAGTGGATAACAAACATATAGACCTCAAACGTTCCGATACTAGTTCCCTGTCCTGGCCATGCTGTGGTTTGAGCAAACAAAAATACTGGCCTGAAGGGAGAACATTGGCAATGGCTAGAGGTGACACAGTGGTCAAGATTGATCACCCCTCTTTGAGGAAGTTGGTGAACCAGCCCAGATTGAAACCCCTCTTGGAGGAAGTCAGTGAACCAGCACAGATTGAAACCCCTCTTGGAGGAAGTCAGTGAACCAGCACAGATTGAAACCCCTCTTGGAGGAAGTCAGTGAACCAGCACAGATTGAAACCCCTCTTGGAGGAAGTCAGTGAACCAGCACAGATTGAAACCCCTCTTGGAGGAAGTCAGTGAACCAGCACAGATTGAAACCCCTCTTGGAGGAAGTCAGTGAACCAGCACAGATTGAAACCCCTCTTGGAGGAAGTCAGTGAACCAGCACAGATTGAAACCCCTCTTGGAGGAAGTCAGATGGTAAACCAGCCCAGATTGAAACCCCTCTTGGAGGAAGTCAGTGAACCAGTACAGATTAAAACCCCTCTTGGAGGAAGTCAGATGGTAAACCAGCACAGGTTGAAACCCCTCTTGGAGGAAGTCAGTAAACCAGTACAGATTGAAACTCCTCTTGGAGGAAGTCAGACGGTAAACCAGCACAGGTTGAAACCCCTCTTGGAAGAAGTTGGTGAACCAGCCCAGATTGAAACCCCTCTTGGAGAAAGTCGGTGAACCAGCACAGATTAAAACCCCTCTTGGAGGAAGTCGGTGAACCAGCAGAGATTGAAACCCCTCTTGCAAGCATGGACTGGACCCATGCATACACCGACGGTTCTGTAACAAACACAACACAGAACGGAGTGGCAGGGGTATTCCTGAGCCTACCAAATGGTAGAAAAATAACACTGTCAGTGGCAACTGGAAAATACTCAAGCAATTTCAGAGCGAAGGCAGAGGCACTGAGGGCTGCAGTAGAAGAAATGGTGACAGGCAAAAGAAATGAAAGCCAAATAGTCCTGTTTACAGATGCCCTGGCCGTAGTCACAGCACTAAAAAGCCAGAAAAATACTGAACTTAATGATTTAAGAGCAGTACTCTGTCAACTATGCCAGCAGTCCGCACCAAAAAGAGTAGTGGTACAGTGGGTTCCATCCCACTGTAACATCCAAGGCAACGAGGAGGAAGACAGACTGGCAAAAGAAGGTGCAAGACTACCACAACCAGACCCTAGTGTGACCTACGAAGAGTCAAAACGGCTTATTAGAGCTAGATACATGACCAAATGGGAAACATAACACACTGGCTACACAAAAAGCGATGCCTATTACCAGTTGAACAGAAGAGAGCAGGTCGTGGTCTTCAGACTGTGCACAGGCCACAATAGACTGAGGTACCACCTATTCAATAAATTGAAGATAGGTGGCACTGACGAACGCTCGTGTGGTACCGGGAAAATGACCGCTGAACATTTGCTGCAAAACTGCCTGACATATGAGGATCAGAGAGAGCAGATGTGGCCATCACCAGTGGCAACACTAGACAAGCTCTATGGCAGTGTCGACAGCCTGAGGATGACCGCTGCTTTTTTTGAAAAAATTCAAGTTGACGTCTGACAGCGTACGAAGAAGAAGAAGAAACCCCTCTTGGAGGAAGTCAGTGAACCAGCACAGATTTAAACCCCTCTTGGAGGAAGTCAGTGAATCAGCACAGATTGAAACCCCTCTTGGAGGAAGTCAGTGAACCAGTACAGATTGAAACCCCTCTTGGAGGAAGTCAGTGAACCAGCACAGATTGAAACCCCTCTTGGAGGAAGTCAGTGAACCAGCACAGATTGAAACCCCTCTTGGAGGAAGTCAGTGAACCAGCACAGATTGAAACCCCTCTTGGAGGAAGTCAGTGAACCAGCACAGATTGAAACCCCTCTTGGAGGAAGTCAGTAAACCAGTACAGGTTGTAGATCTGTATTACAGAGAGAAATAGTTTTTCTAAAAATTGGAGGGGTTAAAAGTGGATAAATGTCCAGGTCAAGATGGTATTCATCCAAAATTCCTGTTTGAAACTAGAGACCAACTAGCAAAACCATTGGCTATATTATGTTCTCAATCACTTGAAAAATGGATTGTTCCATTTGGATTGGAAAGATGCAGGAGTGATCCCCTTATTCAAAAAGGGCAAAAAATCAGATCCAGCAAATTATAGACCGGTGAGTTTAACGAGCATAGTCTGTAAATTGTTAGAGTCAATAATCAAAGAAAACATTGTAATGCATTTAGACAAATTTAATCTAATTAGAAATAGCCAGCATGGGTTTACTAGAGGGAGATCGTGCTTAACAAATCTATTAGAATTCATGGAGGAGGTTACTAAAATGATAGATAAAGGGGAGCCAGTGGACATTATTTATCTAGATTTTGCAAAGGCTTTAGATAGAGTACCACATCAAAGATTATTTAGAAAGTTAAAATCACATGGAATAGGTGGAGAAGTTGCCAAATGGACTGAAAATTGGTCAACGGGAAGAAGGCAGAGGGTGGGCATAAATAAGGAGTACTCTGAGTGGTGTGAATTGAATAGTGGAGTGCCACAGGGCTCGGTTTTGGGACCAATTTTGTTCTTGATATATATAAATGATTTGGACATTGATATGGGATCCATGATTGCAAAATTTGCTGATGATACAAAACTATGCAGTAGTGTCTCATCTAAAGCGGAAGTGGATATATTGAGGTTCGGATTTAGATCAAATTCGAGAATGGTCTGTAAGCTGGCAAACGACGTTTAATGTAGATAAATGTACAGTCATCCACATGGGTAAATCCAATATGGAACATAATTACAGAATGGGAGAAAACAATATTAGAAAGATAGATAAAGAAAGGGACTTAGGGGTTATAATAGATCATACAGGTAAGGTGAATAAGCAAGTTCATTTAGCAGTGAAAAAGACAAATGCAATGTTTGGTATGATAAAAAGAAATATTAAACATAGAAGCAAGGAAGTGGTAGTCAAACTGTATAAAGCATTAGTTAGACCTAGATTGGAGTACTGTGTACAGGTGTGGAGTCCTAATGGTAGAGCAGATATAAACATGCTGGAAAGAATACAAAGAAGAGCGACAAAGGTGATAGTGGGATTCCAGAAAGAGAAAAACCAGCCTACAGCATTTAGAAAAGAGAAGAATTCGTTGTTACTTAATACAGGTTTATAAGATGATCAGAGGAATGGATAAATTAGACTATAACAAGTTTTTCAAAATATAACCACCTACAAGAACAAGAGGGCATAGCTACAAATTAACTAAAGAAAGGTCCAGATTAGATATTACAAAATATTTTGTTATTCAGAGAGTGAGCAATGCTTGAAATGCATTGCTACGGGAAGTAGTGGAGGCAAGGATAATTAATACATTTAAAAATGAATTGAATGCGCATAGCTTTTAGAGCAAGGTAATGTAAATGGTTGTATACAGACTCTGCAGGGTCTTCTAAACTAATATAAAGACGTTAAGTTTAGATTGAAACCAGTCTTGGATAAAGAGTCGGTGAAACCAGCAATGTACAGATTGAACAGTTTTGAAATCATACGTGGATTACCAGCAGAGAGGTGTACCTGAGAGGACAGAGCAGGAATGTGTACAACCAGCGAGCTACAAGAACCATCAGTATCTACACTCCGCCATTTACTGAGAGGGACTGAGCACCCATCCAGAGTACAATGACATTGATTCTTAACAGAAAAGATCTACTGCTGAATGATGTGGTCAGGATGTGCCATCAAATGGTCAGGCTGTGCCATCAACTGGTCAGGCTGTGTCATCAAGTGGTCAGGCTGTACCTTCAAGTGGTCAGGCTGTACCATCAAGTGCTCAGGCTGTGCCATCAAGTGGACAGGTTGTGACATCAAGTGGTCAGGTTGTGACATCAAGTGGTCAGATTGTGACATCAAGTGGTCAGGCTGTGCCATCAAGTGGTCAGGTTGTGACATCAAGTGGTCAGGTTGTGACATGAGTGGTCAGGCTGTGCCATCAAGTGGTCAGGCTGTGCCATCAAGTGGTCAGGCTGTGCCATCAAGTGGTCAGGTTGTGACATCAAGTGGTCAGGCTGTGCCATCAAGTGGTCAGGTTGTGCCATCAAGTGGTCAGGCTGTGCCATCAAGTGGTCAGGTTGTGCCATCAAGTAGTCAGGCTGCCCTCAAGTGTCAGGCTGTGCCATCAAGTGGTCAGGCTGTGCTCTCAAATGGTCAGGCTGTGCCATCAACTAGCTCAGCTGTGCCATCAAGTGGTCAGGCTGTGCCCTCAACTGGCTCAGCTGTGCCATCAAGTGGTCAGGCTGTGCCCTCAACTGGCTTAGCTGTGCCAATAAGTGGTCAGGCTGTGCCATCAACTGGCTCAGCTGTGCCATTGAGTGGTCAGGCTGTGCCATCAAGTGGTCTGGCTGTGCCATCGAGTGTTCAGGCTGTGCCATCAAGTGGTCAGGCTGTGCCAACAAGTGGTCAGGCTGTGCCCTCAAGTGGTCAGGCTGTGCCATCAAGTGGTCAGGCTGTGCCATCAAATGGTCAGGCTGTGCCATCAAGTGGTCAGGCTGTGCCAATAAGTGGTCAGATTGTGCCCTCAACTAGCTCAGCTGTGCCATCAAGTTTCCAGGCTGTACCATCAAGTGTCCAGGCTGTGCCATCATGTGGTCAGGCTGTGCCATCAAGTGGTCAGGCTGTACCATCAAGTGGCCAGGCTGTGCCATCAACTGATTTGACTGTGCCATCAAGTGGTCAGGCTGTGCCATCAAGTGGTCAGGCTGTACCATCAAGTGGCCAGGCTGTGCCATCAAGTGGTCAGGCTGTACCATCAAGTGGTCAGACTGTGCCATCAAGTGGTCAGGCTGTACCATCAAGTGGCCAGGCTGTACCATCAAGTGTCCAGGCTGTGCCATCACATGGTCAGGCTGTATCATCCAGTGGTCAGACTGTGCCATCAACTGGTCAGGCTGTGCCATCAAGCGATCAGACTGTGCCATCAAGAAAGACTGAGCAATAGGCTATTGGAGCGCAGGTACGAGAATATATTGTCTTGGTCACTCTCCATGTGTGACCATGTCCAGAAGGAAAGCAAAACTGTATCCTGCCAGTCATGCTGTTTGCAAGAGGAGACAATACAGAGCTGGGCATCGTGGTCATTGACCACACCGTGTTCACATTAAGCCACAATAC
Source organism: Ariolimax columbianus (assembly GCA_036924085.1). NCBI lineage: Eukaryota > Metazoa > Mollusca > Gastropoda > Stylommatophora > Arionidae > Ariolimax > Ariolimax columbianus. The sequence continues at coordinate 62,081,458 of JAVGWX010000019.1, forward strand.
AAGAAGACATCTAAACCTGTGGATTGGAGAAAACTGAAACACTTTGGTATTCCAGTCAAATTTATCTAAGTTTTACCTGATCTCTGTGAAGAAGCCAAATGTAGAATAATCCACAAAGACTCATTTTACAGTTCAAACTGGGGTCAGACAGGGATGCCTACTATCTCCAACAGACTGGGGTCAGACAGGAATGTCTGCTATCCTCCAACAGACTGGGGTCAGACAGGAATGCCTGCTATCCTCCAACAGACTGGGGTCAGACAGGAATGCCTGCTATCCTCCAACAGACTGGGGTCAGACAGGAATGCCTGCTATCCTACAACAGACTGGGCAGACAGGAATGCCTGCTATCCTACAACAGACTGGGGTCAGACAGGAATGTCTGCTATCCTCCAACAGACTGGGGTCAGACAGGAATGTTTGCTATCCTCCAACAGACTGGGGTCAGACAGGAATGCCTGCTATCCTCCAACAGACTGGGGTCAGACAGGAATGCCTGCTATCCTCCAACAGACTGGGGTCAGACAGGAATGCCTGCTATCCTCCAACAGACTGGGGTCAGACAGGAATGCTTGCTATCCTACAACAGACTGGGGTCAGACAGGAATGCCTGCTATCCTCCAACAGACTGGGGTCAGACAGGAATGCCTGCTATCCTCCAACAGACTGGGGTCAGACAGGAATGTTTGCTATCCTCCAACAGACTGGGGTCAGACAGGAATGCCTGCTATCCTCCAACAGACTGGGGTCAGACAGGAATGTTTGCTATCCTCCAACAGACTGGGGTCAGACAGGAATGCCTGCTATCCTCCAACAATCTTTCTCATGGTCATGGATTGGGTGATACGATAGACAATAGTTGGGAAAAATGGAATACAATGGAGTTTTGATAATTATCTGGAAAAGCTAGCTTTAGCATATGATATATGCATGTAGTGACATCAGCAGCAAGACACACAAGGAATGATAGACTAGCATCTGAAGTAGCAAGACACACAAGGAATGATAGACTAGCATCTGAAGTAGCAACACACACAAGGAATGATAGACTAGCATCTGAAGTAGCAAGACACACAAGGAATGATAGACTAGCATCTGAAGTAGCAAGACACACAAGGAATGATAGACTAACATCTGAAGTAGCAACACACACAAGGAATGATAGACTAACATCTGAAGTAGCAACACACACAAGGAATGATAGACTAACATCTGAAGTAGCAAATGTGGATTGACAGATATTTCAGCCTACTACATCAAATATCTTTTGGGGTCGAGTATGCAGTACAGTGAATGAGCTGACAGCAGTCAGAGACCCAAAGTTGGCTGCTTGTACCAGGGTCAGCAAACCAGAGCGAACCTTTGGCCTTCAAGTGTCGACCTAATGGCTCAAGAGACGAAGCTCCGCATTTTCAATCTGTACGGACCACCAAACAGAGACCTATCGCTCTCGAGTATGGAGGTCAGAGACTCCAACTGCATAGTGGTTGGAGATTTCAACAGCCACTCGGAGAGATGGGGATACTCTGACACAGACAGCAGAGGTGACGAAGTGGAAGATTGGGAGATAGATGCAAATCTCTCCCTAATCAATAGGCCGGAGGATAGCCCTAGCTTCTATTCAAGAACATGGCATACCACCTCGACTCCAGATTTGGCCTTCTCCACACAGGACATACACTATAAAATAGACCGCCAGGTGCTAAACCAACTGGCAGGTAGCGACCACAGGCCGATCAGGCTAACCATTGACATGGAAGTAGGCCCACAGGAAACAAAACCGCTCCCACGTTGGAATTACAAACGAGCCGACTGGGACAGATTTGCAATCCTGACAGATGGGCTGTGTGAAACCATCAACACACGAAACACCAAAATGAAGCCCATGGTAGAGAGCCTAAGCAAGGCAATAATGCAAGCCGCCACTGAAACCATCCCAAGAGGAGCTAGGAAAAACTATAAGCCCTACTGGAATGATGAGTTACAGAAAGTGGAAGATGCAGTAACAAATGCTAGGAACATGGCAGAACGAGAAAAATCCGTGGAGGCAAACATCGCCCTCAAAGCCGCCGCGGCGAAGTACAAACACACTCTCAAGCAAACAGCAAGAGAAAGTTGGAAAAATAAAACGGAAAGTTTAAACCTGGACAAAGAAGGGAACAAGCTATGGAAGCTAGTCAGAGCCATGAACGACGAAACCCCGTCAAATAAACAAATTACTATCAAGCAAGGCGAGAACTTGATCACAGGTAAGAAAGCCGCAAACGCCTTTGTCGATCACTATGCCAGAGCAAACCACATCGAGGTCCCTGCAGATAAGCATACAGACATTAGCGAAGAGCTAAAGGGGCACGAAAACATAAATACGGCTCCTGAAGAGCACATGATGGCCAAACTAACAATGCGCGAAATGGAAGAGGCTATGAGAACACTAAAGAGAAGGAAATCTCCCGGAAAAGACGGGATAACAAACGAAATGCTGATGGGGCTGGGCCAAACAGCGAAGGAAAAACTACTATCAGTCCTGAACCAAAGCTGGAAAAGGGGTATTGTACCCCAGGCATGGAAAGATGCAATACTGGTACCAGTACCAAAAACAGGAAAGGACAAAACAGATCCGAATGGATACAGGCCCATAAGCCTACTGAGCTGTGTCGGCAAGCTGATGGAACGGATGATAAACACCAGACTGATGTGGCATCTGGAAGAAAAACGAATACTAATTCCACAGCAAGCCGGCTTTAGACAGCACAGATCCACTGAGGACCAGGTCATCCTCATAGCCCAGGAGATAGAAGATGCCTACCAGGCACAGAAACACACAGTAGCTGTTTGGGTGGATCTGGAAAAGGCATTTGACAAAGTCTGGAAGGATGGACTTAGAGTCAAGCTAAGAAGAAGTGATGTTTGTGGGAAGATGTACAAGTGGATCAACCACTACCTCAAACAAAGAACGGCCAGAGTCCAAGTACAAGGGCAGATGAGCAAAAAGGTGACACTCGAGCAGGGAGTACCCCAAGGGGGAGTACTGTCACCCACACTCTTCCTGGTATATATAAACGATATTACAGAGAATATACCAAGAAGAGTCCATAGCTCAATGTTTGCAGACGATCTGGCTATGTGGACCTCTGAAAAGAATCTCACCATAGCAAGAAATCGGATGCAAACGGCCCTAACATCGCTGGAAGAGTGGGCGAACTCATGGCTGGTCAAAATAAACGAGGAGAAAACCACGTGCACAATATTCTCGCTCTCATTAAAACCCCAAAGTACCAAATTAAGCCTAAATGGCAAAATCCTGCAGCCAAACGACAACCCAACCTATCTGGGAGTCACATTTGATCGGCGCATGACATGGAAAAGTCAGATTGAGAGAAACCGAATGAAAGCCAGAGAAAGAATGGCGATCATGAGGAAACTTGCTGGCACAAGCTGGGGAGCAGACGAAGGCATACTAAAGAAACTGTACACTGGAAGAGTGAGACCAGTTCTCGAGTATGGCATCGCGGCATGGACAACAGCAGCGAAGGCGAACTTCGATAAAGTTAACAAACTTCAAAACCAAGCCATGAGAATCATAACAGGTGGCATGAAGTCAACGCCAATTGTAGAACTTGAAAAGATTACAAAACTGCAATCCATGACCGACAGAAGAGACTGCAGAGCCCAGCTGCAGTCAGAGAAACTCCGAAGACTGACGGACCATCCAATGTACCAGAGGCTAAACAATTTGGGAACTGGGAAACTAAAGCGGAGAAACTTTGCAGAAATAGCCAAAGCAAAGATGCACGAAGATCCCATAAACGCACTAACAACACCAAAACCCATCACTACTGTACGAAAACCTACTTGGAGGCAGGATATATTTCCAGAGGTGGTAGAAAATATACCAGGTCTTGCAAACAAAAACTGCCAGACCGAAAAAGAAAGGAGAGACACTACCTTAAGCTTCATAACGAAAAGCTACCCAAGCATGGACTGGACCCATGCATACACCGACGGTTCTGTAACAAACACTACACAGAACGGAGGGGCAGGAGCATTCCTGAACCTACCAAATGGCAGAAAAATAACACTGTCATTCGCTACTGGTAAGTACACGAGCAATTTCAGAGCAGAGGCAGAGGCACTGAGGGCGGCAGTGGAAGAAATGGTAACACACAGTGAAAATGAGAGCCATATAGTCCTGCTGACAGATGCTCTCGAAGTAGTCACAGCGCTAAAAAGCCAGAAAAACACTGAGCTTAATGACTTAAGAGCAGCACTCTGCAAACTGTGCCAACAGTCCGCACCAAAAAGGGTAGTGGTACAGTGGGTTCCGTCACACTGCAACATCAAAGGCAACGAGGAGGCAGACAGACTGGCAAAAGAAGGTGCAAGGCTACCACAAATAGATACCAGTATGACGTACGAAGAGTCAAAACGGCTTATCAAAGCCAGGTACATGTCCAAATGGGAAACCGAACATACTGGTTACACCAAAAACGATGCCTATTACCAGTTGAACCGAAGAGAGCAGGTCGTTGTCTTCAGACTTCGCACTGGCCACAACAGACTGAGGTACCACCTCTTCAACAAATTGAAGATAGGGTGTACCGACGAATGCCCGTGCGGTACTGGTAAAATGACCACTGAACATCTGCTGCAGAACTGCCCGACATACGAGGATCAGAGAGAGCAGATGTGGCCATTGCCAGTGGAACTGCAAGACAAGCTCTATGGTAGTGGCGAGAGTCTCAGGATGACCGCCGCTTTTTTCGAGAAAATAATGGTTACTGTCTGACTGTGTACGCAGAAGAAGAAGAAGAAGTGTCGACCATAGAAACAGCCTTGCTGAGACAATGGAAAAGAGAAGGTCAAACAGGTCCCAAAAATGCTGTGCTGAAATCAGCTGTGTCTGGCTGAAAGGCACATATGTCACAGCTTTTCTGTAAACCATGGCACATACGTCCTTTTCAGGACGGGTGTCAAAGAAGGACAAATATATTTGTATTCTTACTAATCATTTCTAGCAAACACATGCCCCACACTACTATCAGACTTTAGATAGCTTCAAGAGTTATCCTTGTCCTATGCTATGTCCCTCCCACCTGATTCTCCTTGTCCTATGCCATGTCCCTCCTGATTATCCTTGTCCTATGCTATGTCCCTCCCACCTGATTCTCCTTGTCCTATGCTATGTCCCTCCTGATTCTCCTTGTCCTATGCTATGTCCCTCCTGATTCTCCTTGTCCTATGCCATGTCCCTCCTGATTCTCCTTGTCCTATGCTATGTCCCTCCTGATTCTCCTTGTCCTATGCTATGTCCCTCCTGATTCTCCTTGTCCTATGCTATGTCCCTCCTGATTCTCCTTGTCCTATGCTATGTCCCTCCCTCCTGATTCTCCTTGTCCTATGCTATGTTCCTCCTGATTCTCCTTGTCCTATGCTATGTCCCTCCCTCCTGATTCTCCTTGTCCTATGCTATGTCCCTCCTGATTCTCCTTGTCCTATGCCATGTCCTCATAATACTATCAGACTACAGATGGCTTCAAGCTAAAAGTGCTTGTCCTATGCCATGTCCCTCCGTCCTGATTCTCCTTGTCCTATGCCATTCCCCTCCTAAGTGGCTCTGGTGCCTAACGGTTAGTAACACAGCCTACCTGACAAGCATGTCACAAGAGTGAACTGAAGAGGGTTGGGCATGGGGACCAGCTGCCTTATCCTGTTTAAAAATGGACACATCAACTAAAAATAAATATGTAACTGTTGTGGAACTGTTGGACAGAACTAGACACAATAGAAAGATTAAAATAGTATGATGTTTAGTTTTTCGAGGGAGGAATTTATCTTCAGTTTAATATGTTAAGTACGGAGTTTTGAATATTTTAAAAAACACTTCTATTCAAGTTTTAAAATCCATCAACATTTTCTATTATATAAATTTGTCAATTACTTTCTGGTTAAATTTCCAAGTAAATGTAATGGCAGTGAAATAGAAAAGAAAAGATGATCAATATTGGTATTAAATGATTATTATTGTTAATGCACTTTGTGAGTAATGACATTCTGGCATGGGGTGATGGCATTCTGACTTATGGTGATGGCATTCTGACATGGGGTGATGACATTCTGACATGGGGTGATGACATTCTGACATGGGGTGATGGCATTCTGACATGGGGTGATGACATTCTGACATGGGGTGATGACATTCTGACATGGGGTGATGACATTCTGACATGGGGTGATGACATTCTGACATGGGGTGATGGCATTCTGATATATGGTGATGATATTCTGACATGGGGTGATGGCATTCTGACATGGGGTGATGACATTCTGACATGAGGTGATGACATTCTGACATGGGGTGATGACATTCTGACATGGGGTGATGGCATTCTGACATGGGGTGATGACATTCTAACATGGGGTGATGGCATTCTGACATGGGGTGATGGCATTCTGACATGGGGTAATGGCATTCTGACATGGGGTGATGACATTCTGACATGGTGTGATGGCATTCTGACATGGGGTGATGACATTCTGACATTGGGTGATGACATTCTGACATGGGGTGATGACATTCTGACATGGGGTGATGGAATTCTGATATATGGTGATGACAATCTGACATGGGGTGATGGCATTCTGACATGGGGTAATGGCATTCTGATATATGGCGATGACATCATTCTGACATGATGAGGACATCATTCTGACATGGTGATGGCATTCTGACATATGGTGATGACATCATTCTGACATGGTGTGATGACATCCTGACTTATGGTGATGGCATTCTGACATGGGGTGATGACATTCTGACATGGTGTGATGACATCCTGACATATGTTGACATCATTCTGACATATGGTGATGACATCATTCTGACATGGGGTGATGCCATCCTGACATATGGCGACATCATACGGACATATGGTGATGACATCATTCTGACATGGGGTGATGCCATCCTGACATATGGCGACATCATGCGGACATATGGTGACATTGATGCATAGGGCAAATGAGAGTTAGAAGTGCCTGCTGTACTCTGTAGAGGCTATATATTGCTCTGCTCACACTTTGGGTGAATTTAGTTGGAGCTTACCCTCAAATTCAGCCATCACTATGACAGCATCTGGACCTGTCTGATGTTAGCAACTGAATTGTTTTCTTAGTTATGTGACCCTTGATGTGATAACCTTCCAATATAGGGGAACTCAGACACTAGGTCAGTCAGACACAGCATACTAGCCAGGACGTCACATCACAGTCAGACACAGCATACTGGCCAGGATGTCACATCACAGTCAGACACAGCATACTGGCCAGGATGTCACATCACAGTCAGACACAGCATACTGGCCAGGACGTCACATCACAGTCAGACACAGCATACTGATCAGGATGTCACATCAGTCAGACACAGCATACTGGCCAGGACGTCGCATCACAGTCAGACACAGCATACTGACCAGGATGTCACATCAGTCATCAGTCAGACACAGCATACTGGCCAGGACGTCGCATCACAGTCAGACACAGCATACTGACTAGGACATAACGTCAGGGTCTGGCAGAATATACTGACCAGGACATAACGTCAGGGTCTGGCAGAATATACTGACCAGGACATAATGTCAGGGTCTAGCAGAACATACTGACTAGGACATCACGTCAGGGTCTGGCAGAATATACTGACCAGGACATAACGTCAGGGTCTGGCAGAATATACTGACCAGGACACAACGTCAGGGTCTGGCAGAATATACTGACCAGGACATAACGTCAGGGTCTGGCAGAATATACTGACCAGGACCACTATCTTACTTCCATGAAGCGTTCTCAAGGCAGTCTTGGCTGACGAGATGTGGATCAACATGATCCTGTAGTAATGAGCATCACACAGATGAAGCCAAGTATAGCACAACCCTCTTGAGAACAACAGCCCACCTTCACCAGCACATTCAGAATATGAAGAAAACTACTACGATCCACCACTGAACACTCTTTTCAGGGTGTACAAAAGAGTTAACTTACTCTTTGTGGGCATCAAATAACAATAACATCCTTCCAATGTTTGGTATCTCTTCTAACAATGACTATCGTGCAACCTGACATCTGATCTGATGACGCACTTGTAAATATCTACCTGTGCACTTATCGAGGACACATTAAATTATCCCCTATGGTAAAATCAATTAAATAATGCCAGATTTTGAGTTACATCCCGGACTGCAATGCTAACTGGCATAACTATGGAAAAGTCCCTACCCTTTCAATATATCAGTTTTTATAGGTGCGGCATATTTGATCAAAGTCTATCATTTAGCCAGCTATTGAAAGTAGAGGTGGCCATAACTTCCTACTGCAAGTCATGCATCTACATCCCCAAATGCCAGTCATGTATGCCCATCCCCAATTGTCAGTCATGTATGTACATCACCAATGGGCAATTGTCAGTCATGTATGTACATCACCAATTGTCAGTCATGTATGTACCTCGCCAATTGTCAGTCATGTATGTACCTCGCCAATTGTCAGTCATGTATGTACATCACCAATTGTCAGTCATGTATGTACCTCGCCAATTGTCAGTCATGTATGTACATCACCAATTGTCAGTAATGTATGTACATCGCCAATTGCCAGTCATGTATGTACATCACCAATTGTCAGTCATGTATGTACATCGCCAATTGCCAGTCATGTATGTACATCACCAATTGTCAGTCATGTATGTACATCGCCAATCATGTATGTACATCACCAATTATTTGTCTAAAAGACTCCCTTATATTTTCTCTTTGAGTTACAAAAAAAAAAAATTTTAACAACATTGTCTAACTTTTCTCACCATGTGAATAGTGAAGCCACTAATGTGTTTGCAGCTAACTTAACTGTGTTCTTGTATAGTGCATATAGTTATATGGGCATGGGGAGGGTGGGTTACCTATTATTATATTAATTAGATAATATTTTATTGTGGCTTAGACATTGGCATGTTAACGTTAACTGCTGGAGAGTACATTGAAACCATTGATTGACTTAAAAGTCTTCATATGGTCCTTAACTTTCTTTTAAAGTATAGACCAGAGATGCATAACTATGCAGCCACTACAATTACTGTTAACTCAGCTAAATGATTTGTTCATTTTCTTAACTTAACTGTACACACAAAAACGACAGCCACTCACACTTGAGAGAGACCATCCTACCTGCAGACTTCACCGTTTAGGGCCTTTCCTGCAACTCTCAGGTCCATTCTGAATCACAGACGTCAGCCTGACAATTCTGTTAGACTTTCACCGCAACTTCTAAGTTTGTTAAACAGTTGATTTTTATAAGTCTAAACTGTATACATAATTCTGGAGACCAAAGGGGTGATACATTCATAAACATATGAACAAAACCAACCATAACTCGCAACGCCAAGGCCGAACAATCGCGATTCTGAAATCTGGCGTGAACGACGACTTGGAAACGTATTTTTTCCTAGACTTACACCCCAAAAAATCACTGCACACAACACAAGAATGCACAAGATGTGCACAAAGCACAATGTAGACAATGTGTGCCTAGAACTAGTGAGTGCCCATGCTTGAAAGCTGAGCATGACAAAAAGCTCCTTGGGCTCACAAAGCCGCCATGTTGGATTGACAACGGGCATTCATTATGAGCAGACTTGAGAAAGCTATCACTTACAAAAACTATATTTCAAAAAAAGGCCCGGCATAAAAAAATAATTGCTACTAATTCCACTATACGCCATTTACTATACTCAAAATTCGTGCTGGGAGCTTAGTAAGGAGCTCGCTGAGATATGTGGTTAAGAAACCCGCCTAACCCTGGCAGTAGACAATATGATTATTAATATTAGTATATCAGTGCCCTCCCCCCCGCACGCCGGTACGTTATCACTGGGGCCCTCAAGCAGGCAGGTTTTGGGGGTCTCATTCAGGCTCGATACAACATTTCAGTCCATCTGCGCTGGTTGCTAGTCCCCTTTCATCGTCTTATCTGACTTTGCCGTCAAATTAAGCTGATTTTTATATTAATTTCTGAGAAAAAGCGAAACAGGTCGAGTGTAACCAGGCCCGTTACTGGCCGCGATATTTTAGGACGGGGACACAGGTCAACAAGAATTCCTTATCGATCAGAGTTTACAGGTCAGCGGAATAATTTTCCGGCCTGGCACGGATCAAAAACAAGACTGTAACAAGTGGCAACAAGCATGCAACTATTGCGGTAGTGTACAAGAAGACATTATTAAGTTTGGAGAGACAAAGAGATCTGGACAACGGTGAGGGGAGTTTAGCCAAATAGCGCTTCATCCGGGGCCTGATGCAGGCAGCAGTTTCTGGGCCTGGTTCTGTTACACGCCTGACCTACAGACAAGACAATGTTTGAACAGCCTGCCCAAATAAATGCCCTATGTTTTTTATGGGAATTTGTTAACCCCCCAAAAAGTTCGCTTAATATTTTATAATGTTTATAGGAAGAAAACCTAATAATGGGACCAGACATTGTACGCAAAACAACTTAATGGTAGCAATAATTTCGGAATGTAGACAGACAGCTTTACAGCGCTTTGAAGACGCGCAAAACGAGAAAAAAAAATGAAGAAATATTGTCATGCTATTTTGGCGAGGAAGGTTAGAACCGAAGTAAGCTATTGATTTCCGATTTTCATATCGAACTCGCCAGTTCTAATCATAGTTTCTCTTCACGCTTGTTTATATGACTGAACTGTTTGGTTGGGTACTGTGTACAGAGCAACAGAAAGGATTCTACATAACCTTATTATAATGGAACTATGTGGCTGCAGGAAAGGTTATCTTACGTTATAAATAGTCAATATCACTGCACTCCGGAAAGACATATGGGTTTCCTTGTTATCGTAGTTGGTGTGGATGTTTGACGGTGTGCAGGGAGAAGAGCGTGTTTGATAAGTCTCACTCGGTAAATTGAGTGGGACATGGTTACTCGTGGTGCCAGTAGCTCGTTGGTGGTACACGCACCTGTTACATCCTTGCATGAGAACTACAGACCAATATGATGACTGGGTCCAAATGCAGTGTGACGTCAAAATGTTACCGCTATCGGGGATGACGTGTGAGAGACACCATTGTTCTAGCCCTCAGCTTTATTTTAAGGTCGGGTAACCAATTCCCCTCCTGTCTTTCTTCCTTTAAATGTAAGTCGTGTATCTATTTACAACTTGGTAAACTGCAGCGTTTCGTAAACGGCTGTTGTAGTTGATAACTTTGCTGTTATAAGACAGAGCTCTAACTATTGCGCTACTCGGATGTTCTAATAACAATAACAACAATAACAATAACAACTATTAAACGTTTCTCGCAACTTGGACAAATAATAACATGAATGTGAAAGATGTGAAACAGGAGCCAGGAAGATGATAGTCACATCTACAACGATGTATTCAACAACATGAGACAAATATTGTTTTCTTGACATTCAGAAACACGTTTTTAATCAAATGCTATATCTAATCGTTATTACTGCGTGACTGGGACACTTGGAGGATCAAAAAACATTGGGAGAGAACAAACTGAAACTCAGGAGACGAGGCTGCTGTATTTACATGAATGGTTGGAGCTAGCAAAGAGCAAATGATGCAGATAAGGTCTTGGTGAAGGGAATAACGCAGATAAGGTCTTAGTGAAGGGAAGGATGGAGATAAGGTCTTAGTGAAGGGAAGGATAGAGATAAGGTCTTAGTGAAGGGAAGGATGGAGATAAGGTCTTAGTGAAGGGAAGGATGCAGATAAGGTCTTAGTGAAGGGAAGGATGCAGATAAGGTCTTAGTGAAGGAAAGGATGCAGATAAGGTCTTAGTGAAGGGAAGGATACAGATAAGGTCTTAGTGAAGGGAAGGATGGAGATAAGGTCTTAGTAAAGGGAAGGATACAGATAAGGTCTTAGTGAAGGGAAGGATGGAGATAAGGTCTTAGTGAAGGGAAGGATACAGATAAGGTCTTAGTGAAGGGAAGGATGGAGATAAGGTCTTAGTGAAGGGAAGGATACAGATAAGGTCTTAGTGAAGGGAAGGATGGAGATAAGGTCTTAGAAAAGCTAGACCTGAAAGAGAATTGATGAACGAAATTAGAGACATAACTTTTCAATATTTTAGCCATGTACAACAATATAAAACCTTGTTGATGGTAATATTGGAAGGGAGAATAGAAGGCAAACGAGCAAGGCACCATTATAGATGATAGAACAAGCCAGGGAGAATAGAAGGCAAACGAGCAAGGCACCATTATAGATGATAGAACAAGCCAGGGACAAGAATATGCCTACCAGATTGATCCATTAAGTCGCTCGCTGGATGGGATCCAGACGGTTTTCGACGTGAACTGACAACTGTTCTGATATGATCAGTCGACCTTCCAAATGGAAATGGCGCCCAGATCTGATCTGCCGTCCTTCGATGTAAAGATGGCATAGCTGACATTGACTGTGGATATGTCGCCGGATAAACCGACCGTGGATATATTGGTCTGATCTGTTTCGTAGTGCTGTCGTTAGTGTGGAATACAAGTAGATCTGAACTCTAATACAGAATGTCAGACTTCCCCATCTTCATCTTACGCCTCGCTAACTAGGGAGGGAATGTAATAGGCATAGTTCTGAAAACATCACAAACAACAGACTGAGACTCCTCACCAACACAAGACACTCAGACTCCTCACAACAAAAGACAGACTGAGACTCCTCACCAATACAAGACACTCAGACTCCTCACAACAAAAGACAGACTGAGACTCCTCACCAACACAAGACACTCAGACTCCTCACAACAAAAGACAGACTGAGACCTCATCATTATTATCATCCTGTTCAGCCGCCTGTTAGATGATCTCACTGAACTCGACATATCATCGATCCTGAGTGATTTGAGATGAAGGGAACGAAGAGAAGGACTGTTTAGGGTCGACGATCTCCTCGAACAGTCAACACTTCTAACTGCTACCATCTGATAACAGAGCTAAACGCCTATTTGTTTATCCAGATTACAGTGATATCGGATGTGCTAAATTGGAGGTATGTTAAGCTCTCTACCTCCTCCCATCCCCAGGTATGTGAAGCTCTCTACCTCCTCCCATCTCTAGGTATGTGAAGCTCTCTACCTCCTCCCATCACCAGGTATGTGAAGCTCTCTACCTCCTCCCATCCCCAGGTATGTGAAGCTCTCTACCTCCTCCCATCCCCAGGTATGTGAAGCTCTCTACCTCCTCCCATCTCTAGGTATGTGAAGCTCTCTACCTCCTCCCATCCCCAGGTATGTGAAGCTCTCTACCTCCTCCCATCCCCAGGTATGTGAAGCTCTCTACCTCCTCCCATCCCCAGGTATGTGAAGCTCTCTACCTCCTCCCATCCCCAGGTATGTGAAGCTCTCTACCTCTTCCCATCTCTAGGTATGTGAAGCACTCTACCTCCTCCCATCTCTAGGTATGTGAAGCTCTCTACCTCCTCCCATCCCCAGGTATGTGAAGCTCTCTACCTCCTCCCATCCCCAGGTATGTGAAGCTCTCTACCTCCTCCCATCCCCAGGTATGTGAAGCTCTCTACCTCCTCCCATCCCAAGGTATGTGAAGCTCTCTACCTCCTCCCATCCCCAGGTATGTGAAGCTCTCTACCTCCTCCCATCCCCAGGTATGTGAAGCTCTCTACCTCCTCCCATCCCCAGGTATGTGAAGCTCTCTACCTCCTCCCATCCCCAGGTATGTGAAGCTCTCTACCTCCTCCCATCCCCAGGTATGTGAAGCACTCTACCTCCTCCCATCCCCAGGTATCTGAAGCTCTCTACCTCCTCCCATCCCCAGGTATGTGAAGCTCTCTACCTCCTCCCATCCCCAGGTATGTGAAGCTCTCTACCTCCTCCCATCCCCAGGTATGTGAAGCTCTCTACCTCCTCCCATCCCCAGGTATGTGAAGCTCTCTACCTCCTCCCATCCCCAGGTATGTGAAGCTCTCTACCTCCTCCCATCCCCAGGTATTTGAAGCTCTCTACCTCCTCCCATCCCCAGGTATGTGAAGCTCTCTACCTCCTCCCATCCCCAGGTATGTGAAGCTCTCTACCTCCTCCCATCCCCAGGTATGTGAAGCTCTCTACCTCCTCCCATCCCCAGGTATTTGAAGCTCTCTACCTCCTCCCATCCCCAGGTATGTGAAGCTCTCTACCTCCTCCCATCCCCAGGTATGTGAAGCTCTCTACCTCCTCCCATCCCCAGGTATGTGAAGCTCTCTACCTCCTCCCATCCCCAGGTATGTGAAGCTCTCTACCTCCTCCCATCCCCAGGTATGTGAAGCTCTCTACCTCCTCCCATCCCCAGGTATGTGAAGCTCTCTACCTCCTCCCATCCCCAGGTATGTGAAGCTCTCTACCTCCTCCCATCCCCAGGTATGTGAAGCTCTCTACCTCCTCCCATCCCCAGGTATGTGAAGCTCTCTACCTCCTCCCATCCCCAGGTATGTGAAGCTCTCTACCTCCTCCCATCCCCAGGTATGTGAAGCTCTCTACCTCCTCCCATCCCCAGGTATGTGAAGCTCTCTACCCCCTCCAATGATGTCCTTGTCAGTTAGACAGGATTCGTGTTGTTGGCTGTATTTAAGTTTCAATTTGTTTTGTCTGTTCTGCAAGAATCACCAGACCTGTTTGTTGGAAGATGCCAGTCCTGCACGTCTGTCCCCCTCTGCAAGAATCAACAGACCTGCTTGCTGGAAGATGCCGGTCTGCAAGAATCCCCAAACTTGTTTGCTGGAAGATGCCGGTCCTGCGCGTCTGTCCCCTCTGCAGGAATCCCCAGACCTGTTTGCTGGAAGATGCTGAACTGCCCACCTCTGCAAGAATCGTCAGATCTGCTTGCTGGAAGATGGCGGTCCTGCACGTCTGCCCCCCTCTGCAGAAATCCTCAGATCTGCTTGCTGGAAGATGGCGGTCCTGCGCGTCTGTCCTTCTCTGCACGTGTAGTTATCTGTGACATAAGATGGTCATGTTATCTGACAAGTCCAGATCTTCCAGCTCTCCATGTAGGCTCCATTGGATTTCTCTCATAGGCTTTATGTCATAATCTAATCAGCTTACTGTCCACGTCCGGCAACCTCATGAAGTATTGGACCAGACATTAGCCGCCATGGAACCTCTCTCATTCGCTGCCATCAAACCTGCCAAAGTACATGGTTATGGTACACTTGGACAGTTGTACAGGTGTCCTGGATGGCTCCGCATTCCGACATCGTGTTGTACAGATGTTCTGGGTCCTGGATGGTTCCCCATTCTGACATCGTGTTGTACAGATGTTCTGGGTCCTGGATGGCTCCGCATTCACTGATATCGTGTTGTGCAGATGTTCTGGGTCCTGGATGGCTTCGCATTCACTGACATCGTGTTGTGCAGATGTTCTGGGTCCTGGATGGCTCCGCATTCACTGACATCGTGTTGTGCAGATGTTCTCGGTCCTGGATGGCTCCGCATTCACTGACATCGTGCTGTACAGATGTTCTGGGTCCTGGATGGCTCTACATTCACTGACATCGTGTTGTGCAGATGTTCTGGGTCCTGGATGGCTCCGCATTCACTGATATCGTGTTGTGCAGATGTTCTGGGTCCTGGATGGCTCCGCATTCACTGATATCGTGTTGTGCAGATGTTCTGGGTCCTGGATGGTTCCGCATTCACTGACATCGTTCTGTACATATGTTCTGGGTCCTGGATGGCTCCGCATTCACTGACATCGTGTTGTGCAGATGTTCTGGGTCCTGGATGGCTCCGCATTCACTGACATCGTGGTGTGCAGATGTTCTGGGTCCTGGATGGCTCGGCATTCCTACATTGTGTTGTACAGATGTTCTGGGTCCTGGATGGCTCTCCATTCCCAGACATCGTTGCTCGCATATCCCCATTTTTTCAAGTTTGATCTAGGCCTACACTCAGGCCCTCCCGTTCTTAATCTGTTCAGGGCTTTCTCCACAGAGTATGACATGGTATGCCCTCTCGAAAGTTCTTCTTTGGTCTCTATCCATTCCTCGTCGTATCTTTAATGCCATTATCGGTGCGGATTTGTTCAGATTTCTTGTCTGTTAACTGTGCTTGATTTCAATTGTCCCTTTACTGAATAATATCCCAAAAGGTGGTGTCTCTGATCGCTCTTTCCTCTCGACCCCTAACGCAACACATCCCATGATTTCTAGCTGTGCGATTGCACAAACTTGCCCTTTCGGTGTTGGCTTAAAGCACCCTATGGACAATCCGATCAACTGCAAGCAGGAATAGAACAGGTGAGGTAAGATCCCTGACAAACCTCATAGTGCAACGATTCTGTGAGTTATCCCTCATGGAAAACTCTACTCTGCGTGTCCTCAGATGTCGGATGTATTAAGCTGATGAGCTTTAGTGGATTCCCAAACTGCCTTAATGGTTTCCACAGTGCCTCCACATCCAAGCTACTAAAAGCTCCAACCTCATAGCCAACAAAGTGGATGTACAGATTTGAAGTCCATTTTGACGACTGCTGTACAAGTAACTCTGACGTGGTCATCTGGTCCACAGATGATCGGCTTTGTCTTGAACCTGCCTGTTCATCTCAGCTTTTGTTGTTAGACTTTCAATTCCCAGAACAACTCAGCTTAACACATGACCAGGTAAGACTATCATTCTTCTGTTATTGCTACATTCTTGTGGGTCACCTTTCTTTGATAGTTTCTTCAGATACTCGTCACTTCCCTCTATCGAAATATTTTCTGTATCCCATAAACCTGAAAAGTTTATTGTTGGATGGTTTAATGTCTGAATGAATAGTTTTAGCTGGTACCACAACAGACTCGTTTTCGCTGGTATCCCAACAGACTCGTTTCAGCTGGTACCACAACAGACTCTAGTTTTAGCTGGTATCCCAACAGACTCTAGTTTTAGCTGGTACCACAACAGACTCTAGTTTTTGCTGGTACCACAACAGACTCGTTTTCGCTGGTATCCCAACAGACTCTAGTTTTTGCTGGTACCACAACAGACTCTAGTTTTAGCTGGTATCCCAACAGACTCTAGTTTTTGCTGGTACCACAACAGACTCTAGTTTTTGCTGGTACCACAACAGACTCGTTTTTGCTGGTACCACAACAGACTCTAGTTTTAGCTGGTATCCCAACAGACTAGTTTTTGCTGGTACCACAACAGACTAGTTTTTGCTGGTACCACAACAGACTAGTTTTTGCTGGTACCACAACAGACTCTAGTTTTCGCTGGTATCCCAACAGTTTTAGTTGGGGGGTCTGTCAAAGGGGGGGGGGGGTGTCGTCTGTCAGGCTGGTCTATCTCAGACTACAGAGAGGTATGTCGGGCTGGTCTATCCCAGACTATAGAGAGGTCTGTCGACTTGGGCTGTTCTGATATCCCCCATTATAGTGAGGTCTGTCGACTTGGGCTGTTCTGATATCCCACATTATAGTGAGGTCTGTCGACTTGGTCTGTTCTGATATCCCACATTAGAAAGAGGTCTGTGACTTGAGATGTTTTTTCTCAGTATAAGTCCAAGTTTGGACATTACTGGAGTGTGATATCACGCTACGCCCCACTCCTCTGTAAACTCGGCAGTATTGTAAAGATTGCCGAAATCACTTATTTTTTCAGATGTTATCAATCTGGATATGCGGTTATTGATCTGAGGATATCCATGTTACCTTATGGATCTTCTAGTGCTAGAACATTCTTCCCTTGATGATCAGTTGGGTTCCTTCGCAAACATCTGCACATATTCCAGAATCGTCATTCCTTCCTCCAAGACCATCTATGCCAAATATTCTCGCCATAACCTCCCAGGTCTTCTACTATTCTGACATTAAAGTCTCCCATCACAACTGATAAATCTCTTGATTTTATTTGATCAGAAATAATTTGCAGTTTCTCGTAAAACCTTCCGCTAATTAGTTGTCTTGTTCGTAATATTGCCTGATGGCCAGTTTCATCTGTGGTCCTAAAGGATGCCATAACCAGTCTTGACCCAGCGGCGTGCCCCCCTCCCCCCCCCCCCCCCCAATTAAGATGTTTTTCTGGCATGTTAGATCCATCGGTTGATGTTTTTGTGGCATGTTAGATCCATCGGTTGATGTTTTTGTGGCATGTTTGATCCACTGGTTGATGTTTTTGTGGCATGTTAGATCCATCGGTTGATGTTTTTTGTGGCATGTTTGATCCACTGGTTGATGTTTTTGTGGCATGTTTGATCCACTGGTTGATGTTTTTGTGGCATGTTTGATCCACTGGTTGATGTTTTTGTGGCATGTTAGATCCATCGGTTGATGTTTTTGTGGCATGTTTGATCCACTGGTTGATGTTTTTGTGGCATGTTAGATCCATCGGTTGATGTTATCACAACAAGATGGTTTTTATTGCCTCCCTACTCATCTTAGCTTAGGGTCGACCATGTAATTGTGGTCCTGGATACATCACCTGAGACAGGAATCATGGTCATGTGACCAGACTAGCGCTGAAACAGGGGAAGACATGCTGGGAGGGACATAACACCTGGCCAAACAACACCTGGCCAAACAACACCTGGCCAAACAACACTTGGCCAAACAACACCTGGCCAAACAACACTTGGCCAAACAACACCTGGCCAAACAACACCTGGCCAAACAACACTTGGCCAAACAACACCTGGCCAAACAACACCTAGTCAAACAACACCTGGCCAAACAGCACATGGCTAAACAACACCTGGTCAAAGAACACCTGGCTAAACAACACCTGGTCAAAGAACACCTGGCTAAACAACACCTGGTCAAAGAACACATGGCTAAATACCTGGTCAAAGAACACCTGGCTAAACAACACCTGGTCAAAGAACACCTGGCTAAACAACACCTGGTCGAAGAACACATGGCTAAATACCTGGTCAAAGAACACCTGGCTAAACAACACCTGGTCAAAGAACACCTGGCTAAACAACACCTGGTCAAAGAACACATGGCTAAATACCTGGTCAAAGAACACCTGGCTAAACAACACCTGGTCAAACAACACCTGGTCAAAGAACACCTGGCTAAACAACACCTGGTCAAAGAACACATGGCTAAACAACACCTGGTCAAAGAACACCTGGCTAAACAACACCTGGTCAAAGAACACATGGCTAAATACCTGGTCAAAGAACACCTGGCTAAACAACACCTGGTCAAACAACACCTGGCTAAACAACACCTGGTCAAAGAACACATGGCTAAACAACACCTGGTCAAAGAACACATGGCTAAATACCTGGTCAAAGAACACCTGGCTAAACAACACCTGGTCAAAGAACACATGGCTAAATACCTGGTCAAAGAACACCTGACTAAACAACACCTGGTCAAAGAACACATGGCTAAACAACACCTGGTCAAAGAACACATAGCTACACACCTGGCCAAACAACACCTGGCTAAACAACACCTGGTCAAAGAACACATGGCTGAAAAATACCTGGTCAAAGAACACATGGCTAAATACCTGGTCAAAGAACACCTGGCTAAACAACACCTGGTCAAAGAACACCTGGCTAAACAACACCTGGTCGAAGAACACATGGCTAAATACCTGGTCAAAGAACACCTGGCTAAACAACACCTGGTCAAAGAACACCTGGCTAAACAACACCTGGTCAAAGAACACATGGCTAAACAACACCTGGTCAAACAACACCTGGTCAAAGAACACCTGGCTAAACAACACCTGGTCAAAGAACACATGGCTAAACAACACCTGGTCAAAGAACAAATGGCTAAACAACACCTGGTCAAAGAACACCTGGCTAAACAACACCTGGTCAAAGAACACATGGCTAAATACCTGGTCAAAGAACACCTGGCTAAACAACACCTGGTCAAACAACACCTGGTCAAAGAACACCTGGCTAAACAACACCTAGTCAAAGAACACATGGCTAAATACCTGGTCAAAGAACACCTGACTAAACAACACCTGGTCAAAGAACACATGGCTAAATACCTGGTCAAAGAACACCTGACTAAACAACATCTGGTCAAAGAACACATGGCTAAATACCTGGTCAAAGAACACCTGACTAAACAACACCTGGTCAAAGAACACCTGACTAAACAACACCTGGTCAAAGAACACATGGCTAAACAACACCTGGTCAAAGAACACATGGCTGAAAAACACCTGGTCAAAGAACACATGGCTAAATACCTGGTCAAAGAACACCTGGCTAAACAACACCTGGTCAAAGAACACATGGCTAAATACCTGGTCAAAGAACACCTGGCTAAACAACACCTGGTCAAAGAACACATGGCTAAACAACATCTGGTCAAAGAACACATGGCTAAACAACACCTGGTCAAAGAACACCTGGCTAAACAACACCTGGTCAAAGAACACATGGCTAAACAACATCTGGTCAAAGAACACCTGGCTAAACAACACCTGGTCAAAGAACACATGGCTAAACAACACCTGGTCAAAGTACACCTGGCTAAACAACACCTGGTCAAAGAACACATGGCTAAACAACATCTGGTCAAAGAACACCTGGCTAAACAACACCTGGTCAAAGAACACATGGCTAAACAACACCTGGTCAAAGTACACCTGGCTAAACAACACCTGGTCAAAGAACACCTGGCTAAACAACACCTGGTCAAAGAACACATGGCTAAACAACACCTGGTCAAAGTACACCTGGCTAAACAACACCTGGTCAAAGAACACATGGCTAAACAACATCTGGTCAAAGAACACCTGGCTAAACAACACCTGGTCAAAGAACACATGGCTAAACAACACCTGGTCAAAGTACACCTGGCCAAGAACGATGGAAGAGATGAGAGCAGTCTGACAGTCATGGTCATAGCTCAAGGCCCACAGTGGGGATAATAGAAGACCCATCAAGTCCCCAAGGCAGCCACATGGATGAGGTCATGTGACATGAGCTGTGTACGCAAGCGTTAACTAATGGTCACCTCATTTCTACAGCAGTTAGTGAGGGCCGGAGCCAAGAGTTAGCAACATCATTGTTCTATGTCTCAGATTATGGGGGGGGGGGGAAGGGGGGGAGATTGTGGTGGGGCGGACAGTTCCGCTCCTCTCTGCCTTGTATCCGCACACTGCAAAGATGGTACCACTGAAGTTACTGCAATCAGGGATGGAGTGTCAGAGACTTGACAATGTGTGGTCCCAGTTTCTGTGTGGTGTTACAATCAGTTTCCTTCCCTGCTGCCTGGTGTTCCTTAACACTAACTAAGTCAGGTACCAATTTTCAAACAAAGAATGTAATGCCAACAACCACAAATACAACTATATCTGCCCTCAGAAAACATTCACAGAACAAGAGAGAGGGAAGTCAAGTAATAGATACCCCAGCTGTTAAACTGATGAAAGCACCTCACTGTGAGAAAGCCATTAGTTCCATGATCTGGTCTGCTGAACGACCCAGAAAGTGTTACCAGAGAATGAGCGTTTCTTCATGTTACACGTGTTACTCTCTCAATGTGTCACAACATAACTTACACGTGTTACTGTCTCAATGTGTCACAACATAACTTACACGTGTTACTGTCTCAATGTGTCACAACATAACTTACACGTGTTACTGTCTCAATGTGTCACAACATAACTTACACGTGTTACTGTCTCAATGTGTCACAACATAACTTACACGTGTTACTGTCTCAATGTGTCACAACATAACTTACACGTGTTACTGTCTCAATGTGTCACAACATAACTTACACGTGTTTCTGTCTCAATGTGTCACAACATAACTTACACGTGTTACTGTCTCAATGTGTCACAACATAACTTACACTTACAAAATAACAAACGCTTACACTTACATGCATATCTTACGCTTACAAACAACATAGCTTACACTTACAAACAACATATCTTACGCTTACAAACAACATAGCTTACCCTTACAAACAACATAGCTTACACTTACAAACAACATAGCTTACACTTACAAACAACATAGCTTACACTTACAGACATATCTTACACTTACAAACAGCATAGCTTACACTTACAAACAACATAGCTTACACTTACAAACAACATAGCTTACACTTACAAACAGCATAGCTTACACTTACAAACAACATAGCTTACACTTACAAACAACATAGCTTACACTTACAAACAACATAGCTTACACTTACAAACAGCATAGCTTACACTTACAAACAGCATAGCTTACACTTACAAACAGCATAGCTTACACTTACAAACAACATAGCTTACACTTACAAACAACATAGCTTACACTTACAAACAACATAGCTTACACTTACAAACAACATAACTTACACTTACAAACAACATAGCTTACACTCACAAACAACATAGCTTACACTTACAAACAACATAGCTTACACTTACAAACAACATAGCTTACACTTACAAACAACATAGCTTACACTTACAAACAACATAGCTTACACTTACAAACAACATAGCTTACACTTACAAACAACATAGCTTACACTTACAAACAACATAGCTTACACTTACAAACAACATAGCTTACACTTACAAACAACATAGCTTACACTTACAAACAACATAGCTTACACTTACAAACAGCATAGCTTACACTTACAAACAACATAGCTTACACTTACAAACAACATAGCTTACACTTACAAACAACATAGCTTACACTTACAAACAACATAGCTTACACTTACAAACAACATAGCTTACACTTACAAACAACATAGCTTACACTTACAAACAACATAGCTTACACTTACAAACAACATAGCTTACACTTACAAACAACATAGCTTACACTTACAAACAACATAGCTTACACTTACAAACAACATAGCTTACACTTACAAACAACATAGCTTACACTTACAAACAACATAGCTTACACTTACAAACAGCATAGCTTACACTTACAAACAACATAGCTTACACTTACAAACAACATAGCTTACACTTACAAACAACATAGCTTACACTTACAAACAACATAGCTTACACTTACAAACAACATAGCTTACACTTACAAACAACATAGCTTACACTTACAAACAACATAGCTTACACTTACAAACAACATAGCTTACACTTACAAACAACATAGCTTACACTTACAAACAACATAGCTTACACTTACAAACAACATAGCTTACACTTACAAACAACATAGCTTACACTTACAAACAACATAGCTTACACTTACAAACAACATAGCTTACACTTACAAACAACATAGCTTACACTTACAAACAACATAGCTTACACTTACAAACAACATAGCTTACACTTACAAACAACATAGCTTACACTTACAAACAACATAGCTTACACTTACAAACAACATAGCTTACACTTACAAACAACATAGCTTACACTTACAAACAACATAGCTTACACTTACAAACAACATAGCTTACACTTACAAACAACATAGCTTACACTTACAAACAACATAGCTTACACTTACAAACAACATAGCTTACACTTACAAACAACATAGCTTACACTTACAAACAACATAGCTTACACTTACAAACAACATAGCTTACACTTACAAACAACATAGCTTACACTTACAAACAACATAGCTTACACTTACAAACAACATAGCTTACACTTACAAACAACATAGCTTACACTTACAAACAACATAGCTTACACTTACAAACAACATAGCTTACACTTACAAACAACATAGCTTACACTTACAAACAACATAGCTTACACTTACAAACAACATAGCTTACACTTACAAACAACATAGCTTACACTTACAAACAACATAGCTTACACTTACAAACAACATAGCTTACACTTACAAACAACATAGCTTACACTTACAAACAACATAGCTTACACTTACAAACAGCATAGCTTACACTTACAAACAACATAGCTTACACTTACAAACAACATAGCTTACACTTACAAACAACATAGCTTACACTTACAAACAACATAGCTTACACTTACAAATGTCAAAGAACAAGTAACGAAGCAGATATTACAAGAACGAGAACAACATCAGATGTTTTATTCATGTCTGATCAATAACAGGATGGGGCAAACACAGTCAAACATGAAATACTGTGTGTGGCTATAGTTGTCTTCAGGTGGCTCTCATGCTCCGTACTGTGTGTGGCTATAGTTGTCTTCAGGTGGCTCTCATGCTCCGTACTGTGTGTGGTTATAGTTGTCTTCAGGTGGCTCTCATGCTCCGTACTGTGCGTGGCTATAGTTGTCTTCAGGTGGCTCTCATGCTCCGTACTGTGCGTGGCTATAGTTGTCTTCAGGTGGCTCTCATGCTCCGTACTGTGCGTGGCTCTCATGCTCCGTACTGTGCGTGGCTATAGTTGTTTCAGGTGGCTCTCATGCTCTGTACTGTGCGTGGCTATAGTTGTCTTCAGGTGGCTCTCATGCTCCGTACTGTGCGTGGCTATAGTTGTTTCAGGTGGCTCTCATGCTCTGTACTGTGCGTGGCTATAGTTATCTTCAGGTGGCTCTCATGCTCCGTACTGTGCGTGGCTATAGTTGTCTTCAGGTGGCTCTCATGCTCCGTACTGTGCATGGCTATAGTTGTCTTCAGCTGGCTCTCATGCTCCGTACTGTGCGTGGCTATAGTTGTCTTCAGGTGGCTCTCATGATGTGTACTGTGTTGCCTACATGATTCACACAGGGCTATTACAACAGCTGGCTCCTTACAGAAAGTCTGTAGCCCCATGCACAACTCTCTTTAACTTTGACATGCCTGGAAGGTTACAGTTGTTCTTATCTTTTCAACCTGGACACACCAGATCAACAAGAAAGGACAACCGACCTGCAAGAATAGTCACTGCTTACAAAGTCTTATGTATGTATGTGAGAAGCATGTCTTGACTATAATCACTGCTTACAAAGTCTTATGTATGTATGTGTGAAGCATGTCTTGACTATAATCACTGCTTACAAAGTCTTATGTATGTATGTGTGAAGCATGTCTTGACTATAATCACTGCTTACAAAGTCTTATGTATGTATGTGTGAAGCATGTCTTGACTATAATCACTGCTTACAAAGTCTTATGTATGTATGTGTGAAGCATGTCTTGACTATAATCACTGCTTACAAAGTCTTATGTATGTATGTGTGAAGCATGTCTTGACTATAATCACTGCTTACAAAGTCTTATGTATGTATGTGTGAAGCATGTCTTGACTATAATCACTGCTTACAAAGTCTTATGTATGTATGTGTGAAGCATGTCTTGACTATAATCACTGCTTACAAAGTCTTATGTATGTATGTGTGAAGCATGTCTTGACTATAATCACTGCTTACAAAGTCTTATGTATGTATGTGTAAAGCATGTCTTGACTATAATCACTGCTTACAAAGTCTTATGTATGTATGTGTGAAGCATGTCTTGACTATAATCACTGCTTACAAAGTCTTATGTATGTATGTGTGAAGCATGTCTTGACTATAATCACTGCTTACAAAGTCTTATGTATGTATGTGTGAAGCATGTCTTGACTATAATCACTGCTTACAGAGTCTTATGTATGTATGTGTGAAGCATGTCTTGACTATAATCACTGCTTACAGAGTCTCATGTATGTATGTGTGAAGCATGTCTTGACTATAATCACTGCTTACAGAGTCTCATGTATGTATGTGTGAAGCATGTCTTGACTATAATCACTGCTTACAGAGTCTCATGTATGTATGTGTGAAGCATGTCTTGACTATAATCACTGCTTACAGAGTCTCATGTATGTATGTGTGAAGCATGTCTTGACTATAATCACTGCTTACAGAGTCTCATGTATGTATGTGTGAAGCATATCTTGACTATAATCACTGCTTACAGAGTCTCATGTATGTATGTGTGAAGCATGTCTTGACTATAATCACTGCTTACAGAGTCTCATGTATGTATGTGTGGAGCATGTCTTGACTATAATCACTGCTTACAGAGTCTCATGTATGTATGTGTGGAGCATGT
Source organism: Ariolimax columbianus (assembly GCA_036924085.1). NCBI lineage: Eukaryota > Metazoa > Mollusca > Gastropoda > Stylommatophora > Arionidae > Ariolimax > Ariolimax columbianus. Next base: position 62,107,450 of record JAVGWX010000019.1, read on the forward strand.
CTTGACTATAATCACTGCTTACAGAGTCTCATGTATGTATGTGTGAAGCATGTCTTGACTATAATCACTGCTTACAGAGTCTCATGTATGTATGTGTTAAGCATGTCTTGACTATAATCACTGCTTACAGAGTCTCATGTATGTATGTGTGGAGCATGTCTTGACTATAATCACTGCTTACAGAGTCTCATGTATGTATGTGTGGAGCATGTCTTGACTATAATCACTGCTTACAGAGTCTCATGCATGTATGTGTGGAGCATGTCTTGACTATAATCACTGCTTACAGTCTCATGTTTGTATGTGTGGAGCATGTCTTGACTATAATCACTGCTTACAGAGTCTCATGTATGTATGTGTGGAGCATGTCTTGACTATAATCACTGCTTACAAAGTCTTATGTATGTATATGTGAAGCATGTCTTGACTATAATCACTGCTTACAAAGTCTTATGTATGTATGTGTGGAGCATGTCTTGACTATAATCACTGCTTACAAAGTCTTATGTATGTATGTGTGAAGCATGTCTTGACTATAATCACTGCTTACAGAGTCTCATGTATGTATGTGTGGAGCATGTCTTGACTATAATCACTGCTTACATAGTCTCATGTATGTATGTGTGAAGCATGTCTTGACTATAATCACTGCTTACAGAGTCTCATGTATGTATGTATGTGTGAAGCATGTCTTGACTATAATCACTGCTTACAGAGTCTCATGTATGTATGTGTGGAGCATGTCTTGACTATAA